>OY101433.1:16371531-16702691 GCA_956483605.1 Tuberolachnus salignus
TATTTTCTGATAACATTGTCTTTACGGTGCGGTTATAAATAAATTTAATATTAAATTGTTTATTATTGTACTATTTCCATTATTATGTAATACTATTATAAATTTAAATAAACAAAAGTCAGATGTAATATCGTAGTAGTTATAATTTGGTCAAAACAATGTAGGTGTATAATAATTTTTTTGTTTAATTATCATTATTACTACTTCTGCGGTGTTATAATATTGTATTGAGATAGTAATTATATATTATTTTTATCTCGAAATTAATAATTAACGAACCGATTTCGTAATATGACTGTCGAAACATTAAAAATCGAATTATGTAGTTATATGTTAGTAGTTTAATATTAGACGTATTCCGTTAATTGCATTTGGACTGGAAAAAAAAAGCTAGATACGATTAATAGACCGCGTCCATTGTGTTAACCTCCGTATAAAGGTTACACAATTTGTTTTATCTATATAACATTTATTCCGTGAACAAATTGAATTTGATACTGAAACTAGGTCGGGAGAATACTATTAAAAAACTATCTAAAAAATATTAACTGAAGAAGAGATGTTTTTTTATTATTATTATTCTATGACTTTCATACCAACTGTTTTTATATAATATATATATATTATATCTGTAGAAAGAGACATTAAACAAATCGAATATTTTCATTGTGAATTCAGTTCCCGTAACATATTCCGTTCGGCTTAAATGTAGGTGCCTACATAGTCTTTTTAGCACTTTAGTTTAAAACACGTTGTAAACCACAACCTTCCGCCATAATAAAATGCATTGAAAACAATTTTTTCCGTCCTAACGACATAAAACCCAAGGGAAAACCTGGCACGGGATAGGAATTTCTAATAGAATAATATGCCAGAAACCATGGGTATATAGTAATATATATATATATATATATATAGTTTTATGCAACTGAAAATCTTAAAAGAACATAAAATTATAATGTTCAAATTCAAAGTATTATTGTTTAAAACAACAAAACACTCGAAACGATAAAAATAAATTTTAAACGCAATAAAAAAAAAGAAATCGAAAACGATTTATAATAATAACAATATTATAATAATGTCATAATGTTATCACCAGGCAAAAATGTTGTATATTTTTATAGATAACTACTGCGTGAAAAAATTGGAGCATTAATTTTATTCGTCAAAAATATATTATCTAAAAAAAAAATCAGTTCACCCCTAGATCCAATATTTTTACTCGGAATTTCGGTTATTAAAAGCACTCTGAATTCAGAATGAAGTGTATATACGTGAAATTTAAGCCAGGCTATATTATTGAACTCTGGTAATTTTTTCCAGACCGATCTCGTGTACGCTGATTCACCGGTGAATTTAAAAATTCGTTTTCAGTATTCGCTTCACTGCATATCGGCGATCTGTTGGACTGATAGACAAAAAACCAGACTAACATTGCTATGCCGAGTGTGCGGCGTTTGACAATAAGTAAGATAAGGGAAATCCCGTTCCGTTTACGAATCTCCGTAATATTATAAACTATCGAATTGCGAGTCGAATAAAAAAAAAAAAAAACACGTGTAAAACGACACCGCGAGTGCGGTTTCAATTGTATAGATTAAAATTATTGCGCGTATATCTTATACAGTGCGACGCGGTCGTTATTGTTTCCATATCGCACACAACTGCACGTGCGTATTTTAATATGATATAATAATAAATTATTATGATTATTATATTGACTTGTGCTGCAACAATACGACGACGGTGGTCGGTAGTCCAACACGCGAATATACAGGGAGATTGTTTTGTCACGGACCGGCAAGGTTATATCCGTACGAAGATTTAAAATTTGATTTGATTCCGTTTGGTTAGGTTTGATTGTTTTTTTTTTCTTTTTTTTTTTTAGTCTGTTTACGATATTTTCAAAACCGTATCCTTACCCTCCTCGTCCCGTATAATATCAAAAAGGCAACTCGTCATAGTGTTTAACACCCCGATTTAAAAAAAAAAAAAAGCCGCGATTACTTCTCTAAAATAATAGTGACATTTCAATTATATGGTATGTCTTCTGAAGACAGTCTTCCCTCCTTCCTCCGGGTTGAATTTCAAAGCTTAGGTGTAAAAAAACAAAATTAAATTTACTTCGTATAATAAATAATAATAGCGGTTGGCTCGTGACAAAAGAATCACCTTGTTGTGTATAGAGTATAATAATAATATTGGCTGTGTTGTAACGTATATTATGATAGATTTTAAAACTGAATCGTTGAGAAGAGGAAAAATAAAAACGAAAACACTACTATTTCCGTCTGCACGCGACTATTGTGCAAGAATCAAAGAAAAAAAAGCAGACATCATACTTGGTTACCATGCATTTGAACTAAAAACATTGATAAAAACAAATTACATTTCCATTCATGCAAAAAAAAAAAAAAAAATCCAAATAGCTATTAAAACTCAAAAAAGCCAGAATATTTTCAAAATATCATCACGCCTAAAAAGTGCTAATATAAGTATTCATCGAACAGGCCGTTGATTTAGTTATTTTTCACAGATTTACAATATACATGCAAAATCGAATATAACTGCAGAAACTGTGAATATTTTATTATTCCCGGTTTTTCCCATTATTAAGACAACTACAAGGGAAATAAAAAATATTTTTTTTTTTTTACGTACCAACCAAACAATAAAAAATCGCTACCAGAAACCACCCTTGAAGTTGATGTTAAAGTGCAAAAGAATTCTGATAGGTAAATTGTTCACTTACAGAAAAAAAAAAAAACACGCACATTATGGTAAAACCATAATACATTCCTCGGTATGCACAGAATCTAAAATACGCGATGCCCATTATATTAATATCCCCATTGAAAAACGCAGTCGACCACCTGGCTCTGTGCCCGCAATGTCGTCCGTCGTTCCCTTTGTTTTTCGCTCCCGACACATACATAATAATAATATTATTATTGTTTTACACGATCTTCCTATTGTGCCCGTCGGTCGTGTATATTTTTATTTTTCCTTTCGCCAATATATTGGCAACGAAAATAATTTGCTCGTATCGGCCGAATAGATGACCAAACAACAATACTCGTATATATCGTATATATATATATAAGACGAGGTGCAGATTTTTGTTCTAGATAACACTAGTGGTATTGCAATTGAATTTCGAATCATGTGATTCGCAAAAAACAGGCGAGAACCATTATAATGCACGACGATTATCAGTAATAATCGTAGAAATGAGAATATTGAGGTGTTTTTGACCCGGGTCAGATAGGATAGAAAAACGATTATTATAGAAGTGGTAGGCTTGGTTAGGCGTGGAGTGGTACTCGACTTAAGTACGGGCGAACGAAGGCGAGAATATAAGAGCGTAGCTAACCCTCGAGATAAAGGCGGAGGGAAAGAAGAAGACAGTTAACACAAGATTATATATTTTCGAATTTTGAGGGGTGAACAAAACCCGTATAATAAACCAATAAATCCCGTTATGTGCCGTAGAAACCTACGTCGATTTATTCGGACGGTAACCCCCGAGGTTTAAGATCTCAAAATATTTTCGTGAACACATTATTACATTATCGATATCCAGTAGGCATTAGGTGGTACGACATCACACAGAATGTGTTTGTGTCTATATGACTAACCTAACCGTCTTGATATTTAGCGACTTGTTTTCTTATTTAAACTTATTGAAAATAACCGAACAATAATAATATATTATCAATACAAATTTTTCGAAAATACAAAAGACGAATATATTTTATACTGCTACAGAGCGCAGATACTCCTATACAATTTCCTATCCAACTGTTACAAAAACTGAATTCAAATGTGTCTAACCAACAACCGGGTATACTAGGTTACCATACTGATAAGGATAATATGGCGTCGTAATTACTCGGCATAATATAATTCTACGACCGTAAAAGAGACAGCAGACCCTGTGTTAATAACGTTATCAACCTAAGATCCGTGATAAGGCGCGATCCCAGTCACAGTAGTAAATCACTAAACCAGGTAAGACCCATTTGATTTCCGCCAAAACCAATCGTCGTTATGAATATTTTTAATTTTGTTGATTTTTAAACGCAATTTTTGAAGGATTAAAAAGTCAGAATAAAAAATGAATTTCATTTCCGAACTCATTGTGTTCAATACAATAAGATTCGTGTATTTAATTGAACTCCCATTGGCGTAGTACACAATTGAAAATTAATAGTAGGTACTATATATATATAATGTATCAACAAAATTGCAAAAAGTTGCACTAAAAAAAAAATGATTATATTTGGCAATATAAATTCGAACAATAAAACAAAAGTAGCGAATACAACTACAGCATCCGAGGAGCCCTAGTTATGATGAATCGTCACAATACGTCGGAAAGAACGACTGTACCCGAGGGTAAAAGGGGCAGGGAGTTATTCGAACCCCAATTTTAAGTGGCAGGAATCTCTCTCTCCCCTCCCAGTGTACATATATATATATATATATATATATATATATATATATATATATATATATATATATATATATAAATATTTATATGCGCATTCAATCAGTATGCATACAATAGGGTACCTGTACATCCCATTGTTTTTTTCCTTCTTTCATTTTTTTCTTTTTGTCTCCCATTTATATATTATGCGATACTTTACGTATACAATATATACGAGGTGTAGTCGGGCGATTTTCGTATAAAGCGTCAACAACACCGCACAGTCGTTCACGCGCTCGCCCTACGGCAACGCAAGTCTACGGTTTCGTATTGTATTGTTGAAACAATAAAAGACTACTGAGACGCAGCAGACACTTAAAGGGCTTTTCGCCCTATCCGGCGAGTGTTTCTAATGCTGCAAAACTATAATAATAGTAATAATAATATTAATAAAGCGCGCGAAGAAAACGAACCGAACAATAATATAATCTCGTATAATATTATTTATGAGATATTGTTTGCATAAAAATAAAAATAAAAAGATGCTTATGTTTTTATTTTTTTTTTTTTTTTTAACCTACAATACATATAGGCTATTATATTATTTTATATTATTATATGAGGATATTCCACGTCGAATTGATGCGGTGAACGACCCCGAGGTTGCGGTTCCGTGTAATTTGTTTCGCGAAATGCGTTTATTATTTAATACGCGGTTTATAAAATGCGCACTATTCACTTTTATATAAAAACTTAAAATTGCATTAACGATAATAATTAATGCACTTTTCCATCGCGTCTACCGCCGACGCTCCAGTAGTATATATTTCAATTTCCTTCGCGAAAAGTATAATATTAAAATTCATCGATCGAGACTCTAATGAGATTTTAAGCCAACTCAATGCTATAACATCGTACATAAAAACGAAGCTTTGCTCAATCAACCTATATATTATATTATTATTATTATTTACAGTAGTTTTAAATAGAAATTTAATCGTTTATTGGTGGATTCGTATGGACAAGGCAAAACAATTGCTACAGAAATAATACTAGTATTCTATTTTACGCGTTCTAATGGAAATACGTAATGACGTTGAAGTTTAAATTCCCGCGGGCGGTCCACACCAATGTTAATTTTACGTAAACAGAGGACACGGGTCAAGGCAAAACTCGGGGTAAAAAAACAATATCGGACGAATAATCCGGCACGGTGTGCAATCGAACACGTTCAAACGAGGGTTATACTATGATTACGTTAAAACCGAACGGCTATAAAATAGATGAAAAACTATCAAACGAGAACATAATCGACAATAATCCATTTAATTAGGAGTGAAAAAAATAAACCTAATCGCGGGAGTGGATTATTTATTATCGACCGCCGGGACAAATGGTCACTGTATAATATAATATTATAGCTAATGCCATTGATCGCTCTATAATATACAGTAAATTGTTTGCAGATATAAATAAAACAACTACTAATTCACCTATACCGAACGACTTCCCGTCTGTGTCTGGCTGTATAGAATATACAAGTCTATATTACACATTATACCCATAAGATATAAATAATTTATTGCGTATACACGGGACACCCTGGCGACGGCGACGAACTACGCACGACTCCCGCGCGCGATTCGTCAACGTTACACCCGGTGTGTCGATTCTGCGGGTTCGCCGTCCGTCCGGTGACGAAATAATATTATGCTGCGGTGTCGCCCTTGATTCCGATCGTTGATATTGCGTGGTAATATATATATATATATATTATAATTATCGTCGCGGAGTACAGAGACACGATGCATATTGATACACGCAACGTGATAATATAATAATATGATAATTACAGAAGGGGAAAAAAAGTCCGGCGGAAAAAACTCGTTTCGGATAGTTATGCAATTAATCGGGTACGGACATATATATTTATTATGTTGATTCTTTGTTAACGATACACGCTCGTCGCATCGTCAATTTAGACAGATTTCCCTTCAATCAGCAACCGACCGACGGCAGAAACCTAACCGATACGAATTATTCTGAACTCGGGTTTGTATTCGGCGTAAAGAGTAATATGAGATTTTTAAATTGTCGGTCCATAAATTCCAAAATTGTATACAAAATAATAATAATTTTTTAAAAAAAAAGGCTCGTTCTTACAATGTCTGGTTAGCGCTAACCGACATACTACACGACAATGTAAGATTATAATAAATGTTATTATCAGTCAATTCCAAATATATAAAGGGTACTTTTATATTTACTCATAAAAGGAATAATTAAAGTATCAAAATCCTAAATTTAAACAAATGTTCGTATTTTGAAATTCGGATTGTCGAACTTTGGCAAATCCCGAATTTTCCCACCACTAATATCTACTTTACGAAAATATGTATATAACATAATATATATATTGGTATACTAAATGAAACACCTGGTACAATCTAATATTTCAACCAGTGCCGTTAATCCGAACATTTCCGCGTGTTGGTCGGACTTTTTTTTTTTTTCGACCCTCACAATCAATGTGGTAATAATACAAGAGGAGGCTGCGTTACGAACGCGTCGGACAAAGGATACGAGCGCGTTGGACAAAGGAAAACGTCATCGTCGTCGACAACGAACAAGTGTCCCTCCCCTCCCTCTGTCGTCGTCGCCCGGCATTCATTTAACAAAAACCGTGTCATGTCTCTCTACTCCTCTTAGCCCGTCGCCCGTCAACGGTTGAATTTCGTGTTTTCAATCGGCTAATGTTAGGCGATAAAAAAAATACATTTGTCCACCGCAAATTACGAATAATAATAATATATTAGCGGGTAATAAATAGGCAAAACATTTTTTTTTTCTTTTCGATAAATTTTACTCCCACTGAATTTCCATTTGCGAACACCGTTCCATATCACTCGACACGAATACTTTTCACTGTGTTAAGACGATACCGACTGAATATTTTTGTTAAATACATGGGATTTACGTGAACAGAAAAAAAAATGAAGTGCCCACAGTTAAAACCGATTGTTATATATTTATGTAGGATCACCCTTCCTTCCAAAAAAAGGTTTTTTCCCACAGACGTCAAAATACAAATATTTAACGATTATTTTTCAATTAATATAATGATTTTAAAATACTAGGATATTTTTTTTTTTTATTTAACTTATTGTAAATTCGGTTTTGCGTATCAGTGAAGATTTTCTGGATCCACTTCTAACCGAATCGTTTGCTAACAAATCGGGATTTCGTATACCTAACGAAAATGTTTCCATCACGCCGATATTTTGTCAAAATTTAAAAACGTTGATATAAGTACACGTTTTGACGACAGAGAAAGTTATTTAAAAATGAACGAAAGCTGTCGTGTGCCAAAACGCGTATAATGTGTAACGATCGAAATTACTATCTTATACATAAATAACTAACTTAGTTTTGATTCTATAGAGTAAAAGCGCCTATTTATAAAATTAAAATAGGGCGATATTCTGGAGGACACCACATCACCACGATGCCTTTATTTCCATTATTCCGCATATAGCATTCAATACTATTCAACATTTTTTTAACGCCTGTAATTTTTCAAAAAATCAATATTTTTATTTTTGTAAGTATATAGTGGGGTGCCTTTCAGAATATTGTCCTCTTTTTTATTTTTTAATGTGTTTTTACTTTGGAATCAAAAATATCTGCGTAAACATGTTTTACCGTTGAAAATTACCGGTGTGGAGCCTCGTAATAGTGGTTGTTATTAATTTTATTTAAGTACAGTACGCAGTTTACGTTAAAACATGATGAGTAAGAATTTACAATTGTCTTATTAATTTATGAAAAATCGACTTTTTTTTTTTTAAATGAATCATTAAATAAAATCAACATTGTTTTTTGGCCGCTTGTAAGTATATTTGGTGAAACTTTACTGCCATATCCGAAGAGATTCGCCGGCGGCGGCGGTACATTTGTATATTAAATAAGGTACACTCGAAGAACTCCACTGAAAAAGTATATTTTTATAAGATTTATAAATAAACGCGCGGTTGTTATTGTTGTGCGGATTCGACTTGGCAACAACAATGATAATAAGCCGACGCCGGAAACAGTCGACGATTTACCTTTGGTAATATCGGTAATATTCGTAGATTTTGTAATGCAATGTCAATTTTTTTTTTTGGGGGGGAGGGAGTTGTTATCCTAATGGTTATCCTAATCACTCTGGCTATATTTACGACACTAAATACCCCCGGAGAACACTTGAACAATATTTATCGTATAAAATCACTCTCATACATCGAATATAATAATATTATCATATCGTTAAATACTATCGTATATCAATCTAGTCATTTACTTGTTTACGATATTATTTAGTGTGTATATACTTATGATATAAGCCTCGCTCACCCGATGGCAGTTTGTTATCAATTTTATTATTTGATACTACGCCACCACGGCTGGACTCTGCTTAAACGCAGACGATGCGGTTTGATTGCGGGATGATTAGTCCCACAAAAGACATGATATTAATAAAAAAAAAAGGTATAGGATTAATTTACGAAAAATAATCTGATAAATTCTCAACGTTTCGTATTTTACATTTTCCACGTGTGTCCCGGACAATGATATTAGTCAATAGAAACTCGAGTTCATAACAACACCGCGACACTGCTGAAAATCGCAATCGAATATCGAAGTGTATTGAGCCGTGACACCAGTGTCATCGTGTTATTATTTATATTCGTTAATTAACGCAATTTATTAGTTTTATATTTTTAATAAATTTCCTCGTTCTGTTTAATCTACGTGTAAAAAAAAAAAAAAAAAAAATGAAAATGAAATAAAAAGTACAAACTGATGTCTTTTCATTGCTATTTGTAAATTTAATTCAATAGCTATGGAAAACTACGTACAATTATTATAATTATCATAAAAAAAAACAATGTTGTTTGTTGTAAAATTGTCAATTGTACCCAAATAGTGAGTATATATAATTTTTATATTTTCATATCTATAAAATGACATTTTAGATGATTGTTGAAATAATGACAAGTTTATAGAAAGAAGACAAATATTATTTAAAAACAACTATTTATTTATTTGTATTTTTTTTGTTTTTATCTATTACCTATACCATTGTATTAATCTTAGTTTGAAAACCAATTTCAACACCAAACAATTAATATATTTAATAAGAAATAAAATTAACGTATGAATCATCTAAACTACAATAATGTATATTACGGTTTATCAGTCATAACCGATTTACAACAATATTATTATTGAGTATTAATTATACTATGAAGTAATAACGATTAATTGAATGTTGAATATGAAAACAGCTTGACGTGATTATTATTATTATTAAGTACAATAATATAACTAATCTGGAAAGTTAATTGTTCTATTTAATGTTCTTTAAACAAGAGAAAGACTCTGTAAAAATAATACTATAACGAACGATTGCTTTTAAATTATACGTACAGCATAAATATACAATGACGAACGACCGAACACAAGCTGATAATAATAATTATAGTAACAAAATTATAAAAATATACAAAAGAGAATTATTGAATTGTATCGGTGAAATCGGATATTATCGTCAAATCGTTCAATATGACCCGACTGTAACGATTTCAATAATATAGGTTAACTGTTCTTTCGAAACGACCAATAATTATTATCGTTTCGATTATAAACGAAAACTCTTTGAAAACTGATTACAGTCGGAAAAACATCGTGAATAACAGTACCTGGCCGCGGCCATGATCAAACACGCGTTATCAAATTTCCAGTTTGGGCCGCGGATGCTCGGCCGCTTAGACCAGCTGTTCACAAACTTTTAAGGCTATAAAAAAAAATACTTTGTGTTCCGTGGAGCCAAACTCTAACTCGACCAACATTTTTCAACAATTAATTTTAATGTTACTAATGTAAAAATGGAATCGTTTCGTGGCTTTTACGTGCAATAATTTTAAAACTTGGTTTTACATCTGACGTTTGAATTCACGATTACGGAGAGACATCCAATCGATTGCAATACTTGATTTTGATTTAACGCATAAAAATGGAAACAGTAGGTTGCTACAAAATGTAGTGGAGTAAGGATAGATCCTGCCTTTGCAGCTACTGATGGATATCCGTCTCGCAGCCCAATCAAAAATGAATTTAAAGATACGGATCATATTATTATTGTTTGAAGTCAAATAAATATTTTATGGTTACAGTATATTTATACTACTCAAAACAAAATACTCGAAAAAGTCTTACGATGTGTGCAGCGGTTAACTCTTGTGATTGACCCAGGGGGTGGCCATAATTTAATTAATACGAAGTGGGCAAATGAGAGAGCGTCATAAGTTGCCACTATGTATCTTAATATGAAAGAAAAACTCCCGTTAGGATGTTATGTTTGTTAGACTGTAAAATCGCGTATACGTATCTTATCAGCGTATAAGTATTTAATAGACACCATTAAAAACGAACAATAATCGGTCCGGTTTTTATTGCGCGTTGAATAACAGTAATATGTGAATTATTACTAGGTTTAAAAAAGAGCATTTAGGTGTGCGAGATTGTGGTGGAGGGTTACACAATTTCACCGCCCCCAATATTTGAGCTCTATAGTTTCAGATGCGCCGACGCGTAACAATATACGAAACCCACGTGGGCCGAGCTCGATTTATAAAATGGTCAAATTTTCGTGATTTTCGATTAAAAACTGTACGGAGAGGAAAAAACTACCGCTATTTCGCTCCGATGAAAAAATACACAATACATTTTAACGTGAAGTTTTTTGTTTTTTTTAATTTTTCGTGTGTAACATTTAAGCAAATAAAAACTGACTCGTCGCCGGTACGGTTCGCGAACGACGTTAACCGCGTCTTCCCGTCCGGTCGAGAGAAGATGTACGAAAAATAATAACAATAAAAGTTTAAAAATCCACTCGCGAACCTCTCATAACGTTAGGCATCGCTGCCGGGCACAATGCAATAATATTGAGCGGTTTTTTTTTCTTTTTTTTTTTTTTTCTATGCTTATTTCGCAGTTGCTTTCCGCCGGACGACAGTCAATGCCCTCTCCAGGTACAAGGAACTCCAAGCGGCGGTAGGGGAAACGGCGTTATATTAATGTAAAACGGTGCAATAACATAATACACAGACGCCACTGCCGCCGTCGAAGGATTGTCTCGGTCCGCGACGGACGACGACGACCGACGACCGAAACCGCTGCCGATTATCGCAATCGGCTGCTGTATACCACCGGGCGATTGCAATTGTACCGGGCCGGTGCCGTATAATATCCCCGCGGGAGGCCTTCAACAAATCTTGAACCGACAAAACCTTGGACGACGAAATCTCGAACGAATAGGTACCTAATCGATTTGATTACGGTATACTCTATGGTTTACGGTTATGTTTATAATTTGATATTATTTGTATCACTTGTCGGCGGTAAAACCTCGAGGACCCATAAACTTCCCGTGGAAGAAAAAATCAATAAAAACCGTTCAAGTATTTGCCGTTTTTGCAAATGTTGATAAAGATTTTGCGGTTCTTGCAAATTATGTTTAAGGTTTTGCTATGCACGTAATTTGACCTCCATCGGCGTTTTGCCAGTATTTCGTAAGAAGGGGTGGCCCGGGATTTTTTTTTTTTATGCTCTTCTGGTGATATGCGCGTCCCCAAAAAAAGGTTTATTTTGCAGGCAGTAAATTCAACCAGTAACTATTGCGTCCACTTATCGGGACGTAACTCGACTGTTATTTTCCCTACGTGCCATAATTGTCATAGGTATCCGAGTTGCGTCCACAAAACTATGAACAGCTTAACATTTTGATAGTTTGCGATTAGAGATGGCAATTGACAATTTTAAAACAATATAATATTGTTATATTATATTATACACAAACATGTTTCAGAAATACATATAATTATAATTATTATTTTGTTTTATTGTAAAAATTAATTATGCATGTATATTTATTATAAAATGTAGTAATGTATTAGTTGAATTTATTAGTATATAAATGTATTGTCTATTGAACTAGGACGCAACTATGCTACACCTACTGATAATAATCTCGTAAGCAATTAGTATGCACCGCTCAATTAATCAGATCTTTAAAATGATTTTTAGAGGCCACGAGCATTATATTAATACTAAAAATAGATGTTTTATTAGTTTGTATTCTTAGTTTTTAGCTTGTTGAAAATTAAATTGTTGACATTTCAAGGGTAGTTATGAACTAACAGTAATTTGTTTAAAATTTAATTTTATACAAGCTACATAAGCGTAAATGTTTTGTTTATTAATTTTGATTATTTGTGATTTTTTTTTTAGTTTGGGAAATCAGTATTTATAGACTGCGAATCAAGACAACTAATGGAACAGATCTAGAAATCCTTTTAAAGATTTGGAAATTTGAGGAAAGCCTTTTTTACCCGGCCTAGTAAACACTAAGTAATATAATTAGGGTCGGGGAATCGGCATAGACCGACAGTAGATATCGTCACTATCGGTTTATCGGATATCGGATTTACTTCAAAATCGATTGTACAAACGATAAATCGTTTGGGAAAAAAAATTAATTCGTTTAACTTACTTATTATTTGAAAAATAATATAGATAAATAACAATGATGTTTTATAGGAACTCTTTGAAAGGCGCAAAAACTAAACTCGGCGTTGATACCGCTGAGCAGACTTTAAAAATCTAAGCTATCCGAGTATATCACAAAAATATATCGGATTGGTTATCGGTACAATATATCGATTTATCGGATATATATATATATAAATAAAAAAAAAAAAGCATACCTAATCATCCTGAATATAATAATACGTACACGATTCGTGTATTACGATTGAGGGGGGAGGAAACCACCAAAATCAAAATCGAATTTACTCTCGGAATTTCCCCATAAAAAGCTGGATCGTGATCAAAAATAATATAATAATAATAACAAAAACACCCTGTATATAGAAACGGGAAAAAAATATAAACTGCGCACCGGAAACCGCAACCGCCGCTGGTACGACGTCCGTGAGAATTCCGTCGAAAACGTAAATACCACTTTGTTAAAAGACAGCCGTTCCCCTCATCCACCAAGTAAAATTTAAATCATACATACAAATAAAATTTAGAAATTTTATTACACATTGTCGTTATCGTATTGAAATTTGTATTTTTAAAAAAAGCCAATACAATTTGTTCCCGATTTCATATTATGAAACAAACAATTATTTTTAATCAAACAATTAGTTTGATTGTTGATTATTATGTATGAACAGTTTTTTTATAAATCATTTCCATACCGAGGGGGGAACATATCTGAGGCCAAATACTGTATTTGTATTTCGTCTCAAATATGTCAACATTACAAATACATATTAGTTATTATTGCCCTCCGATGAAAATGTTTTGTTAAACATGTAATTTAAACGTATTTATATACGTAATTGTAATATGATTATATTAAATGCACAACATTTTAAAAGTCGTTTAGTGAGAATAATGCAATATTTGCGTTGGACGTTTTTTTTTTTTTCTAACTATACTCGAATTACATATTTTACCGGGTCACGAGGGTCGTAATAATAACGGTGAATATATACAGTTATAGTTCCAGTATACACGTCTGATTGACGGAACACAAAGGTCGCCATTAAATTTCAAAAGTATGAAAAATAAAATATACATAATATAATATTATGTATACAAGAAACAAAAAAAAAAAAAAACCCGAAAATGCAAATGAATAAAAAATGTAACTCTGACAGCTGAAAATTGCCGAATCAAAATGCGCCCGTACCTCGAAAATATAAAAGTACGTGCACGCGCGTTGGTGCTTGTGATGTGTGTATACTGTTTTGGGGTATAAAATTATTAAAAATGGACAGGTTTGTACGAATCGTTGACGGGCGAACGCCCCTCGAATAATAAACATAGATAATAGTAATAATTGTTAGATATTGTGTGTATTCGATAAGAAAAATGAAAAAAAAAATAGTCCGAAAATATTATTACGGTGGCCAATATATGATATTATGAATACGTATTGGACGTGAAATAATAATCTTCTCCGCGGTCGAAATGGCCAAATGCAATAGTGCGTAATAATAATTCAATATTATTATTCAATTATTTCCATTATCAAGGTTCTGCGGGTGTGTCCATTTATTGTCATCAGCACAAAGACAAACGACGAATAATATATATATATATATATAATAAGTACGAGCGATGGGACTACGCGTACAATAAATATTATTTCAACGTACAATATTATAGTTTTTTTTTTTTTAAATTACAAACAATTTGATCTTTCTATATTTTCGATTTGCGAAAATAATATTTCATTTCGACAGTTCGTTTTCTCTACAATAAAAGGGCATCTCCAGTAATCGAAATTATGTTTATATATTATGCACCTAAGCAGTGGCGTAACAGTGGCAATTTTGTAAGGGGGGGAGTAGAGGAGTCCCACTAAAAAAAAAAAAAAAACAAAAAACTAAGCAACGCGTATTCATTACTCACCACCAGACGCTAATCAGAAATTCGGTCAAGTACCAAACTATGAAATTATACGTATCGTGTATCGTTATAGAGCGTCCCATGCAATTATTGCTAACTCTACCTGAAAATCCGTTCTCAAGTTATCAAGAGTATGATAACAGTAAACAGTTTATAATATAAACTTTATATTATTCTTGACAGTTCTTCTTGCGCACATGACTATTAGATAGGAACGTGGAAGGAACTCGTTGGCATAAGGTAGGCGCTTATTACAACTAAAGTGCCACCGGCACGTTAACCACAACGTGTAGTTGACGACAGAAAAAGTCATTTGCAATTAAAGTTTTGATAAGTTTTGACTGCGGACAAGTGTTAACTACACGCTATTTCAAAACTTTTAAATTGGTTGTTGAAATTTATTAAGTAGTATATTGTAATATTATATTAACAGACTAAAATAAACACGGTCCGGGGGAGGAGGAAGGGGGGAGGTTATAGCCCCTTAGATCCTCCCTTAGATCCTATGTCTCTGACGAGCCACCCCTGTGCCTAAGCGAACAAATAGCGATTTGTGTTATTTGTAACACGATAATATCGAGTTATTGTAGTCGTACGCAGTTTATTATATTAAAAACGTTTTAGGCGAATCAACAAAACATTGAGAATTTCAATACTAAACAAAATTGCATTATTAAAATTGTCGTCTTTATCGCTTGAACAATTATTATTACAACGAAAAAAAATAATAATAATAATAAAATAAGTAAATGAGTAAATAGGAAACGCAATTATATAAATGTGTGCGACTTAATAAATTTAAAAATAGAACAAATAATTAGATAAGAAATGATTAGATTAATAATTATTATTGTTTGTCGCATTTCATTTTACAAATAACAAGTGCGTATTATCGTGTGGTTTAGTTAATAATCTCAGATGTAAACAATAATAATATTAAGTTTGCGGAAATGTTATGATGCCATCGTGAAACACCATAATATTATAATTGTACATTATATTTTAAGAAAATGTCAGCGCGAGCGTTTTACCACATAAAAACCTTGTGACGAAAAATCGTTTTATCTCGAAACTAGTGTGTGATTTAACGTTAAAATAGCCTACGATGAAAACCGAAGAACACGACTTTATAATACATAGATAGAGAATCCGGGATTCATATCGCGTTTGACGGATTTAAATGTTTAAAACGTATTATGATTTTTTTTACCGTAGTTAAGATACGTTGGAATTATGCCTAAGTATTAATTGTCCGAGTAAGGAAAAACGCAAAATGGAAAAAATACGTTTGCGTACTTCCAATAGTGTCCAAATCGTGTGTTCGTATAAACTTTTTGTGCCAAAATAAACACAAGACTTATACATACTAAATGCCTATAGAACAGTTAATTTTATTTTTAAATCTTAATCTGCCAATCCGATATGGTTTTTTTTTTTGAAAATATTTTTAAAATTGGCAAATAAAATTAAGGGGGGGGAGGAAACCCGTTCTATAAGACATTTAGTACATGTTCTAATGTTTATTATTGGCACCAAAATCGTGTTTATACAACGGACGAGAGGCCCGGGAGTGCACGGGTCGGAAGTACAAAAACAATATTATTGCCATATCACTTGTAGGATAGACTGAGACGACAAACGCACGCACGGGGGGTTCGACAGGTTCAAATCGGGATTTGAAAACGGATATTGTTAAAAACGAAAGTCCTTGTTTCGGTCTATATCTATTGTTGTGCGTCATTTTTATCGAGAGGCCACGCCGCGGCCGTTTTGTCGATCTCGCAGTAAAAACAATAGTAGCGCGCTGTATCGAACGGACTGTTATCAATACAAAGAAAACCGCGATAAGAGGCCGATCGGATAAGTCAATATTCCCTAATGTACCTCGCTATACGAGTTCACACAGAGGTCATGAACTCGATCGAACGATGTACTCAGTCGTCAGTGGACTATCGTCATATTATTATTATTATTATTAATTTAAAACGTGTATTACTATGTAAAAACAATTGTACCTAAAATTGGAATGAAAAAAAAAAACGTAATAAAATCGAAAAGTTCTATAGTATTATAGTACTAATTATCCGAAACGAATATTACTATTCAAACGCGCATTATACTAAAGGGGGAGCATTTACAAATTTTGTAAAATTTTAAGTATTTTTGTTTTTACATTCAAGTCTAAACGGACGTTTTGGACCTAAATGCCAGGACGACTAAACTGTAGAAAATGCGTTTGACAGATTTAAATTTTAAAAACGTATTGTGATTTTTTAGGTAATTTCTTTTATTGAGATACACGTTGGAATTGTGTTTTTAATTTTGATTCTCTTTACCACAAGTAAAAGACGAAATAACATTTGATAGACAATTTTTTTAAAAATGCAATCAAATTTTGTTACGTTTTTCCTGTAAAACAATTAAATTATCATAATCCGTTTTCAAACACGATTCCCTCCTACAGTTTCAGGTCTAAATCGACTAACATTTACGCCACCTACAATCATTATCCCCTTAATCGTTTCGCAATATTGGAATACATTTTGAATATTGCAATCGGGTCTTAAAAGGTCACAACGTCAAAAACTGCAATTGTTATAAAATATTATAATAGCTATACATTCGCCGTTTAGTGATAATATTATACAGATTATAAAATCATCATTAATAACTACCCGGTTTAATAAGAGACGCGTAATATACTAAAACACGTTAACCTACCTTCTCCACGTCGAACGCGTGAATAATGACAATTATAATATTATGTTGTTGTTTTCTTTACGCTTTAAAAATAATACGTACACTAAAATCCTAACTGTAATATTTTACCGTAGAACTGTGCAGAATATAACCACCTAGCTGTATGTTCTTTCCGATAATAATAATACGTACCAAGAGGTACAAAATGGGTTGTGGAATTAAAATTCATCGTAGTACCAATACGAATAAAAAACAAACGTTATATTATTTTTAAACGTGCGTCTGTACGGAAGAAAACGATCGAAATAGGTAACCCCGGGTATATAATTATGTACAAAAAGAACGAAAAAATAAATAAATTTCGTTTTTCGTTGTAATAAATACTATGAAACTACAGTTCTGGAAAACTGTAGTTAACGACTTTGATACTACGCAAAATCGGAATAAAAACAAATTAAATATTATTATGTCAATTTTAAATGGAAATTAAAATCATACACAACGCTACGGTATTACAGTTACATATTTAACGCTTGTCTAAAACTTAAGTGGTAAATTTCAGGATTTATCAACTCATAAAAATGTTTTTTTTTTTTATTTAATTAAAAAAAAAAAAACAGTTTTAATCTAAACGAATAAAACGTGTTTTTCCGACAGTATAAAACACGATTTAATCGAGTTTAAAACAAAATAGATTTATTTTGTATAAATATGGAGCTATTATAATACTTTTTTATTACTCATTTCATGAGTTATAAACCCATAGCAATTTTTAAATTTTTTTTATAGATTATTACAACTTTTATATCATACATAACGCGTTGTTCAGTATTTTCAGATTTAAAGTCACTTTTTGTTTTTTACACTAATTTTATATACTTTGGTCTTCTGTTCATACACTGATTGTTACAAAAAATGTGGAGTAGCTATTCCTAATAAATAACAGGCAGATAAATTATATTTTTCTGTTTAAAACAAAACCATAATTGATTAATTTAACCAGGGTATGATTTTCAACCCCGATATATTTACAGTCGAGTAAACATTATTATATAATTTACTTTTTACTATAAATATTATATTGTATTTTCATTTACGTGATTTATTTGAAATTATTATTATATATGTTACCTACGACTCCGTAATCAGTGGCGTCGTCATTTAGTGGCGAGTATGGTGGTGGGGGGGAGGGAACCGGGTATTTTTCTCGGGGCACGATATGCCCCGGCCTACATCAAAGACGATAAATACAAAGGATTAGATCGGAAGTAGGAAGAATCGAGGTTAACTTATACATAATATTATTATATAGACGGAAATTGAGCCTGATCAGCCGTGGACAAAGGCGAGAGAGAACCGCCGAACCACATACCGGAACGCTCCACTATACACTACTGATAAGAGGGAGAAAAAAAAATGGAAAATTTGCGAGAGACTGGAATACGAGAGCGGGAGGGGGACAATTCTGTAAAAAAAAAAAAAAAAAAACGCTACAATTATTGAGAAGGAAAGAGGGGGATAAATATAAAAAATAAATTTGACCGGGACGAAAAAAAAAAAAGAAAAAAAAATTAAAAGACTTGTACATGGTCGTTTTGATTGATCCCTGGCTTTTAGCAAACACGACGACGAGTGGTATGTAAACATTGAAAACATAAAAAAACAAAACACTGTTTGGAATACTATTTAACACGGCCGACGACGACAACAGAATCGATATCGGCGAACGCGTGCTCGACAATAAAAAAATAAAAATAAAAAATGCCGTCGCGTGTTTTTCCGACTGCGCGAGCATACAATAATATTTTGCAGATGTCCCAGCCTACCGAATACGTTTGGAAATCGCCAAAAAAAGGCCATTATGTGTATTGTCCTAAGGGGCGACACTTGAGATGGAAAAATGCAAAAACGGCGAAAAATTATTATTAATAATGCGAGTTTCAATTTTAAAATAGTTATCTATAAGATACTTATCATATGTTACGCAAAGCGAATTTTGCTTTGTCCAATTGTCCAGAGGAAACCATAAAATTTTTTTTTTAATTTTAAACCGGGTGCCCTGATTTTGAGAGTTGATTAAAACAAATGATTTTTAACAACATAAAAAAGCAAAAAAAAAACAATTTATCAGCTTATAACTTTTTTAGTACCTCCTACTTTTTTTTTCTTTGTAACAATCAGCGTATATAAAACGAGCGTAAAAAAATGTCTTTAAATCTGAAAATTTAAACAGAAAATATAATGGAATATATATACTTTTTTTTTTTTTGGTACACCCACCTACACCAGTATAAAATAATAAAATACCTATTTTGTTTGACATTAAACGGTCGGGAAAATCATTTTATAAAAACACGTTTTGAACGTAAAAAAAAGTCGTGATTTAAACGATGGAAACGTGTTTTTTTTTTTAAGTTTTTATTATCTGGGGTTTTGCCCGTAAAACCAAAAATGCAATATGAAAAAAACCGTTTACTGTAATAATATTAATTAGCCATCGTCGCATACACTCGTGCCGAAATCCCGGACCTACCACCGCCAGCTAATAATTTTCAGTAACAATAAAAATAACGCCGACTTCGGGTGCTCGGCGATTTTAAAATAAATATTTTTTTGTTTTTTTTTTTTTTTTTTAAGAAGAAATAAAAATTAGATAATTAATTTTGACCACCGTCGTCGTCTTTGTGTCCGTCCGGCGCGCATTGATTTCGTCGTGCCTTGTCTTGCGTTTCCCCACCGATTTTCGTCGTCTCCCACGTGCGGCGCCGCGTCACGATGTCGTGAAAAATAACGTAGGTATAGTTGTTGTACACGATCGTATTGTTTTTATATTTTACGTAAATCGCACGTGCGCACGAGCTGGCGACGGGGCAGTAGGCAGTGGCGGACAGACGGTAAAACAAAATTTAAAAAAAAAAACCATTATACCCCTCTCCCACATTGTAACTACGCGACACCGGAGAAACACCGGTCGTTCGACTTTGACCGGTAAAATTGACCGACAACAAATCCGGTCTCGTTGGATCCGTTTATTAATAAAACACGATCGGGGAAAACGTCGGAGGGTTCTATAAAAAAAAAAAAATCCTCTATTATAGTGTCTCGGGATTTTTTTCTTCAAAAAAACGAAAAAATGTTACCGACAATAATAGTCGTGGTACGTACTAAATGACGACGACAAAACTAAATCTAAACAAAAATAATCGGTGATGATGAACTGACGGTTTACCTGCGCGAACGACGGAGCGACGGAACGACGGTGACCGTCTATCGGAACGTCTCTGCGGACAGCGTGTGTGCCGGACGGGGCAGTAGTAGTCGGGTCGCGGACAACAGTAAACGCAAAGAAGAAGAGAAAAACCGTCGGTAAAATACACGGGCGAGCAGCAGCAGCAGTAGTCGTCAGACTGGCGGTTCGACAAAGACACACGACAACGACGGGAAGAACGCGCGCGCGATACGATTTATACGTGAACCGAACGCGGCTACATGCGCGCGTCTAGTGCGGCGAACAGCTGACGAATGAACACAACAACAAAACAACACGCGCGCCGCGGTGGGAAATCCTCTGTGCTCGGTCGACGGGGTCTGTGGCGGCGGTACGGTGGAAGGAACGGTACGCGGCGGGTCGTCGCGCGCGAGGTGTCGGGGCGACGGAGCGGTGAGCGGTACGCGCTCCGGGGTTAGACGGCGCGCATGCGCCCGCCGCACGTACGACGCGAAACGTAAACAACAATCACCACGAGAGGAGGATGACCTGCTGTTGCCCGATGCCGCGCCGCAGCTGAGCTCTCCTCACCACCCTCCACCGCCGCGCCGTCGACCAGGCCGACGACGCGCGGCAATCGATTGCGTGTGCGAGCGAGAGCGACGGCGGCGGCGGTTCCCTCCCCTCAACGTCACCGCCGACCCGCCGATTATGTGTTTCTCTCCTCCGTCCGCCGCAGCGTCACCGAACGGTTACACACACGCACCAAACTACTTGCCCGTTTTAATGTACGTCGTTGTAATAACAATAATAACAACAATGCCGATGAGCCGACGCGTCCGAAGAAATATAAAACCGTCCGAAACTCGAGTGTTGAAAATCTTTCGGGCACAACGAGTGCCGGACGAAAAAGAGTAGGGCAGTGGGGCGCACTTGAGTGTTCAAGTGGGGGTGAGGCGATATAATTCACACCAGTGGCGTACGCGGGGCAACGATAGGGGATTATCTCCCCTCCCCCCGATTGGGCATTTTTTTTTGTTTATAAATATTTACTTAAACACGACCTTAGACCCTTAGACCTCCCCAGTCATCAACATAATAAGTAGTTTGTATGTGTCTGTTGACAACAAACATTTGTTGTCAGAAATATGTGATGTGGTGATAACTGAAAAATGATTATGTAATTGATTAAAATATAATAGATTTTTGTTGTTTCGGTGTATTACATCCCCCCCCCCAAACATACCAAACTCCTGTGCACACTACTGATTCACACAGATGTACACATATCAAAGTCCAAATAATCGGATTTTTAAAACGAAATGTCAGAAAAATGCCAATATAATTTAACAAACAGACGTATGCAGCAGTATATACTCGTTAGATAATTACGCAGGCATATGTCTAAAAATAATACGATTTTATTTATGATACAAAATTTAAATATATAACAATTTTTTTTTTTTGCAGCAAATCTATTTATAACATTATCAACTGAAATTTGTATTGACTTATGATTGTTTAGAAGTGCCTTGGGGCTGATAAGCGATAATTTTTAATTCGGGATCGTTTTTAATCTAAATAATAAAAACAATAAAAACTGCATATTTAAAATATTTACATTAATTATGAACGTGGGGGATAGGCAGATTTAAGAAACAATTATATATTAAGGCAGTTTAATGTTTAATAACAAAGGCTGTACATTGAATACACTAAAACCTCTTAAATAGGCATTTAAAATTAAAAAAATATATATATATATATATTAATTTATACATTTAAAATGTTAAAAAGGCACTAAAATGCAATATTTTGATAATTTAATATTTAAGAATATGTCTTATAAATCGATTATAATCAATTTTTAATTTTCATAATCACTTTCATATTAAAACTTCCTATTAAATGCACAGCCTTAGTAATAATTAAAATCAAAAAATGCCAGAGAATTGCATTATTCTCTATTGTTTTAATTAATATTATCTATTAATCATTCTACACATGTACCAAATCAACGCAAGCGTTGAAAAGCTGCGTTAATTATTACTACCTTATATCTTTGTGTGTATAATATACATATATACAATGTAGGTAATCCTACTCCTATAATCCTAACCTATAATCTATGGGAAACCGGAAAGAGGAAGACCAAGACAGGGTTCATATAGCGAATTGTGTATGGAATTAATATTTTGGACGCAGAGAAAAGATCCGATAAGAACTAAAGTGAGTTGCAAATACGGACAGGGAGTAGCGGAGAACGATAATTCCATCATTAAACAAAACAATCTACGAATAATTTTTATATGGGAAAACAAATATATATTTTTCGCGAAATAAGTACACTTAACGTTAATCAACCTGTTATGAAAATTTAAGATAATAACATTATCTAGGGAATAGCATGTCCTTTTGAACAGAAGTGCATGGAATTGTTCCCAAAAACACTTCAAGGCCCCCTATTTTTTTCATTTTCCGTATACATGTTTTTTGTTGTTCAATATTATTTTTCGTCCTAACGACATCATTTTTGACGAGTGCGCGATTACGCGCGTGTCCCACATTCTAAAGAACAATAACAACGAACGGTTTTTTTTTTTTTATCGCGTGCCCCACGTCACCGAGACGTACAATTATACTACAATAATATTTCTAGATTATTATAATAACAATATCAGTGCCAGTGGGTCACGTACCCCCCCCCACCATAACATTTTATTTTTTTTTTTTTATTGATTAATTTGGTGTATTCTATCGTTCTATAAATATTAGGAAATAATAGGAAATTGGACAGTACCCGGGTAAAAGAAAACAAGTTCAAAAACAATATTGTCAGAAAACTCAACAAAAAAAACCGTCTACAATATTCTAAAAATTAATTATTTATCAACGTTTTTGGTATTTTTACTTCAAAGATAATATTATTATTTAAATGGGGTATATCTATATATCTATATATATATATATATAGATATATAGATAGAAAGACCCTATTTAAACGGATTTTAGTGCTCGTAAAAGTGCAACGAGTGTATTGCGGAAATTATACTATACCACATCTAACTATACGAATACATAATCTTTAATAATAAAAAATTAAAAAAAAAATGTTAAACGTGTTTGTACATCGTTAAATCCTGTGTTGGATAAATTCCATTTAAAAATGTAATAAAGTTACGTTACACGTTACAATAATAGAAAAACGTCCGTTACTAATTAATATTATAATGGACGTCACCTTTATATTTGTGCGAGCAAAAAATTTTCCAGTTTTCTGATAATAAAAATATTCAGAGGAATTTGTTGAATGGATAAGTGACAACGTGCGTACAGCTCCGAGTAACAGCTTTTCCAAACACGTCAAAGAAAATCAAGTACAAAAGTCACATATTAGTTGGTATTTTTGTATTTAAATAAATTATACGGAAGAAAAATTATCGTTAATAAGTGCCAATATAAGAGGGGAAGGTCATCTGGAAAAAATCGACCCAACAAAACCTGGGGGGAAGAGTGTCGAACATCAATGACGAGCAATACTAAGAAAATTTTACGCAACCGCCTCTGTCAATATAAATTACTCAATGTAATTTTTGTCACGTTACGTTATAATTTGATTTTAAAGGTAGGGCGTTACAAAAAGGATGTTCATTTATTTTTTTTAAATTAATTTTCAAATGAAATGTTTTGAAAATTAAGGACTGAAATTCGAAAAAAACTTGCCTGACCGATTTCATAATTATGCACACACATCACGTTGATTTCAGAGTTCAGATATACCCAGTCTAAATACCGTTAAAATTAAAACCAATTTTGCTATTTGTCAACTGTATTGGTAGTATAATCAATGATCAATGATCATACTATACTTTTAATCTAAAAAATAATATTTATGCCCTTTAGCCGGGTCCCTGCCACCTCCACCCCCCCCCTGCGGGTAATTTCAGCACAATAATATGTATTTCACAAACTGCATATGTTTTATAATTCAATTTTTAAAAAATAGTTTATTTATTTTTAATAATATGTTTATTAATTTGGATAATTTCTATTATGGTGTTAATGAAATGTAACTATTGTCTACATTAATATTGATAAAAATAAAAATATTAAAATATATTTGTGCGTTTAACATTTTACCATAAAAGATCATTTGATATTTACGTGCCCGTCCGGGCCATGCGTTAATTTTATCTCACTTAACCAGCCTTAATAATCTAAATGGACTAGAAAATCGAGTTTCGACAATTGGACTTGCTTAAACTGTTCAGGAGTTTAAAACATCGTGAATGTAGATCGTCAGTATAAATTAATAAATAGTTTTGTTCATATGGTTTTATTTAGTCTCACTAACTAAAAATTATTGTTTTTTTTTTTTTTTTTCAAATGACCATCATCTGTTAACTAAATCAATCTAATGAAAGCCATCCGCCAGAGCCACTGGAAATGACCGAAACAACGACGGTTGTCATTTACTAATTTATTTGTCTGCCGTTTTTTATGTGACTATGGTTCATAAGAAAAATAAAAATAAAAAAAAATAGTTCAGACTACGCGCGATCGTTAACCGATAACATTACTTATCGTAGAATGCAGTTATAATTTTTGCGATTTAAACTCCATATACACTCGTGTATACATAGAGTAGTTGTAATACGATTATAGAAACAGTATTAAGGGCTATTCTTTACCAACGTATAAACGTATAAAACGTTGAGTTTTAATTAAAGTTTATAAGTGTTAACGACCCAGTTATTAGCTGTGAACTCGGTTTAAAAAAAAAAATAAAATCAAATAAACGTTTTCATTTACGTAGGTGAAATCGACTCTAAGAAGTCGTCACGGTGACATTTTCCGTTTCGGTCTTTCTAACGGACGATAATACAAACAAATGAAAACACCTTTGAAATGGTTTAAAGATAAAACACTATTGAACAAGTATGAACAATTATGTAAGATACAATTTTTTTTACCTTCAACAAGTTGTCATCAATATGCTGTTACATACAAATCGTGTAATAGGCATTTTATCTCTAAAACCCAGAGAGTCCATAAGGCCTATCAATAGGGTTTTTCGTTTGTTTTACGCGAATTCAGTTTTTATGATTTTGTCCGTTGAACGATTAAGGCACTGTTAACGCCACTGTGCACATTAAAAAAAAAAAAACATAAAACCGCATAACTTGTATAGTACTTATACGGTTTTATATCAACTTGTATAGTACTTATACGGTGTTTTATTAACTTGTATAGTACTTATTGATAATTATTATAGTATAAAAACGTATTCATATTTTATTGGTTTTCCTATGTGCATCGTATGCGTATTGTTTGAGTGTGTAAAAACTTTTCGATTAGAAATCTTGCTTGGACCAATAACTTTATAGGAACATTCTTTGGAATTTTCAATCAAACTAGACCTAAAGTTGTGGCCCGCCATGATGCAAATCACATCGGGATTTTGTCTACATAACATTTGACGTTTGATTTTTATTTTTTTTGTCACATTATGGAATATTTTACATAATATTTATAGAAGGTATATGTAACAAAAAAAAAAACACTACAAAATTACAAAACAATTTTGTCCCAACACTTAGTAAAAGCGCACGTTATGAACTTTTTGATTCATTGCCATCCCGGGGAAACGCACAAAAACATTTAAACATTCTGGACGTAAATAATTTAAAAATAATCACAATTTCTAATTTTATCGAGCTTTTACAATTGTTTCTCTGCAGTATAGCGTCTTATCGATTAATTTGTTTATGTAGCTACGACAAATAAAATAAAATAAAAATAGATATCTTCTATTATCGTACTCAAATTCTTTAATGGCTAATTTAATTTCCCGTAATATATTTTAATCGATATCGACACTGTACTATAGAAGTCAAATGATTCATTGAATGTAAAAATTATTTTATCTATTTTGTTTATAATAAATCGTAAGTCGATATTGACTTTATAAATTCATATGACATGTAAACAGGTATAATACTTCTATACTCCGGCCCACGAGAGAAGTGAACCGTTTCGCGCAAGTAGACTTGAAGCAGCGACCGCTCTGAGGCATTGTTCCCCCCCCATCCTCTCTCTGTCATTCAGTTACGTGTTGCGTCGTGCATACAGCACGTTGCAAATGGTATACACTAAACAGAGTGATAAAATAACGTCAGTAATATTGTACGCACATTTGGAGCAAATCATATTATTACAATAAGTAGATGTTGAATTGGACCATGTTTATTATTTGATATATGCATATACCTAAATTATATATTTATTAAATAGATAAATATAAAAAACGAATTTATACGTGCTAGTATTAATAATATATTTTATAATTATATACAAAAACAAAAATACTTACATACATATTATTTAATACCGTAATATTTAATAGATAAAACACATAATTACTACATAATACATAATTATTTACAAAACTAATTGTAAATCTGTTAATAATATATTTCACAAGAAATACCAGAAGAGGTCTGGTGTTACCTGTTATTGTTATATATGTGAAGCTTCATCTAACATTTCATCAGAAATGAAGTCGATATTATACAATTTGCATTCTTATTTTATAGTGTGGCTGACGAAATTCGCCCACATGTCGACGTCACGCTCTGAACTCCATCCTTCAGTAATTTTTGTACATCATTTAATTTGAATGTTGTATTATTATTTTTTTTACGTGATTTTTCACTACAGACCACGCGAGTTCAATTGGATTAAGCTCGCAGCGGTAAGGGACAAACGACTATTTGTTTTATAAGCATCTTCGTCAATTACTTATTTGTCATGGAGAGGTTTGATTTCGTTCATATTTTCCATCAATTGAAATTTGACCATAGGCTTATTCATTACACGATATTTGGACACCAACCATTGTATTATAAAAGGAATATTTATTTTATATAATAATATAACTGTTATTTTCAGTACAAAACCCATCATTTTGCGGTACAATTCAAAATTATCCATTTTTAAACGCTGCTAGACGACACATAGGATCAGTGTTTTAGTGCTCTTTGTACAAAATATTTGATAACGGAACATAATGAATTTATAACGTTCCCAGCACTTTACCATTCCCAGGAACAGTACACAATACGTTTATATAACGATGATAATTAATATTTCAAGTACTATTCGTAATGACTTTTATGCCGCGTGCAACACAACACAATACAAATCCGACATAATTAACACCATGGGTGATGGGCCGCTGTTGTGAGTGGGAAGTTTAGGTGATTTAGTTATATATCTGTACCTACACACAACAATAAACCATATTGCATAGGTACGAAAAACGATTTTGAGCGAAGTTCGGTTAAACGTTTGAGAAATTTTAATTATAAATTATATTGATATGTAATTACAAAATAAATTATAACTCTCTATGTTTTTCCGTCTTTAAAGCATTATTTTTTTTTCTAGAGCCAAACAACAAATGTATACGATTGTCATTAAAAACTTCACTTTAAATGCGTATTTCGACCAAAAGACCTTACTACTTGGCAATATAGAATGGCCCGATTTAAATTCTGTAAAAAATTTGATAACCAGTTTACTAGGTTTTGTTGTAGCTCGTTACACCAGTTCCTGGCAATTGCAATATTTTAATATTTAGGCTTTAATATTGATAAATGTGCTAATATTAATACAGATTAACGATATTGCACCTTACAAGAACACCACAAATGTCTTGAAACGCAGAGACCAGTACTGTACGGGATACTATTTTTTATTATTATTATTATTATTTTTTTCAAATCACTGTCCATCGTAGGCTTCCCCTACCCCTTAAAATTTGTTTTTTATATACGGTATACGATATAATTATTATATGCGTCGGTACGACAGTGTGGGAGGTGTGGGAGGTGCGTTAGCGCATTAACGAAATTTCGCGCGTCGCGTTTTGTCCGGGCGCCATATATTAATGCGGCGGTGTCAATGAGGGTCATGCAACTGAAGTGAACAGTGACCAGATATAGTGACCTTGCGGGACACCGACGGATTTTACATGTAAATTGTGGTGACGTCGATGGCTGAGGCGTACACGAAGCGAATGAATAATAAATTTATTAATCGACAAACAAACAACCGACGCGTCGTAGGGCGAATATACGCGAAAACCGACATGTTTGTCATCAAGTATATCGCGTATATATATATTTATATACAGAGAGGGATGAATATAATTTTGGGGACGATGAAATTATAGGGGCACAATTCACCGATATATTACGCGTTTAAAAAAAAATATACGCAAAAAAGACAAATGTAAAATTTAAAAATAAAAATAAAAAAAGATCACAAATAAACGCGTTAGGTTATATTATAGAACGGTTTACTTATATAGCTGTACAAATAGGAGACACAAACGAAAATATGCAATTTCTGTTATTTTATCATCTTTGTATACACGTTGTCCCACGAAATTATACCCATTGTGTATAACCCAATAATCAAATTCTGGGTGTTTTTTTTCTTTTTACATGACTTATAATAGAGATAAATACTACAAAGTTTGATAAAAATTTAAAAAAAAAAAACTTTTTATTTTTATTATCTTTAACAAATTTGAAGATACCCATTTTATAGAGTTTATTCTTCTGAAAATGTTTGGAATTTTTATTTTCATGACCCTCGTGATTTATAATATTTTTTTTTTTTATTTTACAACAAAATAGTGTTTAATTTAATACTATAGAAGTGTATTGAAATATTATTTCTAGTAAGTTTTGTTTATCAAAGCACTGTTACGTAATATCTAATAAAAAACCTATTGAATATAGCGATATATGAATATTTTTGTAATCCTTATGCCTGTGGGTCATAAAAAAAAAAAAAACCGAATTTGATTATATTCGTTATCTCAAGAGATATTGCAATGGGTATATCTTCGTGAGACAGCCTGTATATGGTCATAAGCATCGTGACGATTATAAATTACAAACGTAATTTTTTTCGATCGTAATAATAATCGCACGATTTCCTACACAAACGATAATGAGCTTGGCTGGTTTTTTTTTATTTATTTTTCTTCTTGTTTTTTGAAATTGTGGCAATGCCAACGATTTTTCGATTTTTACACATTTTTTTTAGATTTCTGGTATAGGTACGGTTACGTGCATGCGTTTTATTTTGAAATTTTGCCAAATTTCGTAATTCTAAAACGAGTCGCACGTCGCGTCGCTGTTAACTGCAGCGAACGGTTCGACGAAAATAATTTTACTAAAATATTTCATTAACTCCTCTGGTTCGGTTGCCATATTTTCCCCCGTGTTTATTATTTTCTCGTAGATCGAAAGTTTTGTAATCAAACTTTATTATTACAACTGTGATAATAAAGTCGTCCTACAGTCATTTTAATAACATTTTTTAAGTTGCGAAAAAAACTGTCAAACTAATGGCACGTCGTGCGGATGTAGTCCTTATATTATATTTTTAAAACATAACGGTAATACGACATACTCAGTATTAAGAGCATTTCAGCGTGAAGCGTTTTAGAACATAAAAACCACGCGTGTGAAGTTGTCCCCTCCCCCAATTTAAACTGGAGACTCCGGACTTTCACAACATATTTGCAATTAATTTGCTATAATTTGCTATGTGATTTTCAGAAAAAAACCCGGTTTAGTTTTCCCGGAATAAATGTTTTTTGTGTTGGGGGGAGACAACTTCATGGTAACCCCCCCCATTTTGAGCTAGGGACTCAACAAATCCCATTTGGTAAAATACGAAAATTATTTATACAAATAAAAAAGACGAACATACTTCGCACCATGAGCCACTGTTGTAGGTGGGAAATTGGGAACATAGGATAAAAGTGTGGAATTTAATTTTTTTATTTGTACGCAACAATAAACGATTACCAACGAAAAACGATTCTGAGCTAAGTTCGGGTAAACGTTTAGATAAATTAAAATTGATAATTGTACTAATTTGTAATGAAAAATAAATTACAATTGTCCGTTTTTGTTTTTGTTTCTCAAATTGATGTGTATTTTTATTGAGCTAAAAGAAAACACAAATTGGGAAATAGCAAAATTCCATGATTTTTACGATTTCCATTAAAAGTTGAACATAAAAAAAAAAAAACTGTTACATAACGATTAACTTTTTTTTCTTTTTAATACCAAGTACAACCTATGATGAATCTCGTGTAAAATTATTAAACCTTTTTGTTTCGGCCAAAACAATTTTCTTCGTTTAAAACCAAATAAAAACTAAACAAAACTGGACAATTTCAAATGGCTATAAATAGTCCAACAATTAACAGATTATTTTGAATCATTGCCCATGTCTAAAAATGGGTGAAGAAAAAAAAAAATGTTTTGTAATAAAGTTAGAGGGCTAGATGGTTATTTTTAACCAAATTACAAAAAAATCGGACATTGAGAAACCTTATTGCCTAAAATTGTCTCGGTTTTTTCACGGTTTTTCCTAATTATTAAGGAAACTATGTCGATATCTGAGACCATTGCGGTTAAACGTATACGATAGTGGATTTGAATATTATTGGGTCGATCGATTTGTATTTTTCAAAACAATTCTTTGTACATACACAACCGCTTGTTTGTGTTGGCAGTGTGACACCTCGTCTTAAGGGTTCAAGCATATAATAATTGTGTAAACGATAATACTATATCGAATTAACAGCCGTATAAAATATAGACGGTGTTGTCGATTATATATATATAACCTACACATTAGAGTTTACCGAAAAGAATAATGACGTTAACATTGTCACGTACGCCATATTGTATAATAGTGGGACGTTATAAATTATACCCATATACTATATTACGCCTATTGTCATTATAATCATAAATCAATACACATGTGCCTCGTGTATATAATATATTATAATTATATATTTATTTATCTATGTATTATTATATAATAAATAATATACGCTTATAGGTAGTGGCGTGGTAGTCATTTCAATATTTGATAAGCAAATTTTCCGAAAAATGAATAAAATTGTATTTCAGATTTTTAATACGTGTAGAAATAATATAACATGTTTTCGTGACGTTTCAACTTTATATATTATTTTTAAAAATTATACGAATCGTGATATTCGGTCGTAAAAATAGAAATATGGACAATTTGACCACGGATTACTTATCTGTGAGTGCTATTCAAACTAACTGTTGGCTATACACATTATAATTATATATGAAATTTTCTTTTAGTATTTTGCAATAGTTTTTCCCGATTTTCCCCGTTCCAAAATCACGAGATAAATGCCAATTTAAGAAGACAAGGCTAATAATATAACATATTATGTCATTACAATCTGAAAAAAAATACGTATTTACCTACATATTCCTAAACCGGGGGCATCATTTAGGAGGAGGGCATCGAATTTGCCTGCCCCTGTCTTACTTTTGGCCTTGTCTTAAGCCAGAATTCCGGTATATATTTTGGGCCTGGATAATACAAATCGAAAAATATTACAAAGTATACCTTATGTTCGTATATCCTCATAAATTATATTTATCCGTGGTCAAATTTTCCATTTTCCTTCCGATCGATTTTTACGATTTTCAATTTCAAAAATAAAATATACTATTTTTATGTCACAAATATATATATACATATTTCTTTGTAAGTACGAAAATATGAAATGACTATTATTAAGGGCAATAAACGAAGCGGGAAATGTATTTTTTAGTTTTTTATTAGATTATTCCTTTCCTCATTTGGTATGTTTGTCCCAGCCTATACAGAATATTGAAATGACGCCACTGTCCTAAACCAATGCAAAGTTTGAAAAACGATCGTTGTGCAAGAACATATACATTACTACTATACGATTGAAATAAACACCGTTGACAGAATAAAAGTATTAAATATTATACAGTTACGGCGTATATAATATTATTATATGCGTATATAAATGATATTGAACAGATAGATAAGATATTTGTTTTTTATTTATTTGCGCATTTCCTCAAATATATGTACAGTAGGTATCAATATATAACAACCGAATTCTATATATATATATATAAAAAAAAAAAACATAATTTTATCTGCATCAATACGTGTTTATCTCAAATTTTTAAAACGTAATATTATTTTTTGTGTTGCAACCGTCAAAACGCTCGATAAACGAATTTTCAGATTAAACGGAAACGCTGTTTATTTTCATACGACGACGCGGTAGGTCTGCGAATGCAATACTCGATTATTTTACTCTTAATCGAGAAAGTATTTCATGAATATAATAATAATTACTCAACTTTTCCTAGTACGAATATTTTTTTATACCGAGTACTACACGGTTGTTTATACGGTCCGGCTGACGCACATAGGAGAGAAAAATGCCAGTCCGTTGCGGGTGTTTTGTACATCGTCGCTACGGTTCTCTTACAGGCGAGTGTCGGTAAGTAGCAGGCTACTGACATGGTAGACGATGTAGAGAAGAGTTAAATTAATATTATCTTTACGCAAATTGATAACGAAAAACGATTCTGAGGAAAGTTCGGTTAATTGTGTTTTGAAATGCCGTGGTCTTTACGATTTCCGTCAAGATCTTTTAAACGCTTATAAAAAAAGAAACGTCCTTACAGATTTTCGATATGATTATATGACCAAAAGAGCAACTTACGATGAACATCGTGTTGAACTCTCGAGCAATTTTGAGAAGTCAAAAAAATTAAATCCACAGTCAAACCAAATAAAAATTAAAACAACTTGAAAATCCTAAACAGCTATACAATATTGAACTCAAAAAAACGATTGAATAATGTTTTGAAAATCTGATCACATCCAGAAAGAGGTGATAAAAATATTCGGCAAAAATTTCAAATTTATACGATTATTTTACAAAAAAAAAAACCAAATCCTTAAAATATTTTTCGCGTTTATCGATTGATCATTTTTTTGATAATACATTTCGGTTTTTATTTATATTCTCAAATCAAATTATTGTAAAAATATATTTGTACTTATAATATTATTAATTATTAAAATTTGTTTATACAATTGTTCGGAGCATGTTTTGAGACACAAATTAAAATCTATCATCTATCATATACGTGGATAAAGACTTAAATCTGCCTCAAGTGACAGCAATATATGGAAAAACCGTCTACAAATAATAATATAAAGAAACTGCTATCTTAAGGTGGCACTTGTGCACGGCATTGAAATACACATTTTAAATACCCATTCAACTACGGTAATACCCAGTGGCGGTTTTAGGAATTTTTTCGGGGGGGAGGGTCCATTGATATTAACTATATATTAAACATAAAAATTTACCCATTGGTCACGTATTTATTTCATTTTAATTACCTAATTTACACAGTCGGACAAAAAATAATTTTCTTTTTACTTACATGATCTAATCTAACGTGTTTTACTTAATCTACAAAAAAAAAAATTATTTATAAAATTAAAAATATTTATAAAAATTTATCAATAAATTATTAACCAAATAAAAAAATAAAAAAAATCATGATACGAAATCTAATTTTCTATTCTGTTTATAATATTCGTCCAAAACTTTGTCAGAGGTTAAATTTAAATCCATGTAAATACACATCATTGCTAAACCATTTAGTCTTTTCTGAAATATTTTTATGGGCAAATTATAGTTAAAGTTGTAATAATTGTAAAATATTATTTGTCAATTAAGTAGGTTAGTTTTGATTCTTTAAAGGTGTGAAAAAGTACGTTCATTCGATGATGTTTGAACTGGCAATGTGGCTAGTATTTGAAGTAGTTTACAGAAATTAGGGTAAATTTCATTATTACAAAATTATATAGCTTGAAGTGCTATTAATTGGCATTTTAAAATTAATAACGTTTTTTTAATTTTTAATTTTTAATGACAAACTAATTTTAAACTTAGAAAGGAGGTCTGGGAGGTTCAGACTCTCTGGGCTCCCCGTAAAATCACCACTGACAATACCATTGATTATATAATATTATATTATAAAATCAACGCAAATACTAATAAATTATTAGTAATAATCGGGGTTGGGATTTAATAGTATTCGCATATTTTCTATAAGATTTTTAAAAACAGCAGAGTAAGCTTGAAATTTGTTTCATGGCTCAGAGAACTAAAATTTAAAATTTAATGTTGCATATTTTTTCTAATATAATAATAATAAATTATAATTATTATTAACTATAAAATTAATATCAAAATCAATATCTTAATATAATTAATAATAACATTTTAATAGACTTGTTGTTTTATTATTGTCAATTGAATTAATACATTTATAAATGATAATGATAAATTACTAATAAATAATAATTGTCTGTTTTTTTTTTTACGTATTTACCTATATTTAAGGTAATATTAAAGTGCATATTTATGCAATTTTAAGTGCTATAAAATTACAACCATGGTAATAATCGAAGAAACGATGTTTCTGATTCTCGTGAAACGTGTTCCGTGCGACAAAGATAGTTTTAATCGTTGTACTGTGTTGGAATATAAATTCGAGTTCAATGTTTGAAGTAGGTGGTATCTGTTTTTTTCCCCCCCTATGATTTATGTGTATAAAACTTTTTTGGCTCCGTGAAAATTCACAACAGACAAAAAAACCACGGACCGTTTGTAATTTATTTTGTGTTTTGTAGTTACATAAATGAATACAATATGTTGGAGTATCATCGCGTTGTCGGGTATTAAAAATAAACGTAAGTTTATTTTACGCACTAACGAAGCAGATGATAAAGAAACGGCCAGAGTTTTAACATTTCTATATTCTTTAAAAGAAATATTATTGACGAGAAAAATGGATATAGGAATTAATACGAAAATACGAATTTTTGTAGCACACTAACGATGGAGAATACCGTTTTACAATAAAGCTACAGTATGTTGAACTACGAACTAAAAAAAAATTGAACCGTTACAAATTCCCAGGTCTAATAGCTGGGTATTGTTGTTTAGACATCGTACACAAATATTATGTCTTGTATTTTACGTTTATACTGCAAATCCATATATTATTATTATGTAATATATACGTTTAACGTGATAAGATAATAGAATAATACCTGCAATTAAAAAAAAAATATATATATATATATATATGATATCAATACACAGTGACCCAATAACGATGTTTTCGTGTTTTGAACTTCATACGACACAAAATAATTGAATAACCTAATATTACGAACAACCTGAACAGGCACCCACATTAATATATGGTATAATTAAGGCTCGGAACTTAATGCTCTAAAAAATTACTGAATATGCATGCACTTATGCGCATAAAAAAAATACAAATATACTTCAAATATATACACTTAATTCATTTTTTACATTTGGTGTTTCGATGTTGTACTCAAAAGTACAAAAATGATAAAATAAATACATATAGGTAAATAGTAAATATTGATTTTTATTTTTTACACATAGTTTCCCGAAATTAGTATATAAAATAAAATAATATAAATATCTTGAATAAAAAGTTCTTTCAATAAAACAAATTGTATTCCGTTGCCATTAAATTCTATATATATATATGATAAAAAGCATAAATAAAAACCTATATATAGTTACAAATTAGTGATGTAGGTAAATATTAATTAATAAGAACGGGATTTAAAAACATTATACAATAATGCCTAATGAAAACTCTCAAAATAATATAATTATTTTATTTACTAACGAATTTTGAAATTGTATTATCAAAAAAATCATCAAATATGGTCTAAAAAATGGTAAAACTAAGAAATACGCTCTCAAAATTACAAAATAACTAGATATGCAAAAATATTCACTATAATCTCTTGATATTTTTCATATAGTGTTGCGAAATAAATTCCTAGCTTACTTAGTAATAAATCGAATAGCCCAGAAAAAAACGTGCAAATGCAACAACTTTTGAGCCCTAATTATATTATATACAGTTATACAATATATATATATATATATATGTAACGGTGAATGCAAGGGGGTGTTTTGGGGTTTCAATCCCCCCTCGAAATGTAAAGAACCCTACATATTGTTTAATATCAAAAAAAATTTGTCATTTTTACGGTTTTCGTAAAAATTTCAACATTTGATCACTGAGCAATGCTTATTAGAAAGAAAAAACTGCCGCTATGGATATTCGATATTTTTATACGGTCAAAAAGAACAACCATTACGGATAAAACTTGTGTGAATTTACCATGCATTTTTGAGAAACCGACAAAATGTAATCCGCATAAAACCAAAAAAAACTGTAACGTTTCAAATGGCTATAAATAGTTATCTAGTCCAGTATTAATAATAAAAATAAATAAATGTAACATTTAGGTATAAATAACTTCAAGTCCCAGATATTTCCGATAAAAATACGATGGTATAATACTAATAAGTATTATGATAACGATACGTTTATGTTTATTGTTCTGTTTTCCAGATTTCTTTACGCACTCGAAAAACCCAGTATTCACGGATTCCCCTTTTGTATGGCCACTAGTGATGGGAAAAATCTGTATTTGCCGAAGGTCGAGAATTTTCGGATTCCAAAATTTGAAATCCGACAATTATTGTAAATCCGGATTTTTATCTGAATTCAAATTTCAGTTTTAAAAATTGTGATTTTATATTCTTTAATTAATTTCTCATGAAACTATTATTATTGTCTTATTGTTAATAGCATGAAATGTGTAAATACGTTTTATAATTAAAAAAATATTGCAAATAGAAATGTATTTAAAAAAACAAGTACAACAATAAAAATCATACATATTACAGTCTAATTAATATAATATATTACTAGCTGACCCCACAAACGTTGTTTTACTCATAAAAATACAAAACTTCGGATTGTGGAATTTGAAATCTGAATTTATTAGATTTTCTTGATAATCCGGATTTATGTCACATCACTAATAGCCCACCGGCCACCCCTTAATAATTAATATAATAATAATAACGTTACCATTATTGGTTCAAGACATAGTGGGATTATTGATTGTAAATAACAAAACATGATTAAAGGACCGATTGTGAGTTTTTGCTGGATTGCTACGTTTTTAAAATTAATACTTGACCCAAAAACCTGAACACTTCTAACTCTACTATCTATAGTTTTCGGCCAAAACCGCATGTGTCTACGATGATTATTATTTTTACTGAATTACAACAAACGAAATGAAAACAAATAAACCGTTATACTATTTTTATAGCCGTACATTTCCCGTTTTTCCCACGTTTGTTTCCGGTTTCTCCACATTAGTAAGAAAATGATCAAGAAAATCAAAAAATTACCTTTACGGTACAACTACTAGATCTAAAAATGCTATAAAAATAACTCTGGCGTCGTCAGAGGAAAAATGGCGAACGGCACAAAGGTGAACCGATTTGAAACAAGTGATTTAGAACGGTCAAACGGAATGAACACTACGAGACTTTTGAAAACGTTAAATAAATTGTATTTTTTTACGGATTGTCAAATTTTGATCAACGGTCAGTAGCGGTGGATATCCTATAGCGGAGGTTTAGCGACCACTTACACCTGTACAAAGTCTATTTAAAAATGTTCACGCCAAGCTAAAAGACTCGGACGGAGACCGTCATTACAACCTTGGAAGTAAAACCCTCGACAGATGACTGCAGCCTTTTTTGTTTTTTTTTTTTTGGTATAACCGGCAATACATCCGCCTCCCGAAACCGCCGTAAGTCATTACTTCGGGAGGCGGATCGCCATAGTTTATTAATGAGTATACAATTAGATGATTAATTTAAGTTATAAAAATCCTGTTTTCTCCTAAAGCGGGGCGGGCTCACATATCAAAAGTTACAAAATACTTGCCCTATCGTGGGAATGGGCAGTAGCCGGGCCAAAGCCCACTTTTTGCCCTCACAAAAGCAGGGGGGACACTTCCTATCGGCCTTCCGGCCGGCGGTCTTGCGACTACGGAGAGCGCACGCCAGCGACGTCGAGGGCTTGGCGCTGCCGTTCTGCCGACTCCTTCTTCGCGATGACGGCCTCGGCGAAGTCGACCACAGCTTCCTAAAGGTCTGGGGACTCCAACATGAGCGACACCGAGTCACCCGGATCGACGAACCTATACTCTGGACCAGGCGCTCCCTTTTCCCGTCAAACGCCTCGCAGCGCATCAGGGTATGGAGAGCGTAGACGACTGCAGCCTTGACTACCGCAGGACATCCCTCGTAACAGATATCTTCAGTGGCCAGCACGATCACCAGATTTAGTCCAATGTGATTTTTTCCTGTGGGGCTACCTTAAATCGTTGGTATACACGGATCGTCCAAAGATCCTTCGTCATCTCAAAAACAATATTTGTGCTGCTATTGCCGACAAAAGCACACATATACTGGAAAAAGTGGACAGAAATGTCAAATTCCAACTATCTCAGTGCATTGACGAGAACGGTGACCACCTTCGAGATTTCGTATTTAAAACCAAATAAAATAAAACTTTAAATGTACCCCTATACACAGAAAAAATAATTAAATCAATATTACCAATACTTTTTATGTTATGATTTTTTAAAATAAGGAAGTAACCACGCCCCACCTTGTATTATAATGCACATCATCGGTATTATTAACCTATTATATCAGCTATCACTGTCATACGCATGCCCTTAAGTTACTATTATTATAATTGTAAGCAAAAGGAAGTGTGATCACTGGATGGTTTCTTCTCTCGCCCTATTCATGTTTCTAAATTTATTGTAGCCCATATTCTTATTATGCTTTTATGTATAGATTGTATATTCTCTAATAAAAATTAAATAAATAATTATAATTGTATATATATATATATATATATTCTATTCAGAATAAGAACAGACCGCATCGAAACTGAGTTTTCGGCGCTGCCAGATCACCTGGTGGCAGATTTGTTATTTAATCGGCAATCATCTACAGCCGCAGTGGGGATGGATGCGCTAACAACGACGTGTTTCCGTCCGCCGCCTGGTCCGTTCTTATTCTGAATAGAGTGTGTAGATGTTATAGCACCCAGTATTGCTGAAACTTGGTGTAATATTTAATAAATAAATAAAAAAAAAACGTTACAGCTATATTTTTTATGATCGCCGGCAACTGTATATATTATTATAAGTATTAAATAGAAACGAGGTCATGGGTCCTCGCATCAATCCTTCCCCCCCGTTTGACCGCCACTGACAGCCACTGACTGACCGCACTCGGTGCACACCGGTACCGCCGGAATGGATACCAAAACGCGTGTAAACGGTTAAAAAAACGTGCGCGTCAGGTCGTCGGACCGAAGACGAAGACGCGACACGAGGGACTTCCGTCTATAATCTCCAGATTAACATAACGATTAATTATCATAACCTATGTAATTCCCATTGTTTGTAAAAACCAACGGTGGTACGGTGAATAACACAATAGGCAATATATAGTTTCATAAAATGCGTTCTACGCGGGAAACAAAAATACCGACGGTCGTATAATTATAATATTAACGAAACGGGATTCCTACAACGGGATTTTATTTCCTATAAGTATATTTTCGAATATTGGAGGCCCCCATTGGAAAATGTGAAGAAAAAAAAATATTTAGAAAGTATATTATACTTACTATTAATTATTTTTCCTAATCGAAAAGTATATATTTTACCAAAACAATAGACACACCGTGAAAATTATATTTTGTAAACCCTGTTTAGTGTATACGTTATTTTATTTATATCAACTTGCGTAAATTTAATACAAAATAATTCTAATAATTAATAAGATATTTTTGAAATAGGACTCTGAAAAGTAGTTATTATATTAAGAATTATGGAAAATAAAATTACCCCGATTTATGTTAATAGAAACTAAAAATAAAAATAGCATGTATTTGTTAAGAGGCTCGGTCCATTGAAAATTATTGTGCCCAACCATATGCCGACAAAATTAAAAATTAAATCCCGAGCAAAAAAGAAAATTGAAATTATAACCAACAAGTTAGGAAACTGGCACCTCTGCGAGCGTTATTTTAAACAATAAACTATAATTGCGTATACAATTTTCACATTTTTAAATTAAATTATTATTTATTATTACCTCCTACAAACAACTTTACCTTTTTATGATACTAGAAGTTATAGATTCATAAACATACATTATGCAGAAGTAATTTATAAAAACAGCAAATATTCAGTAATATTAAAAGATACAATATATTGTGTGTCATTTACTTTTTTTTTACTTTCTAACACTTAAATGTGCATAATACTTAGGAACATGCATGGTTATTATTTTAACAAAATGTAGTTATTTTATTTCAAAACGAGATATACTTGTAGTATAGTATGAATAGTACGATTAATACAATTCTCATTGACGACCATAACTACATATATAAGTACATGAGTGCAAGAGTGCTAAAATTTCCGGTTTCTAGCTTATATAAAATAAAAACCGGGATATAAGATCTTTAAACTTGTGTTTTAGAAATCTAAAAACTTTAAATCAAATTAAGTGGAGGGATTAAGGGTATTGAAAGCGGTGATTTTCTGCTATTGTTTGTTTAACACAATTAAAACACCTATACCGTAAAAATTTTGACATGTTTAAGTGTTTTATTGCCAACATACCTCTTAATCAAGAGGTCTTGATCAACGTTCAGAATAGTTTTTATATTACCTATGTATTTTACGAACTCCAATAACTATTATTTAGCTAAATAATTTAATTGTTTATAATATTTTTTATAAATCAGAATTAAAATGATTTTGTTGTTTAATCTAGGTAGTACATTAGACATTTACCTACTAAAATACATTGTACATATAAGTTATAGCGGTTATAAGTATGTAGTGTATCTATATGAAACATTGAAAGTTAAAACAATATAATGTAGTGTATAAATTATGCTTAACAGGATTACTTATATCTACACAATGTCAAATATTCATGTTATTATAATTATTATTATTATTATTTTTTTTTTACTGCTTTGTTTTTCAATAAAATGAGAAAACCATAATAAACTTAAAAAAAAAAAAAAACAAATCTGTAAATTAATTTTAAATAAAAGTAAATTTGGCTTGTATTATATTTGTTATTGAGAAGTTTTATCCGTTGCTTACTTAAAATATACATGTTTGGTACTTTTCTATATTGAATATATTAACACAACAATACATTATAGAATGAAACAATAGGAAGATTAAATATTCCACCCATAATTGCCTTGGCTATTACTGCAGAATAGAAAAATGTATAACGATAATATTATGAATTACTTCATAAAATTATAATTTTATTTTTCTAGTTATTATTACTATAATTTAAATTTTAAATGAATTAATTTATTTTAAGTAGGTCGTAGGTGGGACTAACGGAAACCAGCACAAATGTCTGACAATCATGAAAAAATCTTCGGTAATCTTACAGAAAATCTTTATAAATTTTATAGGAAATCTTGGTAATTGTTGGAAAACCATGATATTCTTAAATCTGGTTAGGTCCATTCATCAGTGATTTACCCTCTTGTATAATCAGTTAATTCTAATGCAATTTTAATTAACTGAGCTATTTTACAAAAAAAAAAAAATAATAATAATAAGAATATAGACCGATTTTTCTATGCAAAATTAAAATTTTATTTAAATATAGTGTAAAAAAGTTATATAAATATGTATATAGTTATGCGTTGCTGTATATAATATATAAAACTGATATTTTCCAATACATAATTTTATATTATTTATACATTATTTAATTTAATCAAATGTAATGCAATTCATAAATTATAGGTCACTTTCAATAGTACACCAACAGTATACCTACTTTATTTATTAGATATCAAAAATCAATTGCTTACAGTACCTACATATAACATAATATTTTAACCTAACCTAACCGTACGACATGACCGCGTTTTCTATTGGTCTGATCCGACAGAAACTCGTCCAGTTATAAAACCTGAAAATTATTTATTGAAATTTAATTTACTAAAAATTTAAACCGTACATCTCTACTAAATTAAAAACATCAAACAAAAAAAACTTTTATTATTTTTTATTTATTTGTTAAACTGCAAGTGTTGTACTATACTATCGATATACATTTTATTAACATAATAGTATATTACTTATTAATACATTATGTATTTAATTTTCTTGTATACTAATTCAAATGTGAGATATTTTTTTTCGGCAAGCTCAATAATAACACTCTCCACAAAATTTGGATCCTTGGCCATCTCGCCAAGTATGTTTTTTCATTTGTCATAGATAATAAACTCGAAATCTGCTCATTGGTCATAGTGTTTCTAAGGAAGGTTTCAATACGTTTTAATGTACTCTTAGAACTTTCACTAGAGGCAGTTGTAGCCGGAATGATTAACACTAACTGACAAAGTTAAGTAACCTGAGGGTACATATTATCTTGTAAGTCATCTGCAAATTTCAAGGTCCCTTTGCCCTCCTTCCCTCCCCCCCCAAAAAAAATAATAATAATAATAATAATAACGCAAGTAAAACAAAACAAGTTATTTCTTTTGTCGCAACCAGCAAGCCACAAAAACTTATTGTACCAACTGTATTGTAATTTGCTAGTATATTTACCATTAAAGCGTGTAAGTAAAAAGTTGGGTGTTGGACAATTACATTTTAGCTGACCTTTTTGTTCAAACGTTAATGTATTAAAATTATTTAATAATAAAAAGTCCGACGAGATGTGTAATGTTATCATATCATTCTTAGTATTATATTTTATTACATTATATTATTCTTATAATATCTACATTGTATTTTGTTACGGCGGTATTGAATATCATAAAATACAGATTGGACCTATATAATATATCATTATGAATTATATATATATATGATGTGTATTTGTGTGTATGTATGCATGTGTGCACCTAATCGTATTCATACGGTGCATATTATTAGTAATTAATAATTTGCATGTCCATTCATATTTTCTTATATCTTCATTCCATTACGCACTCGTCAAACAATAATACAGCAAATCTTTGTTTATGTTCATAACATTATGTACAATTACATATGGATTCATAGCGTATGACCTGTGGTGGATCGCAAGCCAACATAACGGCTTTCAAAAGTTTGGAAGTTGATAATTGTGATATATCAACATCCGTCGAAGTAGAACATACTCAACGGATAAAACTTCTTCAAAAAGCAGAATTATTCCCATACGTGTTTAATCTACATAGATTACTTCACCACCAGATGTTCCGTATTTGAAGATGCACAAATGGTAGACGACGATTTCTTTTCAGAAATAATTGAATTAGGAACTGCTTGGTACAAGGAGATTCATCAACATAGAACATACTATACGCCTGGACTCAATAATATCTGGATTCAGAATTAGCCAAACAATGCTAGTTTCTCACACTAGTGGTGGTACACTCGACAGGGACGGAAATTGCGAAGGCACCGCTTTCACCCACTCAAAAGGAACATGGCATAAGGTCATATGGTACAAGCCAAATATTGCATACACCTATCGGAAGGAATAGATACAGCCAACAACTAAGGTAATATTCTAATTTTGCCATCAGGATCCAGGCTAAAACTATCCGATTTACCAACGGCCTGGATCAGTACAAAGGGGAAGTTGTATGGTACAACGAATATCAAGATTGCAGTATTCGTGAATTTGATGTTCTATATGACGGAGAAGCATCAATTGTAAAAGCTACTATGCTCAATTCAAAGACTGAATCCTTTATAGTGGAAACAGACTACATTGCCTTCTCTTTGAAAAAAATTAACGTTAACGCACGCTTGTAACATTCCTGTGTTTAAAACCGACAGCCCTCATTTTTTATTAGTCATTACCGACCAAAATTATGCAAACAGCTTCACCCCAAAACAGACCACGTCATTACAATACTGACCTTCATTCTTACATTAACACTAAATTTGTTTATCTCGAGTTCACAGTCAAGAGAACAATAACTAAATTATACACAGCCATAACTAACGAACAATGTGAACTTGAGAAATAATTATTACTTTTAAAGTGCACTCGAGCTTCAAATTCTCTAAGTGAATTCTAGTTAATTCTAGGAGAAGGGCCAGGAGGATACATAGCTATAACAACTGGAGAGATAATTTACCTTCAAAAATATGCTCCAATAATATGAAAATTTAAATATCCAAGACAGGCGTTACAATGAACTACCGGTTTCCGTCAACAAAAAGACATAATTTATGACGCCAAAACACCATATACTCCAAAACTATTAATGAAGCCAGGTTAAATTCCAATTATAACACGCGGTTTATTCTCCCCGACCCCTTTCACCAAATCCGCCGATAACATTACATGGTACGATTGAAACTGTCGGTCCACCGTTTCACTGAACTGGCGACCGCCGTAATGACTATATAATAACTTTTTCGTAAACCCATAAAAATAATTATTTATAGATTGTGTGGTCTACAATAATGATAAAAAAAAAAAAAAAAACAAACAAAACACATTATATCGGATGTACAGTTATCCCTCGTTATCCGCAGTGGTTAGGTTCCAGCAAAGTTGTGTGGATAACGAGACCATAAATCAATGTAAAAAAGAAAGTTAGGTTGTATTTTTGAAATTTTGAAAAACACTTTAATATTTTTTTTTATTATTATTTATTAATTTATCCAATTAATTAATTATTTATACATACGGGTCGCGGTAATTTATCCCAGCTCCTCCAATGTAAGCTCCTGATCACATGGTTCAACATCATTTCTTCTATGTCATATGTCTATTTATCTCATCAAAACCTACGTTCTGAGCATTCCGAGCGATTGTTACCAGCCCTTGCTGGCGAGGCCGGCGGGTTTTCGCTATCTCTTTCCGATAAACTTGCAAAATGTCGGTAAAGTCTTTTCGCGTATAATAATAGAACCGAGAGAAACTGTTTCTGGGGTTTGCGCTTCAATCTAAAATATTTAATCCTCTCACCACTATTTAATTTATCCAAAATGTCGATTTTTTTTACTAGTGTCAGTTATACTTAAAGATATAACAAAAGTTATTTAACCTTATCTAAAACAAATTGCAGCGTTCGTATAATAGCGATAAAAAAAAATGTATGGATTATTAAATAAAGGATATTTCCGACTCAACTGCGGTTAAAAAAATCCGCGGATAACGAGGGATTACTGTACTTTGTAATTTAGATACAAATATGTATTGTTATTAATATAATTATTTATTAGTAACTGAAGATTTTTGGGCAAACTCAGCTTCAAAGTCTCTCCTGTCTCCCGCCACTGGTTTATACCAGTATAGCGAATCTTTTCATACCGGTAAATTGAGAAATTCGGGCTAGATTTGGAGAATCCGCGCTACTCACATGGACAACTATATGTGGCCAGCTCACAAGTCAGAAAACCTTCTGATTTATTCGTGTACGCACCAGAAGGAATACAAGAAAATATAAGTGTATATATATCCACAAGCACTCGAATAAATTAATAAAAATACATTTTTTTTTCTTTTTTAAAAAAAGTTTGAATATAAAACAACAATGTTTATTTAAAAAAAAAACCCCCTTTTTGTAAAATACAATTATTGTAGAGTTTCATTGAATTTCCTTCCTTCTGAGATTGCCACAACGCGCGACGGGTCAACTAGTTCTATATACGAAAACATAAAAGCCAAAAACCACTCAGTCGTTCACTGATCAACGCCCAGACTAATCCGCCGCACCTAGAGATTTGGAATTTTGATGGAATATATCTTATGGTGTATGGGCGAGATAAGAAAGAATTTCGTATAAAAATGGTTTTCTGTCCATTTTCTTCTGTATAAGATTAACAAATTCCAAAAACTACTGGAGCGATTTTTACGTGGTTTTTTTGCAAAATGTTCCGCGTTGTCCGGAGAAGGTTTACAGCTGTTGAAATCCACCCCCTCCTATTTGGTTTTTAGGTATTTTCAGTACAAAAATCGAATTATTTTTGTTGATTTATGGGTTACCTTGGTAATAAACCTGTTATTACGTAATTATTGTAGTGCAATTCCTGTGCAGTCCGGTATCTATGGTAATAAGTGAAAACACGTAAAACCATCAGCTTTGTTTGTTTACGCGCCACATAACAAAACAAAAAATGTTCGCATATCATAAAGCATTGCAACGAGCAAAAAAAAAAAAAAAAAAAATAATAAATATTTGTTTGACATTATATTATTTTTGTCGATTAGCGGTTGAAATGACAAAGTAGAACACATTTAGTCTGCCGAAGGTGGACATACCCATAGTGGCGGCTGGCTACCCACTTTCTAGCTGTTTTTTTTTTTTTTTTTTTTTTTTTTTTTTTTTTAAATAGTGACAGGACAATAATACATAATGATCTAGAAACAGCAATAGCAAAGCGTTGCCGGGTCCAGCTATAGTATATTATATTTAATATACACGTTGCAGTAGGATAACAATATTAATTGTCATAGGCCTACGATATCAGGCCACCATACTATCTCAATTCGTGATTGTGTGATTTTTATTTTGTATATTATATTATTTCTTTTAAACCATACTGTTAAATTATACACGTGATAAGAACTGATAATGTGATGATAACATTATCAGTTAAAAGAATCTAGGCTCGAAAGTACGTACGTTCCGTATTCATTATTTTTCAACTATCGAATTCATAAAACAATGATCGGATAACCGCGATGAAATAGATTTTATAACGTTAATAATGTGTACGAATTATTTACTTACGTTAATTGTTGTTATTTAGTCTCAAATTATAAAATCGAATTTACGAATTATTGTACGTACAACAAAATGTTAATTTTAAAACTATTCCAACGTTTTAACTCTAGTGCCCAATTTATTTTTTCGTATTTTTTGGCCTTTTAATTTCAGGCCATTATGGACGAAGAATGTTTAGTTCTTCAAGAAGACGAGAGAGAAGCTCTACTTTCCATTTATGACGGCGATGAAGCTTTTAAACAAGTATCACCTACTGTTTATCAATACAAAGTAAATAACCAATTAGAAATTAAAACATTTAACATTCTTTTTTTGTAAATTATATGTTTATATTTATAAATAATGCATGTAGTTATTATAATATATAAAATGTAAATTTTATTCAAACATAATTATTTACAGAATATGAAATTTAAAAATTAAATATTTAATTAACTGTAAAAATAGTTTGACAATCATAATTTAAGAAAGTTATACATTGGTGCTTATAATTTTGACATGATCTATCAATGCTCCAGATTCTTGAGTAAGAACATTCAACAAATATTTAGTGATATTTTCAGAACAAATTGTGTAATACACAAATTTGTATTAAAATAGTCATTAATGATTAGGTTCTAACGGGGGAAAAAAACATTAAAATTTCAAATATTTAATGGTTTTAAAAAAACTTTGTAGCATATATAAAGTTGTCATCTAATGTTAAACAATTTAATTGTTGATATATTTTTTTAACAGTATGGAGAAGACAGTGACCATAAATCTTTTTTGTTGGAGATAGAATGGCACAACAAATATCCAAACGAAGCGCCAAGAATTAATTTAGACATGTTCTACAATAAACATATGTTTGTATAAATTTAATTCAATTTTATATATTTAGGACATAGTTTGCATGATATTATCTGTTTAATGGCATTTCAAATTAAACACATTTTAAATTATTTACTTTAGTAAAAATAAATAAAAGGTCCCTAATGTTTTGTTCGTCGAGTTAGTTAAACATTAAATCGATTCCTAGAGAAAAGAAGTAGCTACTAAACAAATCTGGCTCATCTAGATTGAGATTGATAGCCAACTGTGTATACCTAATCTGCCAAAAAAAACACCCCCCTGTCTAATCGTACCAAAGAACCAATAAATATTGTTTAATTAGTAAAAATAAATAGATCAACTTAATTTAAATTCCAAAAGAAAATTGATTAATTGAAAATTATCTATTAATGTAAAGTTAATCTAATATTAATAGAATGTATTAGATACATTAAAAGATTTTAACTTTAACTCAAAGGATAATTTTTTTTAAATATTTAATAATATTTATATACAATAAACATTATAGAGTCAGTTCAGTTAAACAAAATATAAAAGATCAAATTTCGAAAGAGGCTGATCATTATTTGGGAGAATCTATGACATTTACTCTTATTGAATTTCTTAAAGATTTAGCTATAGATCTTATTGCTGATCAACCAGATAAAGAAGTTATTGAAAATATAACTAAACTTGTGCGTATTTTTAATTTATTATTTTTTTATCATTAATATTCTACATTCTAATAAGTATTCAAATTTGTACTTTTAAGACGATAGACAATGATGACGAAGCTACAAAAAAGATAGCAAAAAAAGAAATTATGAGCAAAGCTCAAAAGAGGAAACAATGGGATCGTTTAGATTCTAAAGGAGAAAAACCACGAGGATATGATTGGATAGATGTTGTTAAACATTTATCTCAAACGGGATCATCCAAGGTAGAAATATGAATGTAATTCTATTTAATAACACTGTGATATGTATTATTACTATTTTTTTTGTGAAAAATATATTTTCATTGACACTAAAATTTCTTAATATTTATTCCTGAGTGTGTCCGGCTAGTTCATTAATACCCTGTCACCAGGAAGCTCTCCATTCATCAACAACTAGATGATGATTTGTACAGCTCCAATCTAACATAAAATAAATATTTAGTTTTTAAATGTCTTCATAGTTTAAGTATATATATATATATATAAATTACCTGACATTTTAGCATGTAAGAGAAATTTATCAAAGTTTTTATTAACAAAATCGCATGATAGTTGAACATACTCTAAATGTGTGCAACAGAATTGAGTGTTGTTGGTCGAATATTTCATCTGAGAAAAATTATAGAGCATATTTATGAATTATTATTAATTAGTTAAAAATTATTCATAGACACTAATAAAAATTGTATTTTAAACTTACAGAACGAAGAGAATTAAGTTTGATCAATGAGAATTTATTTTTAGGACTAATTAAATGGCCTAATATGTTGGAGTGAAAGTATGCTTTTAAAATATTTTCAGTGTTAATACTTTTATCTAAAACTACACGTATTATGTTTTTGTGTGTGTCGACAATTAATATATATAAATAATCTCTATATAGTTCAATATGATTCATTATGTCCCATGTAGATAATGCATTCCTGTACAATAAATCGTGGACAGATGCTCCCAATAGTATTTTAAATGAAGACAACTTTTCATCTAAAATCATAAATAGATTATCTAACTAAACCGTGTATATAATAACATTAATTTCCAAAATAATATGTTTTAAATTTTAGAATTAATGTAGTGTTTATATGAATTTTACCTTCTAAGAAACAAGCTTCTCGTTTATTAATATAATCAGGTTTTTGTACAGTATGGTTTTGAGTATCATTAAACAAATAATATTTAAGTGTCAGATCAAAACGTGCACTATTGAAAACATTGATATTTAAACTCTTTACGGCTTTGTAGTTTGCAAACAAATGTAAAGAAGTTACGGTTATGTATATGATCCATATAAAACTAGAAAATGTTTTTATTAAACGTTTACAAGTATGATTTTTTGATTTAAAAAAATACCTTATATTTTATCAATTTATACTTACAATATACGGTTTTCGATAATTGGTAATAAAATTAAACCGATTAAATATGCAATTAAATTAATACATGTTTCTTGACTACCATCTTTTGCTGAAACATCTGCCATATTTTCACGAATAGCCTGTTTAATCATCAATACATATAATTTCATTACCTATACTCATTAACCTAATTTTATGTCCAATTTAGAACATACAAAATATAAAATGATAAATAAAACCTCAAATACTTAATAGTTTAGTGTTTACTAACATTATCAACATTCAATCAATTAAAAAATATTTTTGTCAAAAAAAACTTGTAATTATTTAAAAATACAAATTATTGTATATTAGCGTACTTTTATATTTACCTAACTCAATTTCATGATAAATGTGGTTTATATTTTTAGGTCATATTTAATAAAAGGACATGTTTTGTTTATTGTGTACACAGAGATCTGAAATTTTGAACATGGGCGAACGGATGGCATAACTACTACACGCATAGCCGTGTATTGAGTATATTTAATAAGTAGGTTTCAATTTCATATTACACACCTAACCCTAAACCGAAAGAAAATTGTAATTATTTTTTAATATCTGTATTTAAATTTATAACGAGATTTTCACAACCTTATAACAAGAGTGATAAAATCTATATAGTGTTCATTATGGTTAGAGTTTTCTTCAAATTTTTAATGTATATCAAAAATACCTGGTGCTGTGTTAATGCTGCACGTGTGGCTCCTCCGGCAACACCCACAATGGATTTAGCACAACTAGAAAATGATAAGATTACTAACGAAAATTGTCTAACCCACGGAATGCTTAAAAGTAATTCAATGAATATCGCTAAATCATTAAGTGCATCAGCCCGAAGTCTCCATTTTTTACATTGTGTATCCAATTCAGATCTAAAATCAATTAAATACTATGGGTAAGTAATTTATAGAAAACACAAATTAATACATTACACTATTGAACTATAACTATTGATATTTAGTGTCTTTATAAATTAAATGAAAACCACACATTGGTAGTACCATTAGTTATCGTTGCATCTATTCTAAATATGGTGAAAATATGAAATTTACCCTTTCCACCACGCAAATGTTATACGCCCAACCATACCAGCTCCATCTTTAAGTATATAAGTTATAGTCGCTGCAAGAGCTGAAGCTTGAGCATCCCCTACACCAACACCTTTTAAAATAGCATTTGTAGCTAATATATTTGTAATTGTACTACAAAATGCCTAAAAACACATTTTATTAGTAGGTGTAGTTCATCAACTAAGGCAATCATTTTTAAACTAATTAATAATATACAAGGTGATTTTTTTTTCAAGTGAATATTTAATTTCTGTACAAACTTTAGTTTTGAATTTGTATTTTTTGAAGATCTAAAGTATATTTAATAGGTACCTATAACATCTTTTTTTTTTCAAGTTTATTTTTAACTTGTCTACAAAGACAAATATTGTACAAACTATGTATGTAAGTAGTATGTACAAATTGTTTATTAAGTTACCTGTAACGTATCCCAAATTTGGTATTCTGTGTAGTCCTTGCTTACACTATTTGGAAATCCTCTAGGTAAAAATACTTCTTGTATAAAATAAATACATCTATTGGTTAAACTAATGGATTGTTTACGCCGTTCAGATTCCAATATTAATTGTCGTTGATCTAAATACAAAGTTAAGGTAAATGCAACAATATTTTCTATTGTTAATAATAATAACCGCAAGGGTTGTTGGACTACTACAGTATACAACAGTGCAATACAATATTAATCATTCCAACTAACTACTAGGTAGATACTAAATATAAGAATATAGTTTCCAATACCATGTCGTTTGTATATAATATTACATTCGCCGGGTCTACACTCTTCACTTAGAAGTATTTCATCGCGGTTTATTGGCATTATTTATACTTGAACAATTATTCTTTAAACACGGAAAATACAAGTCAGTTACGCATTAATTGTTTGCATGAAACGTACTATACTGGATATAGTAGACGATTTAAATCAAAACTTATGTTATAACGTAACTTTCAAATTAAAAGTTGCAAGTTATACTAAAGTAACTTTCCCGTGACACGTATTAACTTGTATTTTTAGTAGCAGTCACGCCAATATAAACATAGAAAAGAGATACACAACTTAGTGTATACAAAATACAATAACATTTAAACTGTTATCATATGATAACGATAACAATTCATTATCAGATAATCATAAATCAATAAAATCACAGGTAAAAAGTTCCGTGATCAAAAGTTAATTACTCTTAGACCTCAAATCATCTGCTCAGATGATTTAGCCATGAATAAACACACACCATTATTTAGCTTTATGACCGTGGTAAAACCTAAACCTAATAAAATATAAGATTTATTTTTCTGTATTTCTCTCGGTTGTTTTGTCTCTTAAGTTATATTAATATACTGCGTTTTTTTTTTTTTTTTAGATCTACTCAATGAGTGACCGCATATACTCTATAGCCAGGGGTCTCGAACCTAATAGTGTAAATGAGCCATTTTTTCAAAAAATCGCAAATTCATGATTTTCAAAGAACCGCCAATGGTTAAGATAAAAATACATACCATAGTACAAAAAGACCGACTAATATATTTTACTAAGCAATTTCATTGGGAATTGGTAGGCGTTAAAAACATGACAATACGTCTTAAGTTTAGATTTCTAGAATGTCTAGATATTGATATCATTTTCCAAAAAGTCTCAGACTGTGTTTGCTAAGGAGCCGCGGGTTCCCGACCCCAGCTCTATAGTCTATAGCAGGGATGGGCAACTGGCGGGTTGAACTTATTCGCCCTCAAATAAATTTGTTTAATAATCCAATGGCAGTTGAAATTGAAAAGCAAGACGCTGCACTTCAATTAGAATTATGCGAGTTGCAAACTGACCCATTATTATCTACGAAAGAGATTGACGTAAGCTTTTGAAAAAAAACTACCTGCTAACAAATATCCACTTTTATGAGAGTTTGCGTTAAAAATGTTATCCATGTTTGGAATTACCTACATTTGTGAATGTCCTTTTTTAAATATGAAACATATAAAATCAAAGCAAAGAAATCGGCATACTGATGAAACATTAAGTCAGCTACTTAAAGTGTTTCCACTTCTGAAGTAAGAAGTCGATTTGCTGCGTTATCATTAGCAGTCACAAATCCTCAAATCTCACATTGAACAAGTAGTAATAGTATTATTTATATTTTATTAAATTCAATTATTTTCAATAACTTTTTTTTTGTTACTATGCTCTGGCCCGCTTAGATTTTAATTTTCAAAAATTGACCCTCTAGTAATTTTGGGTTGCCCATCCCTGGCCTATAGTATAAGCTTCAAACATAGACGTGGCAAGAGTTTTACAACAGGTGTTTTGATGAAATGTTCCAAAAGTCATAAATTGCATTGGCCCGCTTATTGTACTCTATTGTTAATTTAATTAAATTTTTAGTTCTGATCAATAAGCTATTTACTAATTATATTTACTTATCGTAGGCAATTGTTAACTGCCATGTTGATATAAATAAAAAACACTAGACAAATATACATTTTCTTTATAAGCTTATCACTAGGTGTGTAACTATATATTTTATATTAGTCCATCCACATATCCAAATGATAAATGTTAATCAAACTATCTCTAATCATTGCTGTTAAAATAACTTTCAAAGTATTTTTAGCTGTCTTTGAAATTTCTTTTTGATCTTTTTTGGGATAATTTCTCAATTGGTAGTAATATAACAATTTATGTTCAATTTCTTTTGAGCAAATATTATCGACAATAGACCTATAGCAGATAAATTATGATTAATACATATAGTATATTAAAAGTTTAAATTAGTTTATTATAACGAATAACAGTATTATAATTAATGTATACCTAACACCATTTTTTGGGTAAGATTATTTTTAAGGTACCTACCATAAAACATTTTGAAAGTTTAGTGTATACTGTATTTTCAATTTTGAAATCTGTTTTTCTTGTTGATGATTATGTTTTTCTTTATTCATCCATTTACTATTAAATTCATCAATTATTACAACATAAACATACAAGACTAAATGTTTTTCTTGTGGTTCATTTTCTATTTTCATATTTAATTTCTAAAAGACAAATAATATTATAAAAATACTAAATTATAGTATTAGTTAATTAGTAATTGTATCGCATTTGCAAATATTTGTACAATGGCAACCATGGAGTTGCTATATACCATTTTATGTTATATTATACCCATGGTATTATCATATTCTTACTGGTTTATAATTGCCACATTCATTTATCATGAATACTCCTTCGAGTTTATCTTTATTAATAATATAGTTTTTTAATGATTGGCAATAATTTTCGGTTTGAGAAACTAGTTTATATGTAACATTAAACATTATTGTTAAGACAGCTGGTTGTTCATAACTGATAACAGTTATTTCAAATACTTGACGTCTATTTCCTTTTAAATATCCTTTAAACGGCGTTACAGTGGCACTTAATATTTTTTCCACCGTACATCTAATATATAGATTTTAGTGTTTTAATAATTACAAATGTATGTAGTCCCCTAAATTGTGTAAAAAATTAAACATCATACTCTTTCCATTCATACGTAATATCTTCATTGCTGTTATTATAGAGACAAAACATGGATTTGACATTTGAATGCGCACTCATTGATTTAAGAATTATACTTTCCGTTGATAAAAATATTTTTCTATTATTTTTCACTGGTAAAAATGACGACAGGCCAGGCCCTAGAAAAACATTAGTTCTGGTATAAGATTCACCTTGTCCGGAAAGAGTAATTCGATTTCTTGTACTATTTGATACAAACATAACGGTAGCCTGTAAAATGCAATCTTATTAATTTTTATTAGTATCAAAATTGAATTAAATAACATTTTCAGACTTGCTTCAAATTTACATAATTTGTCGGGTGCAAATACAAAAAGTATTGGATGGATTGATTTAGCATTGATTATTCCAGTAGAGTTTAAACAGCAAAAATGTGGATAAGCGGGGGATAACAAGTCATCAATTATTGAATATTCCACAAGATGATTATTGTTGTTGTACATCCAAAAAGCCTTTAAAGTGGTATTATATAATACAAACAATGATCATTATTTTTTAATAATTTTTGATATTATCGGAACTGACTTGTGCCGGTGGATTTGGATGAGCTATAAATATTGGTATAAAATTAAATTCTAAGTGTCCATTCGTTCCATAGTTTGAATCAAATGATATCAGATTGTTGTTGAACGTTTTGGATTCTAATAACAATTCGATGTCATACGATAGTGATTTATTTGACCATTTATAATTCAACGCAACTTCCTCTTTATTTATAATATTGGCCAATTCAATTTGAATAGTTGAAAAATCCTCCGTCTGAAATGTCATCATCAATATAGAATAAGAAAACAAAAATTCCACGCAACACTGACAAGTGTAAAATAATTCGATACTATTCAAAACACAAGTACAAAAATAAAATATTTTCATAAGTACGGTACAAATACCTACGATATAATTACAAATCTTGAGGCCTATGAGAAAAGTGGCAAAGAAAGTAATAATTAACAATATTTCCGATTACTTTTAAGTTTGCTGTTGGAGAAATCTTAATACTTTTATAGTGCACACATTTATTAGCAACGGTACCGTAGTCCTTTCTATTTTTTTTGTTATTAATATTGTTGTTGTTGATACATTTGATGCATTTATAGTATTTGAACGCCCAACCAATATTTGGAACATTTGCAGATGAGTTCTTAAATTGAAATTCATAAATGGTCGGTTCAGAAATTACCGGTATGGTCCAAATGATCGGTGATGTATTTTTATACGCTTTGCTTAGGTCATTATTCATCCTGTAGCACATTTTTCGGTTAAAATCGTATTATGAATTATTTGCACGGTTTAATTCTCAATTACTTTATGCAACGAAAAAGTTTGTTCAGAGTTAATTTGCCGAAATAAGGTATCAAATCGTTAGTTATTCTTGAGATTTGCACAATATTCGTGATTACGTTCATTGAGATTGTTATTGTATTCTCGATTTCTGTATCGAATTGTACATTGACGAACAGCTTGTGAATACCCAACTCTGTTGGACAAATCGATAGATCTATTGTCTAAACGATAAATTATAGCTTATAAGTGTGTACTTAAGCTTATAGTAAACTCTTTAAACGAGTTGAAAATACGTAACGTACACACAGTCTTTCCAGGGGCGTAAATTTAAACGTTTCTAGACTCATTTTACAAGACGGCATAGTCCATAAGACCGTCGAATACACGGGTGTTATAAAAAGTTTAATGTTTGCATACGAACAGCTTTTATTCTCGATGATAAACCGTTGAGTTTTTTCCGTATTTACTATTATATTGTTTATATTACAATTTGCCGGTGTTATCTGTAAACAATTGTATTATTAATAATATTCAGATTAATCGTATAAATAAATATTTTTTATTTTTATTTTTAACACATACAATCTATAAATACAGTTTTACAATACGCATGTTTGGGGATTTACAAAAAAGAAGGGCGAGATTGACATGAAGGTTAGGTTAGGGTTAAGTAATCACCCAGCGGCAACATTTACTGGCTAGAGAGGGTTATTTCAGGTCACGGTCTCAATTTCGCTTTAACATTCTAGGCGGATTTCCTGGAGTGGATTCAAAGTTTAGGGCACGGATTAGTGGGTTAGAGTGGTTTGTTTGACGGGCACGGATAAATTTATAGGCATTTTTGGCTTCTTCTTGGATAATTAACATTTTTAAGTCTGAATGCAAGATGTGGTTTGAAACGTACAGAGGAGCGCATGTAATCATTCGTAGTGAGGTCGATTGGAATGTTTGGATTTTGTAAGTATTAAATTTTTTGCTGCTCCCCACAATTGGATTCCGTATAATCAAATTGGCTTGAGGAGGGTTTTGTAGTCAGTTTTTGTTTAAGTGAGAAAAGTGCTCTTCGTCTGGCAATCAGCATGAGACGTTTCTGTTTAATATGTATGGCTCAGGTAAGTCTTTTATCAAGTGTGAGACCCAAATATTTAACATTGGAGGAAGAAGGGATAACTTTATTGTTTAAATAGACTGGAGGTACTGTGATTTGTTTGAGAGTGAAGGTGATGTGGGTTGATTTTTCATTGTTTATTTGTATTCTCCATTTGGAATACATGTTGATTTTTTTCAGAAATGTATATAACTGTCATTAGCGAAGTCGGCTACAGAAGTTAGAGAAGTGGTTGGTTGATCGGTTGTGTATATGTTGAATAGTATGGGGGAAGAAATGGCGCCTTGAGGGACACCAGCTAGGATTGGGGCCAAATTTGAGATTTCAGAGCCAACTTTTGTGACAAAAAATCTGTCTTCGAGATATGGCTTAAAAAATAATTGATACGGTGGAGGAAGAATTATTTTTAGTTTGTGTAAGAGACCAGGATGTCAGACTCTATCGAAGGCTTGGGCAACATCGAGTAGGACAGCAGAGCAGTATGACTTCGTTTCCAAGGAGTAGGCAATTGAATCAGTTGGGCGGTATATCTGATGGATAGTGGAATGTTTACTCTGGAAGCCAAATTGCGTGCAGGGGATGGTTTGTTTGTCATTGATGATGGTTTATCATGATGGATATTCGTTTTAAGATCATTTTTTTACACAGTTTTGCAAAAAAAGGGAAGCAAGTTTATTGGACGATAAGATGACAGAGTATCGGGAGGTTTGCCAGGTTTGGGAATTAGGATTATAAAAGATATTTTCCATTGAATAGAGAAATACGATAATATAAATTGTATTATTATAATATACGATCGCAGGACGGTTGGTTATATATTTCGACGTGTTTTACTTGCAAATGTTCATAAATAGTATATAAAACAAAATGTACGTGGTCAACAAGGCGATGTAATGGTAACTTTTATCAAGCGACTGACAGCACCACCAGTCGCTCACGATTAGTTGCTTTTGTGTCGCGTAGCATCGCGTCAGTGGGTAGTCCCCGATATATTAATCCGTTTTTTATAAAACAAACGATTATCACGCGATATTTATTTAAAATCGAGTCACGTCGCGTTTGCCTAATGGGACGAGGACGGCCTTAGTTTTAACTTCTTCGGAGATGGACGGCGCCCCGCATGTCAACATTTGAATAGAAATTTGTTCGAGCAATTGGAATTATTATTTTTTTAACCTATTTCCCCCGATTACAATTAGTTTTAGTTAGTTAATTACAGATGATATTTCGTAATTACTTCTAATTTTGTTTTACATCCATTTCCTTTTACGATCACGGGTAATATGTTTATTATCTCTTGGAAATGATTACACATCAAATAACATTTTACGTTCATCGTGTACAACACACATTTTAACGGACAAAACGACAACTTCAAATAGGTTTTTTCGTTCGGTCCCAACTCGCCCATGAGTTTATCGAATTTAAATACAAACGGCCGTTGGTCGGGACTGCTTGGCGTCCCCGCGGTATTCCGATTTCTCAACATGTCAAGAGACTGCGTGGCTTCTATTGAGGTTATTGTAGAATTGCTGTTTAGCGTTATTGTTGAACTTTTATAATTCACAAGTTCCACGTCGCTGATGTCACCATTGTCGTTGTCGAGTCCACTGCATGGGTTTTGGTATTCAGCAGTGTTTTCGCTTTCCTCCTCGCCGGCTTCATCTAATCCTCCGTAGGGGTAACGCGTCGATGACAAAGGAGTGCCGGACGGCGGTTTAACATCAGATCTGGGGTGCTGGTCGTACATTTTTATGTAATAATGAAGACGATGCCTGGTCATGTTAACGATCGGCATTTGTGCGTCAATTTCACATCCCACTTGAACACTGTTCGGAATGCGAACAAGATTTCGATCACCGATCACGACGCATCCGAATTCTACGCTGGCATAAATGTCAACGTTAACCTGGAAATTGAGAATTTACCGTCTTGAATTCTAGACACGCGGTTTACGTTGAGCAATATTATTGTTGTTTTATAACCGAATTATTGTCGATATCGTCGAACACTATACTCCATCGTTCGGCGTACAGTGACTCTTTGTTGGTCGTTTTCATCAATTGAAACGCAACAATTTGATAATCGCCATTTATCAATCCACACTTGGGCTTCACCAAAAAAATCCTACAAACGTATGCTATATAATTATATATTAATTTTGCGTTTGTGCGCGTAAAATTTAATTGTATTACAGATAACTATTGTTTTATCAATACATTTTACCATCATCTGCAGTGGCGTAAATAGGAGAACGCGGGTAAAACGTGCGGGGCCCTATTATCCTACGGGTTTTTTTTTTATGTCGGTTTACAACAGCAAAACATAATGAATAGGCCAATTGCCAATTTGAAAATTAAAAAAAAAAAAAAAAAAAAAAACCACTAATAAACCTCTCGCAGCTTAATACAATTAAAAATATATGGAAAATACACGGTTGCGATATTATACCTAATTTTATTTGCTTGTACATTTAAACTGAATAGGAAAGGGACTTCCTCCTGTTCTTGGTTTTACGCATCGAGGCCGAATTCGTTATACTTACGCCAGTACATATTATTATTCATTATTGAATAGACGAGAGTAACTCACGATTTATCAGGCGGTCGAAATTCAAACGTGGTTGGCACGGGAACGACTTTTTTAATTAGAAACGTGGCGTACACGGGCTCGGAAGCGGGCACGCTTGGCGGCATTACTATTACGCGGGTACTGAGTTTGCATTTTGGTTTCCATCCATTAAAAGGCACTTTAAACGAATGGCCTATAATATAATATAACAATAATATATATAAAGTCAGTGGTACATTTAAGGTGATGGGGGGGGGGGGAGACGATTGTGTCTAATGTCCGGGGCTCTGAGGTTCAGGATAATTTAGGCAGAACAAATTTAATTTTTTTTTTTTTTTTTTTAACTTTATTTTAAACATACAATCTGTAATTTAAATTTACAATAAGCATGTGTGCGGAAATACATTAATTGCGCATGCGACGCGTGAAAAAAGAAGCCACCCAATAGCGACACTTAATAACAGAAGTTAGTTTAATTTTTAGAATATTTTATATTTATTTTCTTTTTAATTTCTAATTATGGTTTATATCGCGACACCATCTTGTTTTTAGTCTACGAGGATGATTTACAGGAATGGAGTTAGAATTTAGTGCTGATATTAGGTGATTATGGTGGTTGGTTAGTCGTGAATGAAATCGTTTACATAGTAGCTTTGCAGTTTCGTCTATTGCGTTAACTCTTAGGTCGGTATGTAGAGTGTGATTTGAAACATAGAATGGCGTATTTGTAATTATTCGAAGAGTTATGGTTTGGTGAAAGGTTTGAATTTTATTTATATTGGTTTCTTTGCAGCTCCCCATAACTGGACGCCGTAAGTCCAAATAGGCATCAATAGAGTTTTATATAAAAGTAGTTTGGTTTTGATGCTGCGTTTTGAGTGTTTACTGATTAAGCAGGAGAGAGATTTTCGTCTAGCGTTTAAGAGAATTCGTTTGGTTTTAATGTGGTCTGCCCAGGTTAGACGTTGGTCCAGTATTAAGCCTAAGTATCGAGAGCTAGTAGCTTTTGAAACGATAAGATTATTTAAAGTGATGGGTGGTACAATTCCTTGTTTTAAGGTAAAGGTTAAATGAGACGATTTAGAGTGATTAATTTTTATTTTCCATTTTGTGTACCAGGACGACATTAGGTCTAAATGAGTTTGTAGGTTATAACCAACAGTTATAGGGTTTAAATGTGAGGAGTAAATAATTTTGTCATCCGCGAAATCCGCAACTGAAGTGTGGCGAGTCGTCGGTTGGTCTGCCGAGTATAGATTGAAAAGAATAGGAGATGAAATGGCACCTTGGGGGACTCCTGTTACTATTGGGGCTAAGGTCCAAATTTCGCACCCTACCTTTGTTGTAAAGTAGCGGTTTTCGATGTAAGATTTAAAGAATAAATAGTAAGGAGAGGGTAGGATCTTTTTCAGTTTGTACGGAAGACCGGGATGCCAAACCTTGTCAAAAGCTTAGGGTTTCATTTTTTTTTTTTTTGAAAAAAACTACGACACTGTGTAGTAAATCGATTAAAGTTTACGAAACAAAAAAAAAACAAAAAAAGTTCTTTTTTCTATTTGCACTGACAGGTATAAAGATTGTTAACTATGAGGCATATTTTTAGCAATTTTTAACTGAAAATAGCAAAATTAGTACTGCTCATGGCAAGGGCCATAATATTTGTGGGTAGGAAGTTGACAATGATAGTAAATTAACTGTCCGCTGCTGCCCTTGTCTGAAGGGACGATATTTCCCTTGTTAAGGTACTAACTAATGTCGCCAACGCGTTAAATTTACACCGGTTAATTTCCATATCGGATCACGGTTTTCTATTTCAAATGTCGGGTAAAATTAATTTATCGGTTCGCTTGGAAATATTATCGATTTGTAACGTATTTAGTATATTTGTACCCGTAGCGATTACGGATATGTTCATCGGGGCGGCGACGAACGCGGTCGGCATTTCTCCGGCGTTGTCGACGGCGGCGGGTGGCCACCGGTGCGGGCCGAAGTGGACCGTACCTTCGAACTCTGCGTAATAAACATTGGACATGGTTTTGGGCCGGAAAACGCACTGTAGCGTTATCGTACCGCCGGCCACGACCCAAAACCGTTTCGGGTCCACCGCGAACGGGCCGTCGGCGCCGTGATCTGCGGAATAACATTTGGATAAATATATATATATATATATATATATATTCGTTTGTAGCGAATCGCGCCAGAAGTTCTGACCCTGTTTGTCAAATGTTCTATAAATATTTTACGATATTTTTAATCGACGACTATGTTTTCAAATTTAATTTCAAATATCTAAAATTCCTGATTAGTACGAATATTTACATCGCCCGGTAAACACACGAAATGCGGGTTATTCAAGAGAATCGTATTACTATGGTCTGATACTTCGGTAGTACGCGAAAAATGGGCATATTTACAGATCTTAACAATTTTTACTATAGAAGAAAAATGCTCTCGAGAAGGCGCTGAACACATTCAAAGAGTACATAATTTAGCTTCAGTGATGGTTTGGTGGGTTTGATGTTATTCGAGAGCGTTATTCAACAGGGAGTCATTTCTGTGAACAGGGAGTCAAAACTCGTGCGATCAACTACCAAAGTGATATTTTAGAAAAGGTATGTAGTTAAGAAGCCTTTAAGTGATACCTTGTTTGCAGGAAACCAGGAAAGCACCGGATCTTTCAGCAAGATTCAACGCGTGCACACAAAGCAAATACGACACAACGATGGTTGGATGGAGGGCAATTTACCGGAATTCAACGCTGCTCAAGATTAACATTCGGGGAGTCCAGGTCCTTAAGATTATCGATTGCGGAGTATTTTAGAGGAGGAGTGCCTTCTCTAAACCCCATCGAGATATCGAATCGCAGATGGCAAAGGCCATTAAATTCAATATTTAAATATTACACATTTAAATATACGAGGTATATGTGAAATTACGCCTTCAGACCGTTATCCCGTTATCCTTAGCATTTGTCCTTTTGTCATTTCGAATGTAGCAGACGAAGCGGATGAAGCAGTACCCGTCTGTGCGGTCTGCGGGGCCGACGTTTCGGAAAACGCGATAAGGAGGTGGCGATGATGGACAAATTGCAAGGGCGATCGCAAGGGAAGGTTTAGGGTGTTGACCTCCCTTTTCCCGAAATATCAGGACAATTTTAAAAAATAAATTACCCGACCAAAAAATTTAATAGGTATATTTTCCTTTTTTTTAAACCTCCCTCCCCCCCCTGAAAGAAATGTTTTCTTGCGTTCGCCACTGACCGATTGCAATAACTGTTGCACGCTTACCCCGGTATATCCAGCTGATGAATATCGGCGACTCGGTATTGTTGCACACTTGAAAGGGCATGGTGCCCGAGCGCTTCACGTACCCGAAATGCAATTCACTTGGTACCACGTCGACGGGGCGCCGTGTCGTGGCCATGTGCGGATGCAGAGGGCGCGCGACGTCTTTGAAAAAATCCTCGTAATTGTTACGGTACACCGGCAGTTCGAAAGGTGTTCGGAAACACGACAGCGGGTCCGGTGCCGTTGCCGGGCTCGAAATGGCGTACACGTCAACGTAAATCGGACACTGTATGATAATGAGTAGTGTACACGTAGAAATGCGTTTAGGGTTGGTACTTTGTCCGATTGCGACGATTCTCGTGTACGTATAACCGCCACACAATCGTAATAAATTAAAAATAAATACAATTAAAGCTGATATTATATATATATATATATATACGAGGTCTGTTCAAAAAATTGCCACGACGGCTTATCTACACATGATAACGTTTTAAATTATATATAGATTTATTCCTCACGTATCAGTGAATATTTTAAACAAAACCTCAAGTCGCTATCTTATCTCAATTTAATATTACACGTGGTTAAATCCAGTCAGTTTGTTCCGTGCGCCGTTTTTGACATGCCCGAAATTAACGAACAACGGGTGTGCATATCATGTTTTGCTTGGACCTTGGCAAAAACGCAACGGAGACGTACGCAATGATTAAAACTGCTTTTGGCGATAATTCCTTAAGTCATTCCGTGGTTTTCGAGTGATTTAAACGTTTCAAGAATGGTCGACAACCGTCAACTGAAAATGATCCACGCGTTCTGGAAGATTGTCGACATCTAGCAACGATGATGTTGTGGCAAAAATTAGCGAAAAAGTGCGAAATGACCGCAAATTAACCGTTCGTGAGTTAGCAAATGAAGCAGAAATTTCGATTGGATCCTGTCATGAAATTATAACCGAACATTTACAGATGAATTGGATAGCTGCCAAATTCGTTCCGCGGTTGTTAATTTTGGACCACTAGGAAAATCGTTTAACGATTTGTCAAGACTTTAAAAATCATTGTGCTGATGTTAATTTCATAAAAAAAAAAAAAAAAAAAAAAAAACATAACATTATCACAGGTGACGAGACTAAAATCTGCGCTCAAAGGATAACGATTTCAAGATTTAGAGGAAATTAAAGCCAATACAGCAGCAGAGCTTAAAGCTATAACTTCGGAACAGTTCCAACGAACTTTAAAAAAATGGCAAGATCGCTGGGATCATTGCATATCGTCCGGAGGAGAGTATTTCAAAGGAGTTGTCTTTAAATAATAATAATTTTCATTTTTTGTAATTTTTAAAAATAAAATCCTGGTACTTTTTGAACAGACCTCGTATATATACAAGGGGTAAGCAACCATCAATGGTGACACGAACCAATACACGTGTATACGAACTAGTGATGTGAAAAATCCGAATTTGTCGAAGTCCGAGAATCCGGTTTTTTGGATTCCGAAATCCAGATTTACAATTTTAAAATCCAAAATTAGGGGTCTGACCGTACAGATATCTATTTTTAAATCTTAAAATCAAATCCTTAGGTCATTTTTTTACATTATACAATTAGGTAAATAATTCATTTCAAGACGTGCTACCATAAACAATTCGTATGAGTAAAACAACGTTTACTGGATCAGTTAGTAATATATTATACAGATTAGAGTGTAATATGTATGATTTTTTTGGTGTACTTGTTTTAAAAAAAAAATAAATGTCTAATTGTGGTATACTTTTAATTGTAAAATCGTATTTAATGCATTTTACACGTGTAAATGCTACCGACAATAAAATAATAATAATAATAATAATAATAGTTTTACGAGAAATGAGATACTAAAGAATATATAAAATCACAATTTTAAAAAAACTAAAATTTAGATTTAGATAAATATCGGGATTTATTGGATTTTCGGATAATCCAAATTCATGTCACATCACTAATACGAACTACACGAATCGCACGTGTAATAGCCATAACTAGGGTTTCTACCTTGAAATTATTTACATGTTGAACTTCTTACGTGGTTGGCGATCAGTACGTAAAGCCTCTTGTAATAATTTCCAATCGGGCGGAATTTTAGTTCCACTTTGATCTGAACGCGATTTTCGACCATTCCGAACGACGGATTACATTTTAATGGACAATTCGCACTGTCGTATTGTACTTGATACTGTCCTGGCGCTTTGGAACTGTTTACTAGGTTTACGGACTTCACCGTTTGTCCAGACTGGCACTCGAACAATATTTTAGTCGGGGAAATTTTCACCGAGGGGCCTTGAAATAGTAGACGCGCGGATAATCATATCGGTATTAAATAGCATGAGCTTTTACGTTTTGACACTATTAGAAATATGTATATTGTATACAATGCGAATAGAATCAATTGTTACGAAAACGGTGAAAAATCGAACAAGTGCATACAATATAATATACAATAACGTGTAAAAAAAATAAATAAATAAACTGTCACGAAAAAGCGGAAAGTTGAAAAGGTAGGATACAGAGAGGAATTTCATTAATATCTATAAACGCAACGATAAATCATTGCCAGCGGATAACGATTCTGAGCCAAGTTCGGTAAAAATGTTTTGATAAATTAAAATTTAATTAATTTGTAACTACTACGTACAAAACAAATAGCGAATCGTTGTGTATTTTTATGGGGCCAAAAAGTGTTGTAATCGTATGAATTGGAAATTGAAAATCAAAAAACGTCCGCCTCGATACCAGTCGGTTAAATAGTTTAAAAATACTTTCAGAGAAGATGTTACCACTTGAAATTCGTAGCAAGACTACCGGTAGAAAAGTTATTCTTAAACGGAAATAAACACACATTATAAGTATATAACCAGTACACACCCGTAGCTTTGCTCGGAATCTAAAAAAAAATTGTTTTTAAACGGTTTTCATTTTTTTTTTCTCTTCAAATTACAATTTTCGAAAAAAAAAAAATAATCATACGATATGAACGCAGAATAATAAATATACGTAGGTATTGCGTTGTTACCAGCTAAAATGTACTAAAAAGCCAAATTATAACGCATACAACAAATGCCCCGAGCTAGCAATACCTTTTATAATAACATTTTCGGGTTATTTTAAAGAAACTAAATAATATATATATACACGAATTAATACTTCAACCGCGTACAAGTTTATAGATACAAAGCATAGAGTTACTTACACGGGTACATCCGTCATGTACGTCCTACATCGATTGAACTTACCATAACACGATCCTTGGACGCACACTGTAATTTTTTGGACGATTTCGTCGGGACTTTTGTATACGTATTCGTTGAATTCGTCGTCATTCATTTCAATGTGATCATCATCCGTCGAAAATATTGTAAAGTACTCTAGCGTAGTTGGCACGTGCACGGACTTCGGACAAAATATTATCGTAAAACTAGTCTTCTTGTTTGGAAATGTCCGTGGCGTTTTAGACGGCTCAAAACTAATTGAGTCACCCAAGTACATAGATTCGTTGTTATTTTTCACTTTGAACTTTGTAGATTTCTGTATAACAAAACAGTAATATTCTGTATTCAATTTCATACTATTTGGTCAATTGAACTCATTTTTTCCCTCCTCTTAAGCCTAAGATGTTCCGTCACAGAAACGTTCCCAATTCAGTCGTTATTTTTATAAGTAAATCAACGTTTGCTGGGTCGGCATATGTATAATATTTTTTGTTGTACTTTTTTATTGAAATAAATTGCTATTTGTGATGGTTTTTTGAATTGTAAACGTATTTAATGGTATTGAGAAATTAATTGAAGAATATAAAATCGCAATTTTAAAAACCGAAATTCGGATTTAGACGAAAACGCAGATTTACAATAAATGTCAAATTTCGGAATACAAAAATTTGGATTTTTCCCATCACTAAAACAAACTATACGTTTTTTTTTTTTGACATTGCAGGAGCTCGGCACGTGTTAAGTGTACCCGGTTACCCTGTGAAATAAACACTGGTTGGACGTCTTGACACCCCCCATCTCGAACCGCATTCAGGGAAATTTAATATTTTTATTTTTATGATTATGATATACGAAAATAATCGTGTCTCAACATTTGATAATTACGTAAATGATATGTGATTTGTATTTGTACACCGGTGCCAACAATAGTGGCGTATTAAAAAAATAAGTACCGGTGGGGGGTGGGGAGGGTTGTGTTAGGCGTCGAAAAAAATTCTAGTTGCGCCACTGCCCACATGCCACGATATATGAATTTAATTTAAGATAAATGTACGAGCAATAAATGTACAAAGAAAAACTTCACTATAGCTGAGATGATCGGGTGGCACAGGAAACAATTGATTTTTTATGTATAAAAAATATTATTTTGTTTTTTTTTTTTTTTTTGTGATCCATATTAAATATCCATAAAATGCACTGTTGTGTTTCAGGCATTGTTTAAACGTGTCAAAGGACAAACGGCCGAGAACATTTATTGGCGCTGTCAACAATTGCGATTCTACATTGTATCAATAAATACACCGATTTTTGCAGATCGGCGCAACTCTTCCCGTTTCTGTGGCAACAAAGAGTACTTTACAAGTAAACTTGCCTTCGAAGGTTTAAAACATATCTGCGCAACAAGACTGGCGAGGACCGATTAAATGGATCGATGCTATTACGCTTATACAGATACGCGGAGGTGATCTACGAAGAGGTCATTGTCGTATAACGGCCAAAGTGCCGAGACGTCAAGATATTGTTTTATAATGTAAATTGTAACTATTACATATACACTCTGAGCATCTAAAATGATGAGTAAAACAGTAAGGACGTTTTACATTTTTTCTTCTTCAAATACCCCCCCCCCCATCCCACGAAATTGTTTCCTGCGTTCGTCCCCGGACCTTATACCCAGTAAAACCAGCGTAGGTATTTATAATCAGTGACATTAATAAGTCTAATATATTTTAAAGAAATGGTGTTTTACGCCGTTTGCGTTAAAAAGTAATAGGATTTTCGCGTCGAATATCGCAAGTGTAGGCAATCCAATAGTATTATAAAACGATGACGTAAGTACCATTTTATTAATGGGAAATAGTTCATTTTTAAATTAAAACCGATAAGAGCCACACAAGTCCATATGCCAAGGCATTTGGAACAAAAAAAAAAACCTATAGGTATGTCGGAAAAGAAGAAAAAAAAAAAATACAACTTGCTTTTAAATCGTTTGTTATATCGATCGTCCTCTTATGAATGGAACCAACAGGAACGACACCGAAGTCGATTTTTATACTATTTTTGTTGACATCGTCGCCGCGGTTGTTCATTTTGGGCGTAGGAAACGTTAGAGCATATGACGTGCAATTATAATTATTGAATAATTGAAAAGATTTCACAAACTACAAGTAAACTGATAGATACAAACTGACACTTTAGACACTTATTCCGTGCGAGTTCGATATGTATAGGGAATAATGTTCAAATACAATTCGAAACAATAAAAAACAAACAATCGCTTCTGTATTGTCATAGAGATGTGAATAACTGTTGAGCTCCGAGCGAAGGCTTAACAGAGATTAACAGAGGAAATGTTCAATACAGGTATAAAAAAACCTACTCGTGTTTTATTCTCCCGATGTCATTTATTCCGAAAGTCATATTGCCTCCTAACCTATCACGACAAATCCAAATGTGCGTGCAATTGTTTGTTTATTATTATTCGAAACATAAACAGCTTACTGATTTATTTAATAGGAAAGTATTTAATGAGACGTTCAATTGAATAAATTATTACTGATTACCCGGGGCCAGAGATGTGGACACGGGTAAATTTACTCGTCGGTACAATTTCCAGATTAAAAATCGAGTGACCGCTGATTTCAATTGTTTTTTTTTTTTTTTACGCGTGATAAAGTTTGTTTTATGTAATATATTTCAACATTTGACTTGGCAGTACTCACACTGTGACATATAATAGAGTACGATTGAGTGACAGAGAATGATTTTAGAATGATTCTGAGCGAAGCTATGTGTACGTTTTTTCAGAAGGCCCGCACATGAAGCCGTACTTGTTCATTCGGTTAATTTAACATACGGATTTGTAGTGATTAGGATGACAATGAAACGTTTGGAATAAATGGCATTGCCGGGCGTAGGCGCCAGGTTCTGGAAAATCTAACAGGTGCCCCAGGTGTCATCTACCTGAACACCATCCGTAGTTAATTTATAATTTATATCCATAGTCTAAATTATCCGGTCTACTAATACCCGTACACATAACGCCTGTGATTGGGAGTATAATACATTGGGTCAAGCAAAAAAGTCGGGAGAATTGGTTGGTACGGATAACGATAACTGATAAAGTATCAGACTAGGGGTAAAACATGTAGGCAAATTATATACACAATCTCGCGAGGTACTGATAAGAAATTGTTGGCCATTATTTTCGTACTCTATTCGCCATAGAGACCAAGGTTAATCGAATAGGGAAAGGTTAGGTTATGTTGGGTAGGGCCATGGGTTTTTTTATTTTCTTATCATTTTATTATCTTAGTCCGTGGTAGAGACCTATACATTTGTTGATTATCTATGGTAGGGACTGTCCAGTACGTAAACATTAAGTTATTTCACGACGTGTCATCGGCAATTGGTCTGAAAACGAATTTTGATTTTTAAAACTCCATCGAATCAATACATTTTGAAAATGACAGGCCGTGCCTTACATTTTGTGTTCAAAGTAGCCGAGAGAACAAAAACGATCAAGTTCTATAGGGAACTGTTGGGAATGAAAGTAATAATAATATCAATTACATAACCAATTTCAGTATTGTAATTTATTTTATTTGTAAATTTTACCTTTTACGTTTCATTTTGTATTTCACATATTTCAATATTGTATTTTATTTACACCGATTTGTTACCTACTTAAACAAATCAATTTTTTTTTTTAGGTTTTGAGACACGAAGAGTTCACTGAAGGCTGTGAAGCGGCATGCAATGGGTAAATATGCTCCTTGGTTGTATTATTGTTTTAATATTTAGTCAATTGTATAGAGCGTGTAGTTAATTTACATACAAACATAAATATAATCAACCATTGTAGACCGTACGATAACCGCTGGAGTAAAACTATGATGGGTTATGGACCAGAGGATACTCATTTTGTGATAGAATTAACCTACAACTATGGTGTTGATGATTATAAACTAGGAAATGATTTCCTTGGCATTACATTAAAATCTTCAAAAGTACTAGAGAATGCTAAAACCATTGGTTGGCCGATTGAAGTTGAAGAAACTTCATCTTATATTGTAGCACCTGGTGGATATAAGTTTTATGTAATTGACGAACCACAACCCGTTGATAAAGGTATATTATAACATATTTTAAAGATCATACAATTTAATTCAAATAAATTAATAATAATTTATTGCTTATTAGGTAACATATGAATAGGAAAACTCAAGTAAATATATACTGCTACAGTTTAATATAATTATTGTTTTTATTTTATCATTTTGAATTACCTGATATATAAAATCTGGGCACCTACTATTAATTGTGTGTGTGTTTTTTTTATTATTAATTTATTAATTAACTGATGTACAATTAATAATTGTCCTGATATAGTGTACAATAATATACTCAAATATATTTAATCATTTGGATGTTTTGTGAATAAGTGAATTGTATTATTTTAGATCCTGTTGTCAATGTCATGTTATCATCTACAAATTTAACAAACTCTGTGAAATTCTGGAATGGCATTCTCGACTTGAACATTTTTAATCAAACAGAATCTTTGGTAGAATTAGGGTTTGGTGACGATCAAGCTAAACTTAAATTGAGAGATATTGGTAATTTTTAAATATGCTAAGTTTAAAAATAATATAGGTATGATTTTCTTTAAGACTGATATGTTTTATTATTAATATTTTATTTAATAACGTTATTCAAGGAGAGCCAATTAATCATGCAACGGGATATGGAAGAATAGCGTTTTCAGTTCCAACAATTAACTTGGGAAGTTACCAAAAAAAAGCAAAAGATAATCAATATAAAATTTTAACCCCGTTTGTAACTTTAGACACACCAGGAAAAGCCTCAGTGTCTGTTGTTATATTTGCTGACCCTGTACGTATTAATTATCTCAGTATCTATTAAATCATTAAAAAAAAAAAAAAAAAAAAAAATGAATGTGTAAAATAAGAACAAAACAAAGCCTTGAGTATTATATAAGTTGTATTTAAGTACAACCGGTTTCTATTTAAAATACAAAAAAAATTCTAATACATATTTAAAATGTCCTGTGTTTTACACAAAAAAAACCTAACCTAAATAATCCCCCCCTCCCATCCCAATGGTAATTTTCTCATTTCTCTTACTGATTTTATATTTTGTTGCCTTTGCCGCTCTATTATCTGATGTTTATTTTTTAAATCGAAAACCGAACTTACACACTACTTTTATAACAGTCCAGGCTATGTTTTGTTATTTTTCTACACATTATTATTATTTTTTTTTAAATTAAATTTAATCTATTGTTAATTTATGTCGGAATAATAATATAATTAAAACAATTAATTTGAGTTATTCTATAATCAATATTTTGTTTACAGGATGGTCATGAAATATGTTTTGTCGGAGATAAAGAATTCAGGGAGTTATCTCAGTTTGATCCAGATGCAGAAAAGCAATTAGATAAATATATTGTTAAAGATGAAGCAAGAAAATTAAAAAATTAAATGTTATAGACAAAAAAGATTTATATTATATTATTTTTCTATTCACGATTTTAAATTTTTAAATGTAACTTAAATTGATTTATATACATTTTATAGTTTTATATTATTGTTATTATTGTTTGTGAATTGTGTAGGGTTTCAAAAATGAGTTCAATATGCACATTCTTATGATAAGCTTTGTAAATCATTATATTATATTTTAATACATGGGGTCGGCACACAGTAAGTTTTACATTTTTATCGAGCTGAGATGTAGACGATTGATATCAAAATCTTGCAGAGGGTCGTTTCGCCAATGGCTGTATACGACAGTTAGACACTGTCAAGTGTGAGTCGAAATTTTGCTATTTATACATTTCAATTTATTTATATAACTATGGCAAATGTTATAGATTTAACTAAAACGTTGAACTTAGATAATGAAAACAAAATATAAAAATGAATGATAATAAATAAAAATACATTGAATTATATATAATCAAGTCTGATAAATTTCCAATAATGTCGTGGGCATAATTAATATGCGAAAAACCTACGCTAATAAGTAATAAGCAATATACAAATCTTTGATTATGGTATAACTAATATAAACATAAATCTGTGATAATATATATATATATATATTTTTTTTTGTTTTTATTAGGAAAATAACATTTACAATCTGCACAATATTGGCACAATAACCAAATTTGCAAAAAATAACAAATATAAACATGAAAATGGAGATAAGGGAGGCATCCAATGATAGGACCTTTTATTAAGTAAATTTTTTTTTAAATTTTATTTTAAGATTGAGTGCCTAGATCAGGAGATTACGGCACCAGGGTCTTTTGAGACGACGAGGAGGGTCGTTCGGAAGCGTAAGAGAGTATTGATTGGAACGGAGAAATAATCTGGAGTGGAATTTTTTGTAGTATGCTTTGGTAATGTTATCGACTGTCTCAATTTTAAGGTCTTTATGAAGAGAGTGGTTGTTGACGAACCAAGGAGCAGAAGTTATTTGGCGTAGGTAAATTGATTGTAAAGATTGGATATTTTTTATTTGGGTTGGCTTGGCGCATCCCCAGAGTTGGGCACCCATAAGCCCAAACGGGACTTAGCATAGATTTATATATTAATAATTTATTTTTAGAGGAAGATTGGATTTGAGTATTGGACGCAATAGGTGTAGCCTGAAATTTAATAATTTTCTTTTTGCTTTTTAGATGTGGACCCCAGGTAAGTCTTTTGTCTAAAACTATACCGAGATATTTGAGTCATATTTATAATATAAAAAATTATAAATATGACTCAATTAAGAGCCAAATAATTATTTTTCTTCATACTTCAGAAGGTAGGTTTGTTTCAAATATAAATAACAGATTTTTAATATTAATTTGTATAGAATAATTTATTATGAATTTTATTAGATTTAGAGTTATTGGTTAATTTTTTTATATAAATAATATTAATATTTTAAATTTGAAAAAAATATTACATTTATAAATAATTATTAGGGACTTTTTATTGCTTATTGGTGTATTGTTATCCTGGTTATATGATATGACATATTTTCAACAGGTTAACCGTTAACCCATTTGCCGCGACCACACTGGGATATCGTTCAATAAGTCGTAAAAGTGATGATTTTCCAGTTATCCACCGAATGGGTTAATGTGTTGATAACAATAATCATTCCATATCACGAATAATAAAAAAAAAAAGAAAAAAAAGTAGTTTTTGAAGTATAATTTGAGTTTGATAAACACCACATTGGTTTGTTGTATACATTTAAATATTGCAAATATTCATTAAACGACGCAAAAAGAACCATTAATCATATGACGAGATGTGACTCTTCTTCGGATTTCAACTAGTACAATAAGAAAGTTCAAAAATGTTTTTCTGAAAATGTCATCGATATGAAACTAAACACACGACGTATACATGATTTTTGTAACTTTTTCGAAAAATATATTTTACAAAGCTGCGATTTTCCGCCGTCAATAATGGGCCGAGTTTTCGAACCGTTTAATCCGTACTAATACTACTATTGCTTGTGAATAGTTTCATTCGAAAAACTCAATAATATATTCTACTTTTCATATCCAAACATTTACCAATTTTTAGACGTTTTGAGAAGTGTACAAACTGACGTTTACGTCAAAATCCGATACGAAAAACGACGCAAGGCCGTAAAAAAAAGGAATGTAAAAAATTATGCGGCAGTGTGAAAATAAAATTATAATCCGTTTGGAGTCTATAGAAAAATTGGCTTACAATAGCTTGCCTGTTTAATTTATTCGTACAATATTTTTTGGATAATTTTTTTTGTTGAAATTAAATTAAATTTTGTTGACAAATCCGCGCACGCAATTCGGCAATTAAAGTGAAAAAAAAAAAAAAAAATTTGAACGGGACGACGGAACCGGAGCTAGCGACCACCGGATGAATACATATCCACTCGTCCCCCCTGAATACGTCGCTGTCTATAATTACAAATCGGGTACGTCGTCGTAATAATATTAGTAAATTCGCCGGCAATGTCCAATAATACAACGCAAATCGGTAAAAAAATTTCGATATACATAAATATATATATTGTATTTACTTAATAGTAATGCAATACAAAGTGAAAAATTTCCTTATGAAATACATGTATAACGCTTAAAATATATAATTTTCACATTTTTTTTTTTGATACAAATCCATAATCGTATTTTTTAATTATGCAATAATATAATACTATAATATACGACGGGCGATCGAGAATAATATTATATTACAGGTACAAAACTCTTGACTAGACGTCTCTCTTATTATTTATAAATATAAATTTATATTTTAGAAAAAAAAAAAAAATATATATTAACACATAACATTGTACAGTCGGAAATAAATTATTATTAAGTGTTTCGCCTATCGCTCGGGTTAGGTTAGGTTACCCAATTAACATAAATAATACAGTATAGGTAATAATGTATTATTACCCGTAAAAAAATCGTAAAATAATATATTATTATAATGAGAAATAATAATTAGAAAATAAAAAAAAATACATATTATACATTGATAAATGTTATATTACTAATATTACAAGTTAAACAAAAAAAAAAAAATAAAAATAATAATAATGTCCGATGAGAATTTCCAAACAATGTCTAAAATTATAATTGTATTTGGTGTTTTTTTTTTTTGTTTTTTTAATAGAAATATCGTATCTCTATACAATATTATATTTCTATGTGATTTTCAGTCTTGGCGCACTTATCTATTCCCACGGTCGATTTCCAAAATACGAGGTCTGTTCAAAAAGTATCAGGACAAACGTCATTACGGCTAATCTACACACGATAACGTTTTAAATTATTTATAGATTTATTTCCCACGTATTAAAAATTAGCGAAAAAGTGCCAAACGACCGCAGATTAACCGTTCGCGAGTTAGCAAACAAAGCACAAATCTCCGCTGGATCTTGTCATGAAATTCTAACCGAAAATTTACAGATGAATTGGGTAGCTGCCAAATTCGTTCCGCGGTTGTTGACTTTGGACCACTAGGAAAATCGTTTAACGGTTTGTCAAGACCTTAAAAATCGTTATGTGCTGATGTTAATTTCATAAAAAAAAAAAAAAAACAATTATCACAGGCGACGAGACGTGGGTTTATGGACACGGGACTAAAATCTGCGCTTTCGAAAGGACAACGATTTCAAGATGTAGAGGAAATTAAAGCCGATACAGAACTCAAAGCTATAACTTCGGAACGGTTCCAACGGACTTTCAAAAAAAAAAAAAAAATGGCAAGATCACCGGGACCATTGCGATATCGTTGTTGTATTGCATTTTTTTTGCGACGAACAATACAAATGAAATAACGAAAAACAATAAATAATGAAACTCGATTAATATTACGCCGGGAAATAAAATAAAATAATCAAGTCGAATGTTGACTCGTGTCGTCGGTGAACGCGCGACAATCGTATTTTAGCGATTTTTTAATAACGCGCCACATTTTCTTTATTGTCATTTATTAATATCGCACTACGGTTTACTTATACATTTTACATATGACTATATATAAAAAAAAAAAGAAAAAAAAATACGCCCGCATAACCGCTGGCCCCCGGGGTGCCGTTATTCCTCACGCCGGCCCTGGTTATTCGTTTACAGGGTAGCTGCACGTAGGGTACACCTGTTCATTTAAACTTAATAATATGTAGGTATTTTATAATTCTAACCGTTTAAAAAAAAAAAAAAAAAAACACAATACCAATTTCATTACTATAACAATAATGATATCGAAAAACAAAACTTTTAAATTATTTACAAACGAGAAGAAAAGAACAAAAACCAACAACGCGCGATATGGTCATCAGCTGTACAATATAATAATAAATAATAATAATTCGGGCGGTGGTTTTTATGTATAAAATGGCGCGAAATCCCACACCGGGATTCGCTGTTCCTGTTTAGAAATCCGTTCCAAAAACCCGAAGAGGTGACCATTCTAAAGACTTTTTTGGTTTTTTTTTTTTTTATCATTCCTATTCGTGCCTATTCGTTCTCGTCACACTCGCGGACACACGGTTTTTTTTTTTTTTTTTTTTAAATTATTCCCGCGGGAATAACGTTGTGTTTCTACATGGCCCTCGAGTACTACTTCGCGCAACACGCAACCGGCGTACGTTCATTTGTATAGGTAAACAGACGAAATCGTCTTTTCAAACGTCGCGGCAAAGAATAAAGTAAGAAGAAACAAAATAAAAAAAAAAAAAAAAACCAATTAAAACAATAATATTTGGGCGTCGATCATACGGCGAAATTGACCAAATCGTTTTCGTCGAACGACTCTTGGCTGGTGGGCGGCGTGTCCAACTGCGGCAGCCCGAAATCCACGTACTCCTGGTTGGCCGTCACCGACAGTATCTGGTCGAGGCTTTCCACCAGCTCGTCGAACATCGGCCTCTCGTTCGGATGGTAACTCCAACAGTCCCGCATTATCATGTATCTGCGCCGAGCCAAAATCGTAAGACGATTTTATTAGTATAAGTGGTGTACCGTATTTAAAGGGGTATAATAACGCAGGGGATTTTCGACAAAACCATCAAATTCTCATAAATATCATAGTTTATTACTCTTTAGGTAATCGTATATATATATATTAATCTATTTTATTTGTAAGACTCACGGGAAACTATGAAATAACTATTAAATTTGTACGTCAGATAATTTATTTTTTAAATTTTTCCTGATATTTCGGTGTGTGTGTGGGGGGGGGGCGATGTATTCTATCGAAACGTTTGACAAATAATAAATACCCAAGGCAAAATGTCCAGGAGTAAAAATCGTTACGATTTTGACAGTATCAATGGGATCAAATGTAATTTTTCATTTTATTATTGCATTTTTTTTTTTTTCTTAAATATTTTAACATTCGACACCAGGCGGTTTTCCATCAGACATTTTTCCTAGATATTTAGTGTCCAGGGGCCCGGGGGGGGGGGGGAATACTAGCAGCAAAACTATTTTTTGATACTCAACGAACGCCTACAACGCGTAATTAATAACAAAATTAGATTCATTCGACACGTTTATATGACATAAAAGTACATTTATTTTGCACTATTCTGGTTTTAAGAGTGTGTTACGCACACTGTTCCCCCGTTAACAAACACGATTTAGTAATTGTTTTTTGCTGTCCCGTATTATTTATAAGAAAAAGAACGCGTTGGCTCGACAACAATCGTATACGCCCCACACGGGCATTTGTAAGTCTGCACATTCGGTGTGTTTTTTTTCCAATACAAATCTACAGTTGGAGTCCTAACGAAACTTTGGGAATTCAACCTCGAAAGTGATCAAATTTCAATTCGGTAATATAATTTAGCACGTACATCGCGGGTTTTCTTTGTTAGACAACCCATTCGTTTCGTTAATACATAATAATAACAATATTGTTATTGCGCTTACATTTCCAGCGAACAGCACGACGGTTTTTCCATGCGGTGTCCGCTCTGCAACAGATTGAATAACTGTTCCATGTTGGGCACGGATGGATACGGCGTACCACCCAGAGTCATGATTTCCCACAATAGCACTCCGTAAGACCACCTGTGGAACGACAACAGCAATAATATTATGCCGAGCGACGACAACGAAAGCCGCGAGGTAAGGCAATGGTTTTTTTTTTTTTTTTTTTAAAACAACAATATGCGACGTATAGTATCGTACGATCCGAACGTTTTATAGTATTCAGTGGCGTAATCGCAGGGTGACATTTCGCCCCCAGCCCCCACCCTTATTATGACAAAAGTACAAATCTATGGAATTCGTCTAAAACAAAGAAAGAATAATGCGTTACATCAATGTACTTTTTATATTCATCAAATACAAATATTTCCCCTCAAATTAGAAGTTTTTATAAAATATATTGACGTATTTCACGTTTTTCCCGTATTGTAGTTAGAACGACGCAATTGTCCTGCGCAATCGCATTATCTGGGTTACAAAAACTAACATTGAAATAATAATGTATTCTTTCGTTTATATTTTAAGTATTGTTTAATTAAATTATTAAATTAGTCTTTGATTATTTTGTAATACAAATACACTCACATCACCCCTCGTCGTTATGATTTTGGTGATAACATTAGTTCGTGGCCCCTAGTTTTGTACCCAGTTACGCCACTGATATTATACTATAATTCTGCTATACTGTTTTTTCGTTAATTTATTTTTTATTATTGTTATTATTATTATTATTATTATACTAACACGTCGGATTGGGTGGTGTACACTCTATGGAAAAGAGCTTCCGGAGCCATCCACTTGACGGGCAGTCTGCCGTCGGTAGTTTTTCTATAGTATTCTTGATTTTGAATGTCTCTGGCCAAACCGAAGTCCGCGATTTTCATTATAAAGTCTTCGCTCACCAACACGTTTCTCGCAGCCAAATCTCTATGAATACACTATAATATCGCAAAATAACAAAACGCAACGTTTATAACTCAAAACACGCAGCGAGTACTTATATACATTTGCTAGTATTTTCTATTTTTTTTTCAGTATATGGACACGTTAGCAAGTATATATTTTGTTGACAACCTAATATATTATTAGAATAAGGCAGTTGGGAATCCGCTCACCTTTCTGGACGCCAAATACTCCATTCCCCTGGCGACTTGATACGCAAAGGACACGAGGTCCTTTTGCGTCAGCGTGTCCTTAAGATTCGACCCGATGGCCGGTTCGTAGCCCGACGACGGTCTGTGCTGTCTCAAGAAATCCCTGAGATTGCCGTGCAGCGCGAATTCCACCAACACGTACAACGGCCCGTCTTGAGTACAACAACCCAGTAGGTTTATTATGTTTACGTGTTTGCCGATCATCTTCATCATTTCCATTTCGGACACGAGGTCCATCATTTCGGTATCAGTATGTCCGTCTATATTAAAAATATAAGGTTAGATGGTTAGATTTAATGTTAAAAAAAAAAAAAAAATCAACTATACCGCTAATTGTATTATTTGTTAACCTAACCTTTTAACATTTTTACCGCTACTGTGGTGGTCACATTCTCGCATAAAATACCGTCGGCTTCGCCGCGTAAAACTTTACCGAACGCGCCTTCGCCGAGAGTCTTGCCCAACGATAAATTGTCTCTGGAAAATTCCCAACAAGGGTCGAGGGGCAGCTCGTATTCGGAAAGGCACGTTTGATCCAATTTCGTGTATTTACTTTTTTGCTTTTCAATTTTAACCACCGGCATCAACTGAAATAATAATAACAACAAAACAGTGTCAAACAGGCATGTTTATTATAATAAATAATAGTCGAGTTTACAAAATGGCGATTCGACCGTATATATAGTATGTCTTTATATACCAGAGGTTCACTAGCGTCGGCCATTTGCTGTTTTTCTATGATAATTTTTTTCGTCCATTGTGTGATCATCGCGTTTCTGGCCGATTCCCTGGCTACCAATTCCTTTAGTTTCTCTCGCTTCCTCTGACTGCACACCAGCATTACAACGCACACCGCGATCACCAGTACGAAACCAACCGCGAGCGCGGCCAATTGGTACGTTTGCAATTGGAGAGCTTTGATTTTCACCGGCTCTTCCAACTCTGAAACGATTATTTGTCGACGGTTATGTTATGTCGACCGCGAAACGCACGAACCGATTTCCCTCGCTTACCGTCTACGACTTTCAGATATGCGCTGGCGAAGCTCACGCCCAGACTGTTGCCGGCCACGCACGTATACCAACCCTCGTTCAGATGCGTGACGTTGGACACCGTGAGGGTTTCCGGGTACCCTTCGTCGAGGTCGGCGTTCTGCAACGAACAATATAGATAAACGCGCGGTCAGATTACCCATCGTTTGGAATACAAGTTAGGTGGCAGTATAATATGCTATATTATCCCGTCAACCACGCCCGAATAGATTTAGCAATAATAATTTAAAAAAAAAAAAAAAAAAAAGCGAAAAAATAAAAACCAATTGTTACATAATATCGATTAGGCGTATAATAAAAACAAAAGTGTTAGATTAAAAAAAAAAAAAATAAAAAAAAGCTCCAGTTTCGCCCAAGCGTACCTCGACCTTCACCATGGTTGTGTCTAAGGTTTTAGTATCTAAGTTGTCGGTGTTCTCCACCGTGATTTCCCCGATATACCATTGGATGTATGGATGCAAGTCCGACAACACCTTGCACGCCAAAGCCCCAGAGCCACCCAACACCAACGTAAGATTTTGTGGAGCCTCCGTAAACACCGGACGATGGTGCAATCGCTCTAGAATACAATAATACAGGTACAACACCAACATAAAAAAATTATTAAAAAAAAAAAAACATTGTAAACCACAGCATAATGTATGTGTGCAGTTTAGATTTAATAGCAGCTTCCGTATCACCAAAAAAGAACATAAAACCATATCAATACAATTTAAATATAAGCGCCGAAAACCGTATGTCTGGCGAACACGCGTCACCACCCAATCACCACATTTGCCGCATGCCGTCACCGATTTCCAAAAGAAAAAAAAAAATACCAAAACCAAAAAAAAAACCTCTGATGGACCCCGTCCGTTAGTGTACCTGTATGACGATGCCGTTCTCTAGATTTCCGTCGTGAACGTTTCCGACACTGGCGTTGTGGTAAAACCATCGCATGTACGGCTCAAGATCGGCCAGCGGCGTACACTCGAACGACACGTTGGTGTGTACCAGCGCGGTAGCGTTATGCGGCTGCCCTTCTATTATGTAGGGCTTATGCGGAAATCTTTCTGTTTTTTTCCGAGGGGTGGTGGGGGGGGTGGGAGGAAGATGATTATCATATCGTTAGTGTTTTGTAATATTTATATTATTATTATGGACAATAGTCCGAATAAAAATAATAATAAAATTTTTATTATTCAATAAAAAAAAAAAAAAAAAAATATGTCCGGGCTTACCGATTATGTCGACTTTGTACGTGAAATCGATACATCCGTTTTCGTTGCACACTTTGCACATGTAATTACCGGAGTCCGTCGTCACCAGGTCTTCCAATACAATTGCCCAGTTGGTGTACCTGACGGCTCCCAGTTTTCGTTGCAGCGGCGTGACCCCGTCTTTGTACCACGTGACGTTGGGCAACGGATTACCTATAAATCGTGTACACGCGCGCGATTAATTAAAAAAAAAAAAAAAATTTTATAAAAAATAATACACCAGTGGCGATTTTATCTGGACCCTCTACTCCCTCCCACCCCACCCACAGACGCCGATTTAACGTAATTTTTTTTTATATTCTTGTGTACACAATGTATTCTTCAATGTACTATACCAGTACACACTCCACCGCGTGAAACGGGCGCACATTTTCAAATTCGTAGCGAATCGAAACCATACCTAAGAAAACACATGTCTGAAGTATGGATAAAAATTATTATTGCGTGTCAAACTTCAGAATTCTTTTTAATTTCAGGCTAGACGAACGGCTTGACAACGATGTCGATTCGTAGCGACGGAAGCTGTTTAATAGTCTCGACGCAGTGTATTAACCGAATTTCGTAAAAAAAGAGTCTAAAGTTCGTTGTGTAAAGTGTAAAATACCTATATTTAAACTTTAATTAATATAAATTACATAAATAAAAATATAGTCTACACTTTTTTTTTAATATAAGTAATGCCTTTGAAATACATATTTTTCCAGAACTCACCCTCACCCTCCAAGTTTTAACAATCTGCCACTGATATACACATATTGCCAACGAAAAACGATTCTGAGCGCAGTAGTCGTGTTTATTCCCTGTCCACAAGGCAGCCAGAAATCAACAAATACAAAAACGGACGTATCGACAATAATTTAATTTGATAAAAAAAAACCGTTGAAAATGTAGAAATGTTTTTCAAATAATTTACCACCGTTGAAAATTCAGCATCATTCAAGATACGACGCCGAAAATTTCAGAATATTTTTTACTAACCTAACAAGTGTTTTCCGTAAAATAAAAAAAGACTTGAAAAACGTTCTAAGTAATGCCGGCTAGAAATTTCGGATCTTTCAACTTTTAACGTACCGCGTGAAAAAACCGGAGCATTTGCTTCGCTAAAGAAAATGTTTTCCGAGGGGGGAGAAAAACCACAAATTTTTGTAAAACTAATACATTCCTATCGCTACGCTCAGAATCTAAAAAAAAAAAATTTAACACATGATTTTAATGTATGATATTATTGGATAAATAATATCATTTTTAAAAATTTTATTTTTTTTTTTTTATTACCTTCAGCCGCGCATTTGAGTTTCAACATGTTACCCGCGGGTTTCGCGATTACTTTGTGCATGTTATCTAATCTCACGAATTTCGGAACCGTGGAATTTTCTGTCTCGTTGTAATAACCGATTTTTCTCGGGTTTTCAATGGTTTCGCCGTCGTCCACGTCCACTGACGAGTCTGGCTGGTCGTTGGAATAGATATCTGAAATAAAAAATATAATAAAATTAATATCGTTGTAAATCGTGCGAGGTTATACCTTAGTAACGTATAATATAGTTACGAGTAAAACACATACTTTTGTCCACGTTCAATTTGGCCCCAAACATTTTAAAAGTTTTAGTTCCGTTCGTGTGGCAAACGTACCACCCGGCATCGTCGGTAGTTATATTTTCCACTATTAATACGCCATTAGACAATTTCACCTGCAAACACAAGAAGCTTAATTGTATTTGAATGGGCGTACGATTGTAAATTTGATACGAAAAGGCCGCACGGGACAGTGCCAGAAAATATTCAGTGGCACCGGATCGATTTTCAATTCGAGAGCGTTATTGGATGATAAATTGGTAAATTGGTAGACATTTTACGTTTAGAAAAGGAAACGGTACAACAATAAGGTGGACGAAAGGCAAGAGCCGTGGTAACGAATAGTGGCGATCGAAATTCTAAGGGGCCTAATAGGGCTGGGCGCCGACTATTGGGATGCCACAAAGGTCAAATACCGAATGATATCCCATTCCACGGGGTGTTGTTCCACAGCCCACGAATAAAATAAATTCAAATGTAACAATATATTCGAAATACGTATTCTAAAGTTATAATTTATTTACTGGAAAATGTATAAACAGTTGTTTTTTTTGTTTATTTTGTTTGAAAGTCTTTAATATTTTTAAGGTTTTAAGCACCCAATGAAACGTGGAAAACCCGGAGCTCCGGAAGAATAAGAGGAAGAATTATAAATGGTTACATTAAATAATCAAAAAAAAATATATTTTCGTCGAACTCACCGCGTTGTTGTTTATCATCTTTTTGTACCGTTGAAGATCTTCGGTTTCGATTTCCAGCGGATTGGTACCGTTTAGAAAATACCAATCGATTTTCGTGTGGTGCATGTCGACAGTTTTGCACGCGAACCACGCCGTGTCTCCCGGTTTTAGCGTCAGATTTTGAGGGTATTCGACCAAAACGGGCAATTTGATTTTGTCCGCTATAATTATACGTAAATACATATATAAAGAGATATTAATTGTCGTATAGGAAAAAAAAAAAAATTTGGGAAGGTAGGATAAATATGGGAATTTAGTTGATAAAAACTGTACGCAACGATAAATTATTGCCAACGAAATACCATTTTCCATTGCAAAAGGTTAATTGTTCGGTTTGCTCAGAATTTTTTTAAAAAAAAAAAAACCTTCGTAATATTATTGAAATCAAATTATTATTTTACCGTAAATTTCCACGTTGAATCTGTGCTGTATCGAACCGAAATCGTTTTTTACCACGCACGTGTAATTTCCGGCGTCGGACATTTTCACTCGGTTCAACGTGTAATCGTATTGTCCGCCGCCTTCGACGAGTAACACGTCGTCGTTTTTATACCAAGAAAACACCACCGGAGTCATACCTGCAGGTACAGTAATTACAAACGATAAATAAGTATATATATATTTTGTTAACTTCTACGATATAGATCATAATGAGCGTGTCCCCGGATGTCACGAGTAAATACGGAAATCGGAATTTTTTTTATTTTTTATTATTAAATATCAATTGAATCAATTCGACAATTTGAAACAGCGCGAATAATTCTGTTTTCAACAGTACGGTCTGTATTTGTTGTAATTTTAGTCTTTCCGGCACACCAAAAAAAAAAAAAAAAAAACCCATCAGATTTTCTAACATGCCAGCGGGCCCTAAATCGCGTTTTCACCGGCCACAAATATGATTTTGGCCATTATTCTTATAGTCGAGCGAGGTCCAGCATTAATGCAAATACACTTACTCTCAAAAGGACAAGTCAGCGTTCGGATGTCGTCTATCAACATCACTACGTTGTTGTCCATGAAAAGTTTGTCGATAAATTTCGGCTTGACCCCGTCCTTCCGGTGCGAAAGACTCTGGGGCGCGGTCATTTTCAACGGTTTGCTGTCCGCGGCCGCTTCGGACCTCTTGTACGTGATCAACGTGAAATTACGCCATTTCGAAAACGTCCCGGTGTCGGTGGAACCGCTCAGCAAACAGCAATAACGCCCGTGGTCCGAGTGTTTTACGTTTTTGAAATGCAACCTATTTCATATAAATACGATCGTGGCGAAAAAAAAATCGGTATAAGTAAGTAATTCTGTTATTGTCAAAACCGGGCAAGTCAACCGAGTAGTTTAACTATTGGTTTAGTTCGAGTTCAGTTATACTGAAGAATAAAATAACATCCCGGTGTCGGTAGAACCGCCCAGCAAACAGGAAAAAGGCCCGCGGTCCGCGAGCGTTTTACGTTTTCGAAATGCAACCTATTTTATATAAATACGATCGTGGCGAAAAAAAATCGGTACAAGTAAGTAATTCTGTTATTGTCAAAACCGGGCAAGTCAACCGAATCGTTTAACTATTATTTTAGTTCGAGTTCAGTTATACTAACGAATAAAATAACCAGGCCAATTTTTTTTTTAAATTTAACTACAGTTACTGCCCAGCTTTTTTTTTTTTTTTTTCGTCCAATTTCATTAGTCGAGTAATGTATTATATAATATTATATTATTGGTGCCATACCATTGTGATTTTTTCGACAAAACGTTTGGCGGATCGAACACCGTGTCGCCGTCCGATTCTTTGGACCATTGGACCTTGGTGATTTTGACGGCGTCCAGGTAATTGCAATTTATGTTCAAACGATCGCCTTCCACGGCCGATATAACAGCCGACTCGTCTGGAAAACGCAAACGAACAGTTTAATAGAGTTTTTTAAATCGTATTTCCGTATTGTAAAAAAAAAAAAAAAAAAATAATAATAATTCCAATGTTTCTTTATTCGACATTTCAAAAACTACTACCCCGCTGTTCCGGGGGAAGTGAATACCATCCGATCTAAAATTAATAATATTGTTAACACGACGATCTTCTAAACCGAACGACAAACTCTTATTGGATATTATTTTGTATTTCGCGGGTTTGTGTTTGATCATTTTTTCACTCGCTGCTCGCTATATTATATTACGATCGTTAATTTTAAGTATTTGGATGTTCAGGCGGTGATCAGGCGTCCCAATACAATAAAGACAAATGTAACAATACATTCGAAATCGTATATATTTACCTATAAGTTAAAACGTATAAAACAGAAAAAAAAAAGCGCCATATTAAACATGTTAGTTAACGTTTCGAGTTAACACGGTTAACGGTTTGTTGGAAAAAGAGTATTTTTATTATTTCTTGTAAGTCTTAAATATTTTTAGGATTTTAGGCATCCAATGAAATTCGGAAAACCCGGCGCTCATGTTTAAGATATATATATATATATATATTTGTTTATTAATCGAATAATAATAATAATAAAGATTGAAAATAAAATGTAAATATAGCGCATCTGTTTCTATAAATATTGATATATTTTTTTTATTTTTTGATTTTTCCTAGTCGAGTTAAACCGAATTTTTTGCATTTCAACTTTTAACTCAACCACGCACAGTTGAATTTATTCTGTGTCTAAATGTTAACAATACCAACTGCGGATGTTTTATTGTTTGTCAAATTAACTTAATCGAGTTAAATACACCCGAGTAGAACACATTCGCGTCTCGTGTGGCCGTATTTAATATTTCGATAGTATAAACGAAATATTTGTGTGCGGGTGTATTGTGTTTTATACGTTTTAAGTAAAAACGCACGACGAATATTTGTAAATTAAAACTATTATTATTACGTTTCGGTAGTACGGATGACAAAAAAAAACACATCGGGATTTTGACAGCATCGTGAGACGAAGCTATTATGTTTGTTGTGTTATATTGTACTACAAAGTTAGTTAATAATTGGGATCTTGGCTTTGGCTCGGAGCGCCAGGATAGCGGCTCGAAAAATGGCGCAAAATTCAGAATTTGTCGACGGACCAGTATAGCAATAAAACATTTCAATCGATATCAATAGATAGGCGACCTGGGCGTGTTCGCGGGGCCAGGCCGCCAGGAGTCGCCGATGAATAGCCACGGTTACACGGCTCTCTGGTTATAATATTATAATTTAATGTCTCTTATTTTAGACGGGGGAACTCGTGCCAAAACGGTATACTCGTTAAAATAGTAATTACAACTACCTATTTATACATATATATATATATATATATATATATCGCATATCTATTAAAAAAAAAAAATAGTCGACTGGATCATAAATCGTCCGCGGTCGTTTGAAATGTTTCTCGTCGTCGGCGATGTACAATAATATTATATTATTATATTTTTAACCGTCACCTCACCTCTGTAGCCGATGCGCGTACACCTTAAAAAAAAAAAATTCTAGACGAGTCCCCCCGCAAAAAGGTCGTCTACACGCGCACGGAAAAAAAAAAAAAACCGTAAAACACATCGTTCGAATACCAGAACGAGGCTCGGGCGTTCGAGGTCGATTTCGTTTATTAGTACGCACGGGCGTGTTGTGTTCTCGGCGAACACGCGTACTAATAAACACAAACGGTAAACGAAATATTAATAATAATATTAGAAACGCCTACGTATTACGGTCGGGATATTTTAATATATATATATATTTTTTTTTTTTTCGAAATCCGATATACGTCGTGTTATGTACCGCGCGTATTTGTTTAAAACCGTAGGGCTACCCTCCGATTCCCGAACGTACGACCGGGTTTTCTCGTGCGGAGTCGGCACGAAAAACAAAAAAAGAGAGAGAAAAAAAATGTTTATATATATATATAATATGAAAAAAAAAAAAAAAATTCAAACGATCACGTAATTCCAACAGCACACACGACGAGAGTTTCTGGACGCATTCCAAAGGTCACCGCCGCCGACTTACCTTTGGCGCGTACGTATAGAAATTTTTTAACGGAACGTAAACATGCGATCGGTGTGTACTTAAAGTATTTTTTTTTTTTTTTTTAATTTTTTTTTCTCTATGCGGCGTACGCACTGCGCGTGACTAGGCGAAACGATCGGACTCGATAAATAATATTATTATGCATTTACGGCCGATTTCCTATTTTCCGTGCGGCGGAATTCTCGTGTCGTTTTGTTTTTGTCTCGACTCCGGTCTATTAAACCGCGTATATTATAGGGGGAAAAGAAAAGAAAAAAAAAAAAAAAAAGGAAAAATAAAAATTGAAAAAAAACCACGCCGCACGATAATAGCCGCCAGGGACCGTTGCCAATAAAACGTACATTTACGAATAATACGCGAACCGGCGGCGCCAGTTGCGCGTTTGGTTTTTTATACATATTTTTATTATTTTTTTTTTTTTTTTTTTTTTTTTTTTTTTAGGTACGCCACCGTCTGCACACAGTCGACTCTCGACTAGATATTTCCAAGCCGGCGAGACCAAACGTAATAAACGGACAGTTAATATCGTTTAGAATTTTGCTCGTCCCGGATTTGTATTAACCTCCGAACCTGTTGTACCTCGAGAATTTCGCAAATTATCGAACGAGGTTTGGACTATATATAAAATATATATTACAAGCACAATTCGGGCATTTTGGGCAAATTTCAATTTTTTTTTTAAATGTCCAGAAATAATGAAAAACAATACATTGATATCGTTGATAACACACGATTTTTTTTTATAGACATGCCGTGGTAATATTTCGATTATCGACAATAATTGTCGATCACCCCTTTTTTGTAATTTCATAGAAAAACCGTTGAAAATGTAGAAATGTTTTTTTTTTTTTTTTTCAAATAGTTTACCATCGGCGAAAATTCCGCATCATTCAAGGTACGGCGCCGAACATTTTAGAATATTTTTACTAACCGAACAAGTGTTTTCCGTAAAATAAAAAAAAAAAAAAGACTTGAAAAACGTTCCATGTAAAGCCGGTTAGAAATTTCGGATCTTTCGACTTTTAACGTACCGCGTGAAAAATCCGGAGCATTTGCCTCGCTAAAGAAAGTGTTTTCCTAGGGCTGGAGAGGAGGGGAAACCACAAATTTTTGTAAAACTAATACATTCCTATCGCTACGCTCAGAATCTAAAAAAAAAAAAAAAAAGAACAAATTTAACGCATGATTTTAATGTATGATATTATTGGACAAATAATTTCGCACACCACGGCGGACCTGTCGGTCAAACTATTAACACACCTAAGCGCCACACAAGACCATCAACGTAATTTCGTATTTTTCGACATTGGCCATTGATGATATTTTAGCGACTATATTGGCAACATGTATTGTAGGTTTCGCAGGTGTATTATGAACCGGACAATTTATGTATTAAACGCATAACAACTGTAATGCAATTTGTGTATACTTTATTATATTTTTCTTTTGTACAAACAACATAGTCGTCGTCGAGAGACTTTGCACGTGCATTTATGCATTTTGCTAATTTTGTCCGTACGTACACGTCGTCCGTAGCCCCGAATGCCCCGACCGCTCAAATTGGAAAATTCGGGTGCCGTCTCTCTAAGACAGTGTTTCCCAACGTTTTTACCACCACGGACCATTTCGACAATATTTTATAGGTCGCGGACCACCTCAATTTTACGAAAACTAGGAATACCTTTGGTTTGATCATTAACAAGAATACACAAAATTTATCGAAAAATGTTAATTTTCATTATTTTACATTACTTTATTTTATTACTATACTTCACTAATATATAATTATACTTTACTATACTAAATAATTTATTTAGTGTGATTTTTGTGACTGATACCTACACACTTATAAAAGTGGAAAATACTTATCGGTCTACAGCAGCAACAACGATAAGATAACCGTATAATATTATACGATTTCTCAATAAGTCGTAATTTTTTTCGGCTATTTAAAATGTAATAATAATTAATTTGTAATAGAAATCGAAGTAAAAATCTATGGGCCCGCGGGCCGCCGGTTGGGGAACACTGCTCTAAGGGAAACACAAATTGATTTGCCTAAAAATTACGAATCGATTACGGTTAGGTCGTAATGCGCATAGATATTTGAAAAAAGGCGACATTATTCTATATAGTCTCCATTTTCCGTACACATTATTATCACGAGTATAACGGTAACGACAGAAGCAATCGATTTTTTTTTAAATTTTTTTTTTTTACATATATTATACACTGAAACGAATATATTACAACGGGCCGACGGTTTATCTATGAGTAATTGGTATTAATATTATTATAGGTGCCCCGGGTCCTAGAGTATGACAATGTTATAATGTAATAAACAATTAAGTTGGGCTTAAACAAATTATAATTTATAAATGTTATTTTTTAGTATAAAATGCCCAAATGTTATGCATTCCGCCCGTGATCATTGGGTATTATACAGTAAAACTTCCATATAACGAAGTCTCACGGGGATCAACAAAAAAAAAAAAAAAATTCGTAATACAGAGAAATTCGTTAAATAGGATTACATGTTTTTTTTTCATCAATTTTTTAATTTCATATTCTATATTTTATATTACAAATAAACATAAAATATCATATTACACACACGTATATATATATATTATGTATTTTTTAATCCTAATTTAAAAGAAATAAATCAGCGAGTTTCGTTTGTTTATTATTTTTTTTTTTTATAAATTGTACTGTTTTCGTAAAATATTTCGATTTCATTGAGTTAAACAAAAAAAAAAATTCATCCGAAACATTTGCTTGTTGTCTAAAACCGTTTCTCACAACAGAAAAGGCAAACGCGTATCTCTTTGTCTGTGAGTTTAGGTAATTTTTCTGCACGGTCTCCTTCGATTTCATCGCATTTTGTACGATTGCGTTTACGTCAGTATCGGCACTGCAGCACGCGGTACTCCGGTCAAATTGACCGGCTTGCCTATCGATGTCACTCGTCTTTATCGGAAACAATAATAAATCGTAGGGTTGTTTTAGAACGATATTTAACTATCGACAGTGACGAAGTTTACAAAAACAGTTTTGTTATCGAATAGTCTGTTCGCTGTACATCAGATTCGTTACACAGAGATACATACTACGCATGATCAACAACGAAGGTCGTGGTTCTCAAAAATAATTCGTCAAACCGAAAATTTCGTTACCCTACAGTACTTTTTTACTGTACATTTATATATATATATATATAGGTATCGAGGGTTGACCGTAATATTAATCCGACGGGTACGTTACAATATTATAAGACGTTACGATAAAAAAAAAAAAAATATCACAAAAATAAAAAACATCGTCGTACTTAATATTATATATATATAGGTCTGCGGAGGAGACGACGTGTATCTCTGACTGTTGATGACATTAATGAATCATACACATGTAAAAAACATATGTGCGCGCGTTTCCTTAGAAAACACTGTGACTAATACACCCCTTTTTTTTTTTTTTTTTTTTTTTTTTTCCGTTCTTCTTCTTCGTCATCTTCTGGCGTATGAATTCATTTTTAATACTCGAAAATACTATATACGTATATTATACATTACGCACGAGTTATACCTATCCAGTCTATAACCGTACGTTGTTCGGTCAAAGACCGATTTTAATATTAGTACTTGTGACGCGCGCGCCCAACATCGTAACGCATCCGGGGGTTTTTTAATTCGTTTTAAATATGTCGCGGTAAAAACCGAAAATTAAAATACCAATAAAAACTAGTCGCGAGGGGCGTGGGGGGGGTAGGGGTAGGTTAGGTTAGGTATACCGTTTTAGAACGCGTTTTTTTTTTTTTTTTTTTTTCCAATAATGGCTGTTAAAGTAAAAAAAAAAAAAATTGCTAAGTATTTTATGTTGGCAATAGGTTTTTTTTTTTTTGTTTATAAATGTCCAATCGTTTTATTATGCTTAGATTGACAGCGATTATCTAACTTGGGAGAAGCCTGGCACAGGGGAGCGGCCACCATTACTGATCGGTTCCCGTTATCGTCTCCGTCCAAATAATATTATCGATTAATATTTACGTGTTTTTTTTTTTTTTTTTTTTTTTTTTTCATGTAAACGAACGGTTGGTAAACCGTACTCACCTTCTAATATTATGTTTTTCGAATGAGCCGGTAGGCATAACAGTCCTCTGCCCCACAGTAGTAGTTGTATTAGCAGCGATACCGAAACGACTGTTGGCGATAATCGCAGCGGCGCCGGCCGGTCGGTCATTTTTTTTTTTTTCCTGAAACAAGAACATAATATATATTATATATTAAATATGAAAAAATAACACAAAAAAAAAAAAAAAAACATTCGATAATTATAATAATATAAAAAAAAACAAAAAAAAAAAAACGCTTGATTCCGATAGAGCTGTTGCGGAACGAGAAAACGGGATTATTTTGTATACTCGAGACGACCGCTCGAGTGGCGCGTCGTTCGAGTGCGCAGGGACCTCGGTCGGAGATTGGTTTCTTCCGTCGTCTGGTCCCTTTTCCATCTCAATTATTATTATTATTATTATTATTATACTCAATTATTCTATTGGTGTCTCGTCGTCGTCGTATCGAGGAGAGGAGACGTTATCTCTTCGCATGTTTAATAAAACGGCCATTAAAACGATTAGGAACAGCAGCCGAGCGCACTTGAACACGATTTTTATAACGACGAGATACTCGCGATCCGGTATAATATAATTGATTGGAAAAAAAAAAAAAAAAAAAAAAAAAATACCACAGACTGCGTTTCTATATATACGTACTATATTAAAAAGCTACAACGTATAAATACAATCGAAATATTCTCGAGCAGCGTAACCATAGTCTTTGGTCGAACAATTTTAATTTTGACAAATTTTCTGAACACAATGAAGCAGGGACTGCTGTTATTTAAACTGTAAGGTTTTTTTGTTTTTTTCTTTTTTTGTTCGGTTTAAGTAACTCTTTTTAAAAATCAATCAACATCAGAGACGTAAATTATTAATTGTCAAGTTTGTAATCCACTAATCCATTACTTTATTTATTTATTTATTTATTTATACCGGAAAACGACATGAATATACGCAGTTAAAATTGATTGAACCTATTTAGTACTTGTATATTATAATTTATTATGAAAAAAAAAAAAAAAAAAAAACAAATAAAGAACAATAAAAATACAACAAAAATTATAATTTATTTAATTATAATTATAAACAGTAATTTTTTTTTAGTGAAAACGTGATCGCGGCACGTCAAATATAAAATCGTATATTTATTTTCGTGCGCTAGATGGGCGTATCCCGATCACTAGAATTACTAGACCTACTAGACAGACCGTATTAAGTTGAATACTTATAAAAATATTTATACGATGTCAAAATAGACCGATGTGTTTAAAGTGAAATTTGACTTTTCAAAATCGACTCTGGCCCTTCCTTAGAAGAACCCAAGGGTACGGATAATATATATATATATATATATCGGGTTGATCCATTTACGTGTCTACACTCGATATATCGAAATGTATTTGTATTTTTTTTTGGGGAAAATGTATTAATTCGTAAAAAAAAAAAAAAAAAAAAAAAAGACTGCGCCGCGCACGTGATGACAATATTATAGCCATTTCAATAACCGAAACGTAATAAATTTGAATAAAATATACACACGTATATATTATCGTTATTGTCCTGCAGACACACACACACACGATCGTAAACTCTGTATACAAACACGATTCTATACTTCTATACTTGCATTCGCTCACGGCTGCTTAGATATATACTTGTGCGCAGTGTTTTTGAACGTAGATTTGTACAACAGGTAGGCGGCACCCGGCGGGCGCGTGATTATTATTTTTTATGTTTTTTATCCACTAAATCGTATTATAAATACTTGGCACCGTTGGACGTTCGCATATACGTTTTCAAATCAACACAAGGTTGTAATATAATATCCGACCGAGTATTACGCGCCGTGTTAACAAACGGAACGATATCTGAATATCAATAATATTATTGTTATGTAGCAGATATTTTGAAGACCGCCGCCGCAGAAAAAAAAAAAACTAAAAAAAAAAAAATAGGGGTGCCGTAGGTCAACCGTGGCAGTCGGGGAGTTGGAAAGGCGAATAAGCAACTGAAATCAAACGATACGTTATTGCAATACGAAAAACGATTCTGAATGGGGCACGGTAAACCGCGTAAGGTAATTTGTTACCGTTATCGTTATTATTATTATTATTATTTTTTTTTTTAAAATTTGATATAACGATTTGAATAAAAAAAAAAAAAAAAAAAGGCTATACCACACCGGAGCATTTTTATTATTATTATTATTCACGCAGTAGGCACGGATCAACACGAACGACATTGCGTTATTATTTTTACGTAATCATATTGGATTTTTGTACCGGTAATACATATATCGGTAGTAATTTTTAATAACCGTAAAAATAATAATTATTGTAGACAATTACGAATTGCATAGAAAACAAATTATTCGTACGACGTCGTGCGCGTCGTCCGCGGTTAAACGAAAACGGATTTTAATTAAATCGTGTCCGAAGCGATTTGAAGAAGAAAAATCATTATTGGTTTTTTTTTCACGCGTTAATTTCCACCCACACAATCAAACAGCATACTTAATAATATATATATATTAACGTCGTCGTTTAATTATTATTATTATTATTATTATTACTGCTATAGGCCCATGTCGATTTTATTATCGTAGCTCGTGCTACTCGAAAGTTTTTAAGATTTTTTTTTTTTTTTTTTTCCTCGTTCTTTTACGTCGAAATCCCACACGCGAGAGTATACGTGTTTATTAGACGGTCACAATTCCCCGCTACCATATAGTTTAATATACACGTTAATAATATTATTGTACTGCGGTTTTTCATTTTACGACGTTCGATCGTAAAAAGAACAAAAATACAATCTCGTATTATAATAATACGGCTATACCGTACACGCTTTTTACGCGTATATTTATTTTTTTGTTTTTTTTTTCGGGAGGTCCCATTACAAGAGGAATATAATATACACGATTTTTATTTTATTCTCCCCAATTGCGCCCGACAAATATAGTATAACAATATACCTAATAATAATAATAATAATAATAATATATATCGGACATTATTACCGTAACACTACGTATATATACGGGCGCCCGTGTGTGTGTTGACTGTTTTTTTTTTCTCTCTTTTTACGACACATTACAGTTGAATGTCTTGAGTGAATTTCCCAGCCCAACGGCGGCGGCGAGCTACGGGCAGGGAAACGGGGCGTTTTTTTTTTTTTTTTTTTTTTTGTATTTTTAATTTTGTGTTTTTTCTCTCCCTTTACCTCGCCGTAGGTACCCGCCGGTAAACAACAATAAGCACGAAACAACAATACTCGGCGTGATGACGGGCGGTTTGTTCGTTAAACGGGCCGTAACGCGATTCGCGATTCTCGTCACACGCGCGACGCTTTTTTTTTTTTTTTTTTTTTTTACCATCTATACGCACGCTTTCCGAATCGCGCAGACACCTCTAGACATTATTACAATAATAATAATAATAATAATATATTGCCGGTGGCTTGTAACGGGGACGTGGTGTAAAACCGCGTGAAATCCATTTCGTACAACGGCGTATTGATTGTAACCGCCGATTCCGAAATATACACGGACGAATTCAAACCCGGGGGCTCGTTATGGCACACCCGGTATTGCGATTTCCACCCCGTCAGTATAAACGAAATTTAATTTAAAAAAAAAAAAGTTGTATTCGTCCCGGGCTTAATTGTTCGGTTAGACCTATGGGTCGTACCTACGAACGTCATTAACAAGTAACCAACAAACCGTGATATCACTAATCGTCACTGATGTGCGACGTTACTTATCTATTTGTTCAGATATAATGTCTGTAATGTTTTTTTTGTCAAATATACGCAGTACCGTGTACCGGTATATGATTTTTAACAAACCGATATTTCGCCGTCGCTAGTAAAGCCAGAGTCCGGCTCATGTCAACGCCCAACCCAAATGACGTAGTCAAGGGACAAGGGCTGATTTTTTTTTTTTTTTTTAATTCCCACGGGTCAGGGAATAAAGAGGATGTTCGCTTAAAAGTTGCCTTATTCCCGGTACTATAGCTATAAGATACTTCGAATTCGGCGTGCAAGTGAAATTGAAGATAAATTGGAATAAAAAAAAAAAAACGTCGCTATTGTTAGGTTTTAGGATTTTTCATTATTCATTCGGGGCGCTTCGTATTTACGAAAGCGCGAACAAAGTCGCGGGCAACAGCTGGTATATTATTGGGGTGTATCGTTTGGTAATACCCTACCGACAGTTTTTTTTTTTTTTTTTTTAAACCTTGCAGTAATAATAATAATATAATTATACCGTTAGTATTTTTTTTTTTTTAAATTTTTATTTCTCGGCGTAGGATATCGGGTGTAGCATATCGTGTGCGGAACTGCGATATGCGTACAAGTCGTACTTATATAGCCACAATATTCGAACAATTTAATATCGTCTGTACACGCACAAAAAAGCGCGTTAGTATTATATAATAATAGTACACACAACCCTGCGAAAGGTTTAGTATTTTTTTTTTTTTTTTTTTAACGGCACAATTCGAATTGAAATAATTTATTCTATTAAAATAACGTTTTCCTTTTAATTTAGTAAACGCATTTGCGTTTTGCGTGGATTGGAATAGGCAGGTAATATTTAGCACGTCCAATAAATACAATTTTTTAAATTAATTACATTTTTCGATTTGTACGTCCGCGTTCTTCGTGGTAGAATTATTTCTTACAGAATTGTACAATTTAAGTGAATTTAGGTAAAAAATTATCAACTTTTTCTGTATTCATTTTACATTTTAATACCAACCCTTAATAACACACCCAATCAACACATTTTATATAAATAAGCGTTCATAAAGTTAATTTTTTTTATTTTCTAGTCGTGTGATACTACAGTGTTTTAAGGTTTAAGATATTTTTTGAATTTCAAAGGTTTGTTGAAGAATCACGTACCTATGCGGGACTCTCAGTGATTTCGAAAAGAAAACAATTTCTCGTCGATTGTCGCACATGTTTCAATATTACTGTGCATAATTCGTACACAAAAAGTTTAAAATTGTTGTATTCATGGAGTATGTAGTATTATTTTGTTTGAAATCGGAACACTTTCATCTCGTGTTAATTATGTGGCTTAGAAATTAGGTACAATTGTACGTTTTCGGACGATGATCAAACATCTCAGTGTATTATACAATTAAAAGAAGACAATATTCCGGAAGGCATCTCGATGCGTTTTTTTCTCCATTATTCTGCATATAACGCTCAATATACGCAATATACGTCGTTTAGAAGTAACATATTATTCCAACATTTTTTTTAATTGACTGTGACTTTTCAAAAATGTAATGTTTTTAAAATAATAACCCACATGAAGTGCCGTCCAAAATATTGTCCTCTTTTAGTTTCGTAACGGGTGATTTTACTCTAAAACCAAAATTAAGCTGAGTTTTAACCAGACTGCGTAAGCATTTTTTTCGCTAGCTTCTTGAGTATACAGTTTTCGATGGGATAACTAGAGGTGTTTTGTTTTAGAATTTCTGATAAATCCGGAAAACAAAAAAAAGTACAAAAACGTTTTTTATTGCTCCCGAACGAAAAAATGGTGTTTTCCGGTTGTGTTTCTTCAAAAGGTCTTCTTCAATTTATTATCACCGAAACGCATGCGCCTAACGTTCGAAATAAAAAAAATCGATCTCTGATGTGTCGCTGGCGTGATGTTGCTCGTTTTTTTAGTATTTAAACGATAAATTGTTTACACGATAATTTTGGTTTTCCAAGGGGTGTGGGTACACCTAAACGAGACGCGCGCATCACGTGCGTTTATAATGGACGATTTACATAAATAATTATATTATAAACCGAATACACATAAATACGTAAATAAATACCGGAATCTCGCGGCAGCGGTACGATCACTTTTTCAATAATAATTTATATTAATCATATATAATATGTTTATCGTATTTATATAGTCCGCATAGAAAATAATTGAAGGTCTCGAAGCAACAACCTGTGGATAACTCTACTCTTTTGTAAATGATTCCCGAAAGCGATCAAATGTTTTAAATCCTCTAGCGTGTATAGAAATTATTTTTATTTTCCGTTAAATTATGCCGTTGAAAGGTGCATTTTCGAATAAAAAAAAAAAAAACAAATAATACAGTTTACTCTCTGCACAGTTACGACCGGACGATTATAACGACAAACAATTGTCAAGTCGAACGATACGTTTACTATATTGTTATTATCGTTTTAGGCCGTCCCGGGAGATTAGATGTTATTATGAAATTAAAAATGATCTAACGATCTAATTCAATTACATAAGTGCGTTCTTATCTCGTAATTCATAGATCGCCTATAAAACGTCAATAATTTTAGTTATGGCGAGTGGACATTTTTATTATACTTCGAACCCGACGGTGTTCGAGTTCATTATCTTCAAGAAAAAAAAAATAATAAAAAAATACACGACGGCGACAACGGTGTTTGTTTCTTATCCGTCGGGACGCATACGACAATAATAACAATAATAACGAAAACAAAACATTATCGACGGATAAGGAAGACCGAAGGCGAGGTTATCTCAAGCGAACCGTCTGCTTGTGTCCTGCACCGGTATGTAGGAGGTACCTATATATAAATATTATATTGTCAGTATATCGACACGAATCCGGCCCCCGGGATCGCTCGCACCCTCACCAACAATATTATATATACGAGTACAATAATATATAATTTATCTCTCGGAGAAGACTGCTGGGGTAAAAAAAAATATCCCGTATAGCCTATAGACCCGTAATTATATATATATATATATATACACATACATCGTTTATTGAAATTCGTTAACGTTCGTTATATAACAGAAATCATTCGCAATAGACGTAAATTATTATTGGACCCACGCCACGCCTCGTTTGTTGTCTCAGCCTTACACTAATTTTGTGCTAGAAAAAAAAAAAAAATCGATATAAAAGTATCTATTTAGAAAACGTTTAAAAAATCTCGTTAAAAAATTATAACACCGAACAAAACCAACGCGCAAACACAGATAATACGTGTCCTGCTCGCCTTTAACATTAATAATAGGTCAACGGTCTATTATATTTAGACTAACAGCGCAAAATCGATTGGGCTAATCGCGCGTTTGCTAGGTGTTTTTAAGACGGTGAACGACAAACGAGTGTGTAGGGTACATTTACCATGTCACTTATTGGAAGATTAAAAAAAAAAAAAAAACAAAAAACCCTAAAACATTTACTACATAAAAATGTACTTATTTTTATTTTTTAAATATTGTTCTGCGGGAAGATACTTGTATTGTATACCGACTGGGTTGGACAATGGAACAATAACAATCACGGCAAATAAGAACCGATAAGATAACACATAGGCCGAAAAGTCTCGGGCCCAATAAAGACACCACGGTTCTTTTACATTAAAAATCGACTTTATTCATCAACGTAATCTCCATCAAGAGCAACACGATACCGATCTAACATTCCAATACCATTATTGTGGAATGATTTATGTTTTGCTACAAAACAGGCCTCAGTTTCACTGATGACCTCTTCATTCGAGCATTTTTTTGAGACCGGCGAATAGCCAGCAGTCGCCGGGAGCCAAATCTGGAGAATACGGTGGACGCGGTAGCAATTCCATCTTTAATTCGTGTAGTTTTGCCATTGTTTTTTATTTTTATTTTTACTTGTGACACGGTGCGTTGTCTTGACGAAAAAAAAAGGTTTTCGGCCTTCAAACGCTACATAATATTCACCGTTGATGGTATATCCCTTCTCAAGGCAGTCGACGAATATTATGCCTGGCTTATCCAAATATCCGACGAAAATCTAGTAGGGAACCGTCGGATTTCGGAACAAGATCCGGCAACAATAGTTATCGAAAACTGTTGCGTTTTGGAATGAGCGTTATAATTATTCGATCGCGGAACGTCGCCGCCGAATTTCGGTAGACCGTCTCGTTCGCCGTCCGCGCACGTGTTCAACCGATAGATTTATATATTGATTTTTTTTTTTTTTTTTGTGAAATCCGCCGACGGTACACCTCCTCGTGTACGCCGCGCCCCGTACGTGTACATATATTATGTAATATTTTTTAATTTAGTCGTCTTACGAGCCGCGTTACCTCCCGGACACATGACAATAAACGCACATACATCGTCGCATCCGCATTGTATACCAACCCCATTACGGACACCTCACGACCACCGCCCGTTCCCCATAAATCCTACCCGAAAACCCGTCAATCAGATACGACACGCTCGTACAGATTACACATCGTAATAATATTATACGAAAACCACGTGATCTGGTCGCAGCGCGTATAATATTATAATAAAAAAAAAAAAAAAAAAAACATTACGATACCGATGCAGCAGCAGCAGCAGCAGCAGCAGCAGCACGTGTGACGACCGCGATAGGATCGCATCGTCGTCGTCGGTCGGGATCTCCGAGGACCTTGGGCACCGGGTTCCTTCCTCGTTATATTTTTCCCACAAAGACGACCGTTGTATTTATTATTAACTGCGCGCAGCTACCCCTCGACCCCTAATACTGCGACTTGCGCGGCCATGTAATTACCTTGTTTCCGTGACGTGTTCCCCCGGGTTTTTTTTCTCTCACCTCCCCCCCGCCCAGATCTAGATAGCGTCGTCGATTCGTCATATTATTACAAAAAAAAAAAAAAAAACGCGACAGAGTTACACGACTGGTGTATAATCGTCGAACGAGGGCGGAACGTCCTAGGTATATATTACTATTATTATTATTATTATTATTGTTGTTGTTGCTTATGGCGCCACGACGAAATAATAGTAATAGTAATAACGTTCTGTTTTTAAAGGGGGAAAAAACGATAAACTAACGATTGTTTTTTATTACACAGGTAAACGCGTATATACGACACCGTAATGCCGTGTCCGTGGCCGTTGACGTGGTTTTATCCGGGCCCCGGTCTTTCTTTCGCCGTTTGGGCGTCGCCGTTTTCGTTCGGAAAACACACTTCACTTTGTTTCCTTTTTTCTATTTTTTTTTTTTTTTCTTCGACATTTCAATTTTTACGGACATACCTCTATACCTTTGAGAATAACGTGCCGAGAACACAATGGAAACGCGCACAGTATTTCGATTATACTTGGGCTATAGGACCGCGGGGAAAAAAAATGTTAATGCACGGTTGCTTTTTTAGAAATCGATTTTATTTCTAGATTGTAATTCGTTTGAAATTCAGAGACCGTAATAAGTTGTATTTAATGGTGAAAAAAGTAATGCAATATCTTTTTTTTTTTTATAATCGTGTTTATAAGTCATTTACTCGTATTTTATTTTACTTCGTCAAGATGTCAAAGCGTATGCTAATCCGTCCCCGCTTGGTTGCGTCGAAACCGTAGAAGGGAAACCGCGGAAAATGTCGAAAATAGTAATTTTTTTTTATTTTTTATTTTTAAACTCGATACCTAATTTATTATTGTGATGACGGGCAGCAGCCGACCCCGGGCCCGGTCCAATGATACTAATGTTTTTGCTCCCGTGCGCGCCCGTTAAACAATCGCTATTATTATCGCGGTAGCTGTGGTGACGACGATGATAATAATAATAACAAAAAATATCATGTCCGTGTCGGTAAAATTTATTATCCTTAAAACAAAAAAAAACCATTGGGAACGACGCATTGCGTTAAACTCGGCCACAATCACAAACAAACGCATTTATTTATTTATTCGTTGCGCGGACGGTTATAATCCGCGGGGTCGGGGATAATACGGCCGTGTTGATAATATTTTATCAATATTTTGCGCGGGTTTTACCGATTTCCCATTGTATATGCAAAAGAATATTTTCTCGCGAAGAAATCCACACAAACACTCGTATGAAACGCGAGGAAAAAAAAGAAAAAAAAAAAAACCGTCCGCACGCGCATAATTATACCGTCGTCGTCGTCCCTCTCCGGGAGTCTTGTCGACTGATGGGAATAACGAAAAAAACAAACAAACAAACAAAAAAACACCCTGTACGCCGCCTACGACATTATCGCGTTATAATAGTCGTAATCTGGGTAGTAGGAATAAAAAAAAAAAAAAAAAACAGAACAGAACAGGGATGGACGACGGTCGAGTGCGTACGACGTCGTACTACGCGTAAACACAATAAAATACGGTCCCCTCGTCACGGGTAATTGTATAATAATACAATAATTGAACCTGGCGTGTATGACGTATACAAATACAATTCATTTTTTGTTGTTGCGGTGCCCTATACGAGTAAATAAAAAATAAATAAATTACCCGGGCGACCATTTGGTCAACCGCAGTGATGCTCGGGCGCGCGCACAAAGACGACGACCATAATATTTCTGTGCGAGTGAAATCGCCGGGAGTAGAGTTTTTTTTATTATTATTTTTTTTTTATTTTTACGATGACTTTTCCCCTCGGGCCGCCCGCCGTCAATTATATTATTATTATTATTATTAAACAGCGGCCGGGAAGCAAAATATTAATGACGTTTTACCACGATGTTTGTATGCGTTTTTTTTGTGTCTGCGTTCGGTTAGTCCGGTTAATTTAGGTCTAATATTTGAACATTTTTTTTTTTTTTTTACCTTTTAACGAACCCCAAAGATACTAAATATCTACTATATAGTATTAAATCTACATTTTAGCCGGATAAAATTGCGCGGCCCAACGACGGACGGATTCGACTTTCACGAAAACAGATTTCATTATCTATGCTGATTTTCTAGGTTTCGATCGAGCCGATTTTTGATACAATACTTTATCGTTGACAGTTAAAACAAACATACATTCCCATCATTTGTACACCGAATTACACGTTCAATTTTTTCGAATATCAAAAATCACTTGGACGAAAACCTAGAAAACTAGAATACGACAACGAATCTATCAATCCCAAGTCGCACGCTCGTGTCTGGCTTTTTGGTCGGTTTACGTGGTTTTTTTTTTTTTCGAAAGTTAATTACTTTTCGTGATAATGATTGTGTCACAATCGATCACCCGGTATACAGGTATACGCCACACACGTGCCGATACCGCGATCGTTTTATAATTTGTATTATTCCTCCAAACCGATGTGTCCGATGATAATACGACGATAAATATTCCGTATAGGTGATGATATACGCCGTATCACCATGGGTACTCGTGCAGATTCGATCGTGATTGTAAATAGAAAACGATGTTTTCGATTATTTAAAATTCGAAACCGGTAGGTACCCGGTATGCGGTTAATATTACGATCATTAATTTACTACTGTCGGACGCGTGCGCCGAAAACGGTGGCGGTCGATATTTTTTTTGTATTTATTAAAAGAATATTTGCAATCTGTGCTACGTGCGCAATAAGTAAATTAGAAAGAACAAATAAAATTATGTACACAAATGATTACACGAGGAGCGAGGCCATCCAGTGATAGAACCAAACATTAACTATTTTTAACATGGAATTTCATTATATGTATTATTAGTTGACCGTTTAGTGTGTTCAGTAAATCTCGTCACCATTTTCTCTTAAGGCGACGTGTGGGATTCCCAGCAAGCGAATTAGACGCAAGTGCAGCAGTTACAGGGTTAGAGTGAAACTTTTTATAGTGTAAATATAAATTTCCTTCGGTAACAAAATTATGATTATTAATATTATTTTTTTTTTTTTGAAGGGGAGGACTGTAAATAATAAGGTGACGGCAAAAAGAGAAGAGGAGCAAAAAAAAAAAAAAAAAATAGTAAAATACCTTTTATTAACATTAAAAAATCATCATTCGTGCGTTTTTTTAAAAATTTTTTTTAATAAACATCTATCTGACAATAATTATTGCGGTATTCGAGAGTATAAAAACTCCGTAAAAACAATAAGTCACCAGAAATAACGATAATATTACAAACGATAGGGACGGAATGGAGGCACATCGACAAACCATTTAGTTTAAGACTACAACAACACGAACTAAAAAAAAAAAAAAAAAACAATGAAAATCGAGATAATATTCTATTTTGCATTACAATTTTGATCCAATAACGCGATAGAAGTTTTAGAAAACGAAAAAAAAATAAATTAATATTACATTTTCTATAATATTATTCTTTTGAAAAAGTGTTAATTATGTCTTCAACTGGATAGTCGATATAATATAAAAAAAACAAAAAACAAAAACGTTTATATACGCACCTACCGCAGGGAAAACGGGTCGGAAAATAGCGCTTTTTTTTCAACACGGAATTAAAAAAAAAAAAAAAGGTAAAAGAAAAAAATCAATGAGATCAATGCCGAGAGATAATAAAATCGTCGATAACGAATAACGACAATTGCTGTGCCGACAATAATAATAGACGGCCACCGCTGGGCCGCGTCAACGTTTCTAAATAAAAAAAATCGTATAAAAAAAAAAAAAAAAAAAATCAACAACAATAATAATATCCGTTCGATTTCCAATTGCGCGGCCAATTACATTAGAATCAATAACAATCAGTTTTTTCATTTGGATTCCGAGCGGAGTGTTTTTTGTTTTAATTGTACGATACGTGTTCGCCCATCGCCCGTCTTTGAACATGTTTTTACGATCGGGAAACGTCGGATAAACGGTGATTTATAAAAACCCTTACAGACTTATATTTTTTTATGTATTTTTTCCAGGCCCGCCTATAATAAGGGACGGACGTGAAATCCGAATGTACGAATAATCGGGATCCGGACCATCGGCCCTCGCCATTCCCCCGGGACCGGCAGAGCCTTGACCTAACCCCGCGGCGTGGGCGGCCGAGGGGCATTTTAATCGGCGCGGCCTAAAGAAGCCGGTGCACGAGACGGCAGGTGGTCAGGTGATGTAAATCACACACGGTATACGATATTTTATATTAAAGTCAGACGACAATGGTCGGTGTTGGTGATTAAAAAAATATATATTATATCGCGTCGACACCACCGTAAATTAGCGTCTCTCCCTGCCATCCTTTGTGCATAGGCGTCGGGCTCGCCCGTTTCATTTCTTTTCTTTTTTTTTTTTTTTTTTTTTACACCACCTCGTCGTCAACACACCCGTATAAAATATGGATCTTGATTTTCCCGCCGTTTACACACTATCGCGTTATTTTAATATTAATATTCGTATACGCGTGTGCGTCTGTGTTCCTCTACATATTTATAATAATATATACAGGACGTTTTTTTTTTTTTTTTTGTATCTACGCACGAACATTTTGAGACAATTTTTAATATTTTTGCGGTCGCGTAACGAAAATTACAGGTATTTTTTTTTTTTCTTTACTCATCATATATCAATGTATTCTTGTATTTTACGAAAAAAAAAGCCGTAACGAAATCCACTCGACAAAATCGTCGTGCCTAGACAATCGTTGCACGTACAATCACTCTGTATACACGTATATACCGGCTAACCGCGCGTTCATAAACGATAATAGAATAAACAAAAAAAAAAAATAAAAAAAAATAAAAAACGCGCGTGTCCCAATATTGTAATATTAAAATATTCGTATGTATATGCGCTTACATATATACGTATAATATTATATATAACGACTACCTTTTTATTTTTTTTTTTCCTTTTTTCCCCCTCGTTTAATATTCCGAAACGCGCGCCCGTTCGCCGTCACTTTTTAGGTAAAACATCCGCGTCCGCGCCCGATGACCGCCGCCGCCGCCGCCTGCTGCACGTGTCAGTTTTTCATTATTATATTGTTTTTGTCATTTCGGTTTTTTTTTTTTTTTTTTTTTTCTGTCCACTCCGGTGCGCAAGTACATAAAATATTATTTTCAGACGCTACCGCCGCGCCGCCTCGTATATTATACGAACGATAAAATATTCTGTTATACACGCAATACCCATTATATAATTATTATTGTTCCCGTCGTTTTTTCGTACCTTTAAGGTAATCGAACTTGCCGCACATTTCATTTCAGCAAACAATAGACGAGCTGGGCATTCGTCGTTTAAACGCGCATTTCTCCCTCCCCCCACATCTCAATTTTTTTTTTTTTTTTTATTATAATATAGGTCCCGGAAGGCCAGAACCGCACACTGCAGTCTGAAATTGAATTTCATAAGTATTATTTTTTTTATCATTTCTGTACGTACAGTAATTTTATACGTATTACTACGGCAGTAGCGTTGCGCGGTTATACGTGAAAACAAATCATCTGTCCGTCGCGTGTATCAGTTGTGTAACTGTTGTCAACAATTCAAGTGAGAAATAATGATTTTGAAATGATTTTCACCGAAAATCTCCGAGCGTATTATAGATAACTTCGACTTGGGTGACCGAGTCTCTCCAACGTCCACGCGTGCAAGGCCGAATCGGGCGCGAAGACCTGCCCCCGTTTATTTTGTTTTAGATTTACAAAAATCTATTTTTTATTTGTCAGTCGGAACGGTTTTATAACTGAACGTATTGTTTTAGCCGTTTATCCACGTTTATGACCGGCGGCGGACTGGTTCTTTCCTACACGGGGCCTACCAAATTTAAGACGCCCGCCGCCTATGTATATAACGAAACCGTATCTTTCGTGGGGGGCTACCCGCCCCTGTAAAGTTTACGAACGCCCGCCCGAAATATTCGTAATATTTAAGTAATTCGACCACACCCTATATATGCTAAACGTATTATTAAGGAGCTCAATCGGGATTATAAACATCTTTAAACGTCTGGTTAGGTTATCAATATTGGATGCCGTACGTTCGTACAGACTTGTCAATTTCAATTTCCCTGGATAATTATCATTATGGAACGTGTACAATTCAAGGTTGAAAGATATACAATTGAAGACGTACAGTTCTTCAATTGATACGTTCGAACGGGTCCTCGTACAAATCGTAACACGACACCTAAACAACCCGACCACCTATTGAAAAAAATCACCACGCCACTGATGGAAAGGTTAAAATTTTGTACCAGAAAATTGTATTTATACGCTAATTCGTAGTTTATTTTACGCCATCGTCCTATCAAAAATGCGCCGCGGTAACGATAATATTTTTAACGACGACCGGAAATCTCGTATTTATATAAATATATGTTATTGTAACTATTGCATAAAAAAAACGACCGAAGACGTTTTTGGACTTGTCATCGCTCTCTATTTTTGATTCGTTTTTTTTTCCCCCTCGGCTTTCTGTTTTTGTCGTTATTATTATTATTATTATTTCACGTATATTATAATATTGTAATAAACGAATTTCGGCGACGTTCGGCCGGAAACGATTAGCGGAGGCGATGACGTGACGGCCCCGCCGGTGCAGTCACACGTGTGCTGAGGAGGTTTTTTGTGCCGCGTCCTCCGCCGAAAAATCATCGCAGACCGGTAAACACACTTCGCGGCGCGTTGATGTGGAAAAAAAAAAAAAAATCAGTGGCGATCAGTGGAAAAAAAAAAACACCTATATAAAAGCGTAATAATTATACGCAGCAGTACCAGTACCGCGGTTAGTCGAGAGGGGTAAAGCACTTAACGCATTTTTTTTTTCCCTTTTAATTTTTTTTTTTTTTTTTTTTTTTTAGCGCACGTGTCGGTTAAAATCGTCGAGGGACGCGCGTCGTCGGGGAAAAAAACCAAAAAAAATCTAAAACTCGTCGTTTTAGACGCTCGATTTGGAAATATACGGGCAATTATACGATAACAGCGCACGCCCGCGACGCGACGCGTTTGGGTTTCTCTTTTGACGCGGCAGCGCCCTGTATACATATAATATATGTGTGGCGGATCGAGCCGACCCGTTTGATTATTCGGGGTGATGGGCGGGCCGTATAATACGAATTACGTACCAGACATAAATTATTAATTACACCTCAGCCTGAGGTTTTTTTTAAAATTTTTTCAATGTACGCGATAGGCGTAGGATTACAAGAGATCATGTCGGCGAGGCGTGAACTCTCACGGCGGTCTACGTCCAGTGGTCTTCAACCTTTTTGCACTCGCGACCCACTTTTTTAGGCCTACATTTTTCGCGACCCGCGTATGCTTTGTAAAAATGCTAAAACCGCTTAATGTGCTTTGCGGTAACTATTATTAAAACGGAATGAATAAAAATTACATTTTTATTTAAATTATTATTAATCGAAAATGTATAGAATTCATATGAAAATGTAAAATAAAATGAAAATATGATACAAAAATTTTTATGTGAGCTTTGTCCTTGAGTGTTTCACATAATAAATAGACTCTACGTCACGGTGCAATAAGTAAATAAGCAAATCCCAGTAGACACTCGACGCGAATCTAAATTATTTGTTTCGCTAGTATTCAGATAGGAAAAAAATCCGTTTTGAACGCCGTGGAAATCGTTGTGAATTAATTGAATATAATTATATATATATCGCAACCCCTCCTAAACAGCAACACGTATCGAAAAATGCAACTTTTCAATAAACCCGTTGAAATATTATTACAATATTTTGTGATTTGATTACTCGGTTCGATTTTGTTGATTTTTTGTCCACCATAGATAATAATACTATTCACTAAGTACCTTCGTTGTATTTTACAAAATACACGCACGACGGTATTTCATCCGATGATATTCGTTCAAAGCGTGCCGTCAGCAAACTGGAAAACCGCGTTTTTCGTTTTTAGACGCGTGACTTTTTCAAGCGGGAGCCGCGGTACATGGCTCCGGGAAATCGAACGAATTACGACTTGCCGTTTATTATTATTATCGTTATTATTATAGGTCGGCGACTAGACTTTACTAGCTCCGGACAATTGTTTTGTAGAAGACCAACAATAGGCGCGCCCTGTATACGTATAGATATATTATTATCGACAACCCCGAGACCCCGCGACGTGCAACGCCCGCACATGTGCCGTTCACGTGCGCCAGCCGAAAACTCCGAATGGCGGGGAACTCGGCGGCAGTCGTTTCAGTAGTTTTTATACGGCGGCCCCGGGCAGTTAAAAACACGAGTCCCAGACACCGCCGCCCGGCCGTGCCGTACGCCTAACAATATACGATATTATTATTTTTATTATTATTATTATTCGATCGGGCGTCCGCTACAGGGACGACGGTTATTTTAAAATCGACGCGCGCCCATCGTGTTATTATCGCGGCAAGACGTTCTCGGCTAATCCGTACGCGTTGAGCTCGGGTACAACGACGGAAATGTTCAAAAGTCGTACGAAAGTGTGCGTAAGTCTCAACGCCAAGAAGCAAAAAAAAAAAAAAAAAACAAACCGTTCTAAACGTACAGTTTTTTTTTTTAAAATAAATTTCAATTTTATATTTATAATATTTTTACTCCGGTCGGTACGGTATTATTTAATTCCTAATGTATATATATATATATATTTAAGTATAAGCCACGGGCTTTATCAAACTTCGAAAATTTATCATATCAAAGACCTCGCAGTAAGGTCTATACGGCGAGCACAAATAGCGTTGCGTACATTTAATGGTAAAGTGAGTCGATTATAGAGATACGGACTCGGTAAGTTTACACGGTAAGGTAAATAAAACGTCAATTTTACCGATTGAAATCCGAGTGGCCTTTGACAATTTTTTTGTTTTTAAACTATTAATTTTTGTTACAATTATTAAAACATGTCCAATAACCTTTTTGATGAAAACTCCACATACGGTTTTCACTGTTAGTAAATGTGTGTTTTTGTCTATCATTTCCCACGAAGATAATTCATTCATTGTCACCTGAGACAATGTAAACAATCAAATTCTGTTTTGGTTTTTATATATATATATATATGAATCACAAGGATAAGGACTACTAATATTCATTTTTTTATTAAATTTCTATGTTTTGGTAAACATTTTATTTTCGAAAAATTTGAAAATATAATTTAATATACCATAGTAGTGTTTTGAACATATCTCATCTCGTTTTCTGATAAGTTTTGTCTATCTGTCTATCTGTCAATACACTCATTTTATGTAAACCAAAAGAAATATTAAAAATCACGAGGGCAATGGAAATAATGAAAAAGTCGAAATGTCCAGAAGAAATAAACTCGAAAAAATTGTTATCTTTCGATATTTCGATAATAATATAAACAAAAAGATATATTTTTTTAAACGATTCACCAAAATATGAAATAAAATGTTTAATCATGTCATTGTCTTTCGCGAGCAGTATCATTGATTGTATAATCAAACAGATTCCGATTATCTTCATTGTCCCTTAGGAGATATCGTAATTGGTAAATTTTCGCGGTACACCCTGTATGCATAGTACATAAATTAATATAATATATATTTAAGTTAAATGTCCGTTTTAAACCTATATTCGTTTTGTGATGTTATGTTCGGGACGGAATTCTGTAAAGGAGTTTCGGGGCGACTATATACTATTATATCCAAATGGTATTGTCATTACAGAACAAGGGTTATTATTAATGCGGGGGGGGGGGTGGGTGGGTGGGTGGGAGCCGTCCTATACCAGTGTACCAAATAACAATAATCACACGACGGTCGTCGTGTGTGTGACATGTGTGTGAAAAACAACAATAGGATCTTTTCCAAATTCGAGACGCTGATATTGTACGAGTAATATATATTTAGTATAGACGTAGAGTGTACAGGGAAAACGTGATGATTTCCTTTTTCGAAACCATTACGGTCTTTCGTCCCGTTCGATATGCGATTTCGGCACTGCAGTATAAACGTTCAAAAAGTCACCGAATTTTTCAATTTTTTTATTTATAGTGCTTACCTACAAGCTATTGAGACTTTGTCGCCCTCGGAGTATTCTCCCGCTTGGTCTATACACTTTTGCCAACCAACGTTTCCATTGTTGAAAGCAATCCGGGAAAGCAGTTTCTGGTATTGCCCGTAGCTCCGTTTAGCGAATTTTCTTTTATTTCGTCTATCGTGGAAAATCTTTGTCCTTTCAACGGAGATTTTAGTTTTGGAAATAAAAAAAAAGTCTGCTGGTGCCAAGTCGGGAGAATACGGTGGACGGGGAAGCACGGTCATGTGATTTTTCACGCAAAAATCTCGAATTAACAGGGAAGTGTGTGCCGGAACATTGTCCTGATGGAGAAACCATGAGTCTTGCGACATCAACCGAGGGACAAATTTTGCTGCAACGCGGTGCATTCCAAGTTTTCCCACCAGGATTTTATGACATGAACCAACCGATATGTTACAATTTTCCGCAATTTCTCAAACAGTTAAACGTCTATTAGACCGCACTATTTCATTGGCTTTTGTCACATGAGCAACGGCTGTCGATGTCGACGGACGTCCTGAACGCGGGTCGTCATCAACTGATTCAACCGACCGTCTTTAAAACGTTTAAACCGGTCGTAACACCGAGTACACCCTAAACACTGAGCACCATAAGAGTTTTGCAACATTTTATGAGTCTCAGTAAAAAAAAGATTTACTAAGTTTAACACAAAATGTAATATTAATACGTTGTTCGTGAATGTTATTCATCTTAAAAATCGCACAATACACACGACTCGTCTATTTTGAACGTGCACAGTTAACGGTTAGATAGCAATAAACATTTGACATTTAATTGAAAATATAGCTAAAATATGTCTATTTTATTTTAATCTAATAACATTTACTGTAAATATTCTATTTTTAGGAATTATTGTTCGGGAACTTTTTGAACAGACCTCGTACACTCCGAAACAGCGGACACCTGCAAACAGCCGACGTTTTTTCGGGAACGGATAAAAAACGTTCACTACTTGTTTATAGCGAAGACCTCTAAGCACGGGACATTCTAAATACCGGACACTTTTGACAAGATTTTCATAATTTTTATTGTAATTGTCTAAGTATACAGATATACTGGATATACAGAATATTTCATTGTTTCCCGGCACAGTGGTTTTAGAAAACGACTATGCGCCAAGGTCTTAGACAAGCTAAAGACTCACTGATTTTTTCGTATAAATGATAGTTTTTACTTGAAAATTATTTTTATTTACCATTTCATACGTTTTAATTATTAAATGCCTGTGTATTACTAAATTATCACACTCGCAAAATAGAAATAATAATAAATACAAACAAAAATATTTCATTATTATCGATTAAAAATACGCGGTTTTAATCGATAATAAATAACAAATAATCGAAAATTGACATACGAAATACACTTAATTCCCCGACAACAAATTGACCCCATTTAAACAGGCCGGACGCTTTCAAATAGCGTACAAAATTTCGACAACCGAGAGTGTCCGGTATATTAAGAGGTTTCGCTGTATATATTTATATAAATATGATAATTACGAAATAAAAGTCTATTTTAACCGATCGCGAAAAAAAATAATCCACAGACCGAAATAACGTAGTGGCGCGAAGCGTCTATTGGTGCACAACAATACGATAAAAAAAAAAAAAAAAAACGTGTCAGACCTTTTTTTTTTGTTCTGCTCGTAAACCAAAAATTATTATTATTTTTTTTTTCAATATACATTCCGACCGTTTTAACCGATTCTGGTAATTTTCGGGTAGCGATCTGCCGTCCGGCATGTGGACTGGCCACTCCGTTTAGTTACGCTCCAGTCGCGAATATAAAAAAAATTTAAAAAAAAAAAAACCATGGACTGTGGAATAATATAGAAATATTATCCTTTTTTTTTTTTTTTGTTTTTTTTTGTTTTTTGTCATAAGCTAATGAAAAAAATATGTTATTGCGCTATATTATATCGGGGTGTTACGTTCCCGCGTTATTATTCTATATTATTGCACACGACAATCGTTTCGTTATGGGATCGTCTCGTTGAGAACCTCCCGTATAGCATGTAGAGCGTTATTCGGTGTTTGAAGCACACACGACCAGAAAAACCCCATATTATAATATATGAGGTATACACGCAACACGTGTGTGGGAAACGTCAAACGTGCATTATATCGTATTATATTGCCCGTATTGAATATTATACGATATTCGATAATTATTTTAAACGAGCCCAAAATCCGAGGGTCTTGGACGTGGCCCGCAGCTGGACCGGCCGAGGAGTATAACCTATAGAAATCGACAAAAAAAAAAAAACCGGCATTTATCGCGACATTAATTTGCTGTCGGGGTTTTTTTTTTTTTTCTAATTTTTAGAGAAAAACCGTTGGGAATCTAGAGAAATCCGCATTTTTACTAACCGAAAAAGTGGGTTTTTTTTTTTTTTTTTTTAAATTATTCAATTATTCGACATAAATTATTGAAAATGTCGAAACCGTTTTCGTATAAAGCACTGTCGGGTGAAAAATCCGCATCTTTTAAACGTAAGGCGTGAACAAAGTGGGAGCGTTTTCACTAATCGAAAACAACACGCGCATCTTAGCAAAACTAATATTTTATTACTTCATCGCCACCAAATCAGAATTTAAAATTATAATCGAGTATCACGCACGACAACATCCGATCCGTCGTATAAACGAGTACAATTATTATATTATAATCGTTTATATAATTCAAATTATTATAATTTATGAGTACTATATGTATATATATATATATATATGTATGTATACGTTTTGAATATATAACTCGAAAATGAACATATAAACGGCCTGCCGAAGCAATTAAAACCGCAATTTTAATTTAATAAATTAACGATTAATCATTTTTTATCGGTTTAATCGTGCGGTTAGTTTTTCAATAGTCTGATAGACCGCCATGTACTCCAACGTTGGGTTCGACGGTTTTGTTTTTTGTAAATTATGTCATCTGACATTCTCTATCGGGTTCTACTGAACACTCGATCAGTATTCGTCATTTCGTCGGATTTTTTGATCGCTTTCTGCGTTCAATTAATTGTCGGGTTGTGTTGGAAAAATGGCGCGAACAGGATGTGTGGGCCCGAAGCACCCCCCACGGGTTTATAGGTCGAGTGAAATAATCACGACTCTAATGTTGATTTGTACGAGTATTGTTCTCTCTTGTTCTTTTGTGTTTTCCAACTCGAGCACCGGCCATAGGTGTACATACGTATATAAATGCGTGTGTTAATCTATTCCATTTTATTTACAGCCGGACAGTACTAACGCCCGGTGTGCGTTTTTCTCGGCGGTGCCCGGTAAATATAAAATTCGCGGTATCCTCAACGGTTCGTGTATTTTTGGACCTTGCCAGCGATCGTCGTCGTCGCGAGATTCGCCGGCATTTCCTAGCCCGTTTATTACCCGGTGTTATCACAATAGATAATGATATTATGTACACGGACATATCGCGTACACAGGCACGTATCCGAGGGGTTTGGGAGTTCAACACCCTCCACGGAAATAAAAATGATGTTACGGTCAACAGTTGGATAATTTTTAGTTGGCTTGACACCAGGGACTTTTTTTTTTTTTGGGTTAAACCGGCAACACCCCCGCCTCTCGGAAACGCCGTGAGGCACTACTTCGGGAGGACACCAGGGACCTCGCATTACATTTCGGGCCACTGTACTAAATATTTCCGCGGGTCTTTATTATTCTATAAAAGAAAAGAAAATAAAAAAAAAAAGTAGATCGGTGTTTTTGTCCTTTATGAAATTTATTGTAAATGATTAAAATTTCAACGGGTCTCTGAAATACCAGGGCCCCCCTCCCCGTACTGTGGGTCCACACGACCCCCATCATGTGAGCGTCCCGGACTTGACTGATTGTTTTAGCTGTGTCCACGAATGTGGCAATTGGAGAGGACTATAACGAATTATATAGTTAAACCGACGCATTTAATAGTCGTTTCAACCGCATAGACTATATATATATATATGTACAGATATGAGTAACCGTGTAAAATTGTTGAAAAAACCGTTGTTTCGACTACAATTTTTTGCCCCTTGAAATATGTTTTAACCGATCAGTTAAACATCCGGGAAATATGTGTCTGTATACTCGCCTTGATATTAAATATCCTCTTGTTCCGAGTGTGCGCGAAGAGCGAATTCCTTTACGCGCGTGCGGCGGCTTAGCGTGGCATTGGATAAGGGACAACGGAATTTAAAATATATAAATTATACGAATTAATATTAAATATTTAATGACGAGTATCGACATTGTTGACGTTTAAATCGAATTAACTCGCTGTGCTCAGATGTAATTTTCGATTGTTCGTTAATTTATTATCACATTTCGTGAAACATTCGAATGTCTATGGCTATTTGTCGATAGATCACTACGAGTAATTTAAAATCGAATAAGTACTATGACGCGACCATCAGTGTTAAAAATAATTCCCTAATTATTTAAATATATTGTTGTTTTTTTTTTTTTTTTTATATATATATAATTATTGTCGATTTGGTTATTTCTAAACTCTTTTTAAGCATCTAAATATATATTTTCCCGGTCGTTTCACTTGGATCTGTTAACGTAACTCGTTTTTTTTTTTCATTTTTATTTTCAGCCGAAGTTCAGGAATTCGAATTTTATAAATCCGAATCTGTAAATGGATTTTCAGAACAATTTCAACAATTGTAGAAGTGAAATATTTCGCATTTTGTCGTCTGAAATCCGCGAAATTCCAAACCGTCGTTTTCTCGGTCGATTTCCGGTCGTGAATGTTCTTTTCGTTAAAAATAGGAACTCGCGTATGGGGAAAAAAAAAAAAAAAAAAAAAAAAAATACAACAACAAAACAATTCGTTATATTTGCGGACCTCCTGCGGTGGGTGTGTGTGTGTGTGGGGGGGGAGAGGATGGACGACCCGTTGCCAGTATTCGTAATCCGATATTCTGCAGTGAAATTATTTATTTTGGGCTTGGTCTCGTGACCGAGGGAAAAGAATCGTATACATATATACATATATATATTATTATCACGTCGGTGGTAGTTAATTATTATTTGCTTTTTTTTTTCCCCCCTAAAAATATCGAGCACTACCTATAACCTGACCTGACCCACCCCGTGTATAGCTCACCAAGCATCGTCGTGTTACAAACGCTATTCGCTCGTAGAAATATAATTGTACGTCTTAACGGGGTTTGTATTATATTACTGAAATAATGCCGACTACCTGCGATTTTTCGCCGTCCAGTCTCTCGTCCGCTTACGGCGTGGCGTCATATTTGCCCGTCCCGGTCTACTGACTTTTCGACTTATTGTTTCAAGTCGGGTTGTTTTTTTTTATTTTTTATTTTTTATTATTATTATTATTTTAACGAACGGGCGTCGTCGTCGGAGAATTATATAAGGTACATTTTTTTGTTGTTGAACGAATCTAGTGGTTTTGAAATGTTCGAATGCGAACACAAGGCGATTTTCAGTGATACAAGCACGTTTTCGCACACTGCTCGGAACTCGCTTGATTTTGATTTTACAGTAAAAGCGCTCTATTGTATACAACTAAAAGAGCACAACATTCCGGAGGACAAGACGGCGCGTTTTTCTTTTGGAAAGTTATTGTGATTTAAAAATGTCGAAATAGTCGTGATTTTTAAACGATTATAATTCAGCGTTATTTTCGGGGGGGGGGGGAGGAGGAAATGGATAAAACACATCGTCTTGCACTCCGGGCAATATTGTCCTCTTTTAATTTTACAAGAGGCGTTTTCACTTATAGAATTTCGAACCTTTCTCGATTTTTAGGAACACGCGACGATATTTCCCCGGCCAATGATGTCATTTTAAGTCATTTTACGATGACCACGTACCCTGCCTATATCACGTTCGAAACACAACACTATCACTCGCTTATCTTATGTACACGTCTTAAATATATTGTGCCCACGGTATATACAATATAATAATCGACGAGATTAGATAAAAACGTCCGATTTCTCAGTGTGCCGGCCGTGTAAACACACACACACACACAGAAAAATCGATACTTGAAACATTTCTGTATATCTTCCTAATATTAATATAATATACCTGTTACAATACTATTATGCCGGGGAAGTTATTGTGGGCGCAGTCGTGTTTCGGGGCGAGGACAAACGACCGATAAGCAATAGTAATAAAATAATCGTAAGACCCGGGGTCGTTATACCGATATCGTCAAACATGTTTTTAATGTATTTGAAAAAAAAAAAAAAAAATCGTTTACCCGATCCGAATTTGTCAGCTTATCGAATTTTACGTGTACTTGGGAAAAATTAAATATATTATTCCCCGAGAAGTTTCTATTGGTTTTAGACGTCTAATATTATATTGCAATATACAATTAGTACAACAGGCCATGATTAAAAGAAAAAACAAATGTTCAGGAAATCAATACTGAAGTTTCGAATAAAATTTTGATTTTTGGAATGTAACGCGTTGGAATAGCGCCATATTTCGATATACGGCATTATTGTTCTGACTCTAGGGACTTGTTTTAGAAAACGACCGACGTTTCGTTTTACGGCCAAACTGTACTTAGAAATCTAACATTATAGTTTAGTGTAATAAGGATTTTCGACGAATATTATTTTTATTAATATAAGAGAGGAAAAAAAATAAATACGAACGATAAATAGATACCGAAAATCGTAAATTCATGTGCGATAATACCGTTGGCTATACTTATATTATATTACGACACGCGTACAAAACGGTATCTGCAGTTTATTGTGCGATCTCTATGCGGGCTACTGCTGCTGCTGCTGCTACTGCTGCTGCATTGGTCACGGATTTTTTTTTTTTTTTTTGATTTTTTAATGGTTTTATCATCACCCTGTACACGAACAATATATACGAGTCCGATGCGCGTCTGCACAATGTCGTCTCTCGGCCCGGTGTTTATCGTCTAAACGCCTTGGCGAGAACGCGTTTCTTTACAACATATATGAACGCACATTAGTTTTATTATAAAAGTACACACCGTATATATTATTATTATTATTATTATTATTACTATTATTATACTACGCACGCGTCTCCGACAATTCAGACGAGGTCGTCCCTTCTTATCACACGCGCACACCTGTTCGCGCTCGTCAGCCACCCGGCGCGGTTTATACCGTACCCCCTCGTATATTTTAGACGAAATTTAGACGGTGACCGAGGGATGATTTTTACCGAAAATGCCTTGGTATATATTATGACGTGTACGATGATGAACGACGACGGGCCGCGAGATTTACGCGTTTGAAAAAAGGATCTACAAAGCTGCTGGCACCGTGCGCGGTGCGAGGACTTTTAGTACGAATGCAAACGCGAGGACGACGGCGGGAAAAAATTCAATCAGTTCGATAATTTTCGATAAAGAGAGAGCAGGAAAACGACAAGATAGCCAAGCAGATAGGCGAGATTAGCTATTAGTGGTAATTATACAAACCAAACCATTAGAGAAAAAATACAAGTATGATAAAGGCGGAGACAAAGAAGAAGCAGATTGACGACTTGTATGACGATTACAATGTTATAGGATTGTTTTGGACTTGAGAGTTTTGTTGAGAAATTCGTGTACTCGCAAAACCGTTGATTGTCCGCATAATATCTTTAGACAAATACGATTTGATTATGAATGATTGAAAACGGCGTATAAGAGGACGTGATACCCGCACGATCTCCTCGGAGGTCTTACATAGCGAATTTCCTAATTTTGTGCTGCTGTTGTTATTAATGTTTTAGAGTGAATTGATCGATCATCTTAACTTAAAAAGTTTATATACTTATTATTATTATTATCTGTGTTTGTACGTCGGATGATTTAATAAATTATAATTTTTAAGCGAGATATAAGCATTAAAAAATTGCAATATTTCGCATACTCCTATACCTGGATTAAATAAAAAAAACCCCTACGTATTCAAATACAGATATTGTCCTTATAATAGGTAAATTCACTGTGATATAATAAAACGAACGGTTATCGTCGCGCGTCCGCTTAATATTTATGTCGATTAGGTATATTTGCAGTATCTATAAGCCGCGGGCCAACAGATTTTTATTTTTTTTTTTAAATATTATTTATAACATATATATTTTCACTTTTGGTTTTTTAAAAAACAAATTTTATCAATCGCAGTTTTAAATAGACGAGTAGGCGCGTACATTTATCGTCTGTATAACCGGTATAATTAATAATTGTATTTAATTATAATATTTAAATATTAAACTATTACGACTACTGCAGCAGGAAGATGGGACGGGACGCCCTTATATAATGACGTGCGCGCGTACATATTTCGGATAGTAATAAACATTTAATCGTTTTTAAATTAAAATTAAAATGAAATTATATTTATTATAGGTTATAAACTATTTTTTTTTTTTTTCTTTTTACATAAATCTTATCGAAAACAATATACGATATATATATATATATATATATATATATATATATATATATATATATATATATATATATATAGTACGAGTATATGTTTAATTTTTCAAACATTATCGTTTTTTTTTTTTTTTTAATTTTTTTTACGATGTCGTCACGTATATACATATCAAACATTTTCAGGATTAATGGTTTGTAAGTGGTTTATATGTATATACGATCTAGGTACATCATCGTTTTAAACATTTGTCGACAAGCCGGATCATCCGCGTCTGTATATTAAGAGGACGTGATAACCGCGTATTTTTTTTTACTGTCTCGGTCCAACTAAACGGACAACATAGGAAAACGACGTGACTTTCGGGCCGTTGATATCCAACGGTAAACGTTGAGTTTTTTTTTTTAAACATAGTTTACAAGGTTTACGGGCCATCGGTGGTGGTTAGTTGTCAGCCATAAACTCAGTTTAAAAATCAGATAAACGCCTACGTTTTTTCATTTTCATTTTCCCGTCTTGAACATTGCGTACAACTATTAAAAAAAAAAAAAAAAAATCCGCGCACCGCCCTCGACAATATTCCCCTCTTTAAATGTGTTGTTGCCCACTCGTACAAAACATACGGAAAACATACGCGCACCTAATAACTTATACACTTACTATACGGAATCAATAAAATTGTAATCGTTATTGTATGGGTATTGTACGGTATAGTTACTCGAGTTATTATCGCGGTCATCGAGTCGATATTATGTTATGTCCGTCGGTGCCAAAGGAGCTTATCGGATTACCGCGATAAGTACACATATTATAATAATAGTGCGTGCGACTAACATTATGTGAACCACGGGATCGTACAACAATAATAATAATAATATTAATAATAATAATAATTATAATTTTCACATGGTAATAATTTCGAGATTCGGTGATGGACCGTGGTATGGTGTGGTATAGCTCTGCAGTCCTGGTGCCTGTCATCATATTGAACTCGTAAAACCGCCGGCCGTGACGGATTCCCATTAAACGGTAAAATTTATTGTTTAAACCGACTTGTATGGCGTCGTTTGTACGACGACGACGACGACGACGACGAAAATGCGTTTATAATATCACGGGGACGTAAACCGCGGTAGTTAGAAGAAAAAAAAAAAATCAAACGAAAAGACATTATTCGTGATGTCCGCCTCGCCCGATGGATTTGGTATTTTATTTAATTTATTTTTTCTTTCTTTCCCGAACCGGATACGCGTTATGTACGGCGTAATGCGGTCGCGAAACGCGAGCGGTCCGCTGCAGAGGTTACCCTCGTGGATATACGAAGAGATTACGTCCCAGTCACGTTTGCTAAATAGCAATAGTAAGGTATTAGTAGTAATTCGAGACGATTTCTATAGCCGGGGATAGGATAGGATAGGATTCCCGTGGCAGACGTCAATAGTAAATAACGCCGACGGTTTGAGATGCTCCGGCCGGTTCGCGCCGTATTAGTTTTAATATTATCGTATTGAGCGAATTTGTCGACTTGTCGTCAAACTCATTTATGTAAAAACATAAACCCGCGTTTGTACGTCGGTAATTTCACTTTTTTTTTTTCTTTTTTTTTTTTAAGCGAAGCATTTTTAAATAACTCGCGCACGGTTTTAGTGTGGGGCGAGCTGAGTAAACGCCACCGGATATGTGGCCGAGTGCGATTTTCATATTGCGCTAGATCGTCTCTGATTGAATATTGGATTCGATTCACGGATTTCACAATCCACTGCCGGATAATAATATTTTCTATTTCAGTTTGGTGTAGTATCGTTAATACCGTACAGTAGTTTCTATATCGTACCGTTAATTTACGTATACGAACACAGCTGTATACTCGAGCTATAGCCTCGTTCAACGGTATATTTTTCTTTTCGTTTTCTAAAAAAGAATAACCGCTAAAAATTACTACTAATCGCTAAGTATTATTTCTCCTCACCGACTAGACCCAAAGTCCACTAGATTTAGTGGGATAACCACCAACTTGACAACATTGAACACCGTCTTATTATTTTCTTGTACATAATTCTATCGTTTATCCACAAACCGATATAATATTAGCAGGGCGCTCGCGGCACCTAGTGAAGAATAATTAGCGAATAGTCCCCCGAATAGTTTGTTATTCATTGAAAAATCGAAATATAATATCGAAAAACACGTACGTTTTCATTATTTATATACCCACCCGGTAATTTTGCACACGACTCGTGTAATAACGAATTTAAGTGCTCACAATAACCGATACGATTCATACCTATATTTATAATGACCACCTTATACACGGGTGTGTCCGGGCTATGGGAATCTATATCCAACACTAAACAGTGCCGGATCGACTATATTTTTTAATGTTTTTACAGGGTAGGTACACTAATAGGATATAGTGCTATAATGAAATTCCCAAAAATATGCTCTGCCATCATCGTACACCACAACATAAAAATCGTATTACACAACCATCATGGGCGTAGGCCGTTTTTTTTTCAAGGCGTGATTTATATCAATATTAATTTTCGATATCTCCTTCGCCTGTATATATATTATTATAAAGAGGGATGCGCGCACGTCTAGCTGTAATAATATATTTTGATGGGTAAACAATAGGTCGGAGCTAAGGACTTTTTTTTTTTTTTTGATATCTGGTTGCCAGACTAAAATTAACCTTCGTGCACAACATTTCATTTTTTTTTTTTTTTTTATCGTAATATATATACAAAAAATCCCTTTTTGAAAACACAAATAGAAAATATAAATTGTTGTATTTAATTTGGTGAACGATTATTTATTATAATAATAATTTTGGAGCCCGGATTACCGTTGGAACTCCGAAAACACATTTTGGAAAAGAAAGACAGAGATACAGAGACGGTAAACACTAGCCCGTGACCGTCCTCTTGAGCAATTTCCGATTTTAAAATACGAAAAAACTGACTATTGGATATTTTGTTTTTATTGCGTTAGTATATATATATGTATAATCCTCGTGAAAACAAATTGCAGTCTTCAGAGAATATCCGTCTAATACGCACCTACACTGTTAGGAGCTAAAATATCAAATCTGACCGAAAGAATTTATGTAACTTTAATGCGATCGTATAACATAATTCTAATAATAATTATAATACGGTCAACACCACCGGTGATATTGGAGTAGACGAGATTTAAACGTGTTACGATTTATGGCGACGGCCCCCGTACGTGTCGGAGAAATGAATTATTTTTGAACCCCGATTTATATTTTTACGTGACAGCCCAGTTACTATACACAGCGTTTATAATATTTCCCGAACCCAATTAAACCGGAGGTTTATAATAATATTATAAATTCCCTTTGGAATATATGTAAATTTCGAATCTGGCTGCTTTTTTTTCTTCTTCTTCTTAAGTCTCCGTCGTATTACAACTCGTTTTATATCGTCAACGAAACAGCGCGACTATTATAGGTAATGATATGTTTTTTTTTTTTTTAAATTTAAATTTACGATTATACTCAATAAAATGTGTAATACCGATTTTATTTGAATTTTTTTATTTTATCTATTATCTATTATCATTAACAAGAAACAAATTGTATTATTTTGCAGTCATTGCGAGTTATTACTTTGTATACAAAACAATCTGACATTGTATACAGGGCGGAAATTCCATCTTTTTTTTTTCTTTCAGGTTTAGCGTATTAAACTAATGTTATTTTCACCGGAGATTATTGTACGATACACACTATGATGTAGAACGTCTAGAACGCGATAACTAACAACTGTATAGATTCAATTTCAGTATTTTTTTTTTTTTTTTTTTGTTCCTGTGAGTGGGCACTTATAATCGAATATACGAATTCATAACAATAATAAAAAGTTTTGACTTTTTTGTCAATCTATATACGCCATAAACAATAAACAACAGTTTTTTTTTTTTTGTTTCATGTAGTTTATAATTTATATATACTTTGTACACCGTATAAATTGTTTTATTTTTCATTTTTTTTTTATTGTAGACATAAAATTGACTCGACGCGATTAATATAATTATGGCGCAGTGTAATAAATATATTATTGCGTACAGATAAAATTGCAGTATAAATACGAATAAAAGACCGAGATTAAAATAACCGAATTTTATTGTATAGAATTATAAAACCGCCGGCGTCATGTGACGCAGTCACATATATAGACCATGTAGACGGTATAGAAAAACGGACGGTCGTGATCGGCAAAAAAAAGAGAGAAAATTTCGTTATAAAGACAAGGACGTAGTGTAAAATATAATTGTCGGATACCGGGGCGGGCGAGTCGCCGGAGGAGACTCCGGTTCGAATCAGTGTAGCGGCCGGTCCGAGAGGGAAATGTCCAAGAGGGGTGGTTTTTGATTTTACAACCGTTTCACTCGAAAACGGAGTGAACTTAAATCTAACAACAAACAATTGTGATATATGTCGATAGTGTTCTTTAAAAAGTAAATCGCCGGACGGGAGTAATAATTCCGTCCTGTATATCTGTACGCCACCACCGGTTTAGATGTGTTATACGAATTGAATTATTTCGGTTGTTTGTATGGAAACGGCGTACGGCGTTAATCTGACAAATCCAACAACATTTTAGAATAATCGTCAAGGAAATTACCCGCAACAAGCGAGTTTTTACCATCGTCAGAAAACAACAAAAAAAAAAAAAAAAAAAAATCAACATTTCTAAACGATGGATTTATCTATTTGCGGAGACCTATTTTACGTTGTTTGCCTATAGTAATGAGTTTGTATAAACCGGAACAGGCGAAACCGGAGTATTTTTGCATATTATATATATATTATATTAATTTCGATTCTGCGCGTATTGGGTATAATGCATGCAGTACGCGGATAACGAAAAGAATAAGCAATAAAAAAAAAAACTAAGGTCAAAATAATGATTTTCGGAGCCTTTTTATACCGTTGTAGACGGGCGCCGTACGCGTATTACATAAGACACATTACACGTCTATTATACATATTATATTACGTATATTTATAATATGGTTATTTTTACAAAATAACTATAACTATTATTCTATCCACGTACATTTATATATTATTATTATTATTATTATTTTATTGTTCACGCGATACATTCCGTCGCATAATATGCTGTTCTGGTATTATATTAAAACATTATTATTATTATTACGATTCACATATACAAAAATATAATACATTACGTTTTATACGTTTTAAAATGTGTTTTTCTGTTTTCGTATGTACCCGCGGCCCGGGGTTGACGCGGTGCACATTTTGGACCGTTTTGAAAAAAAAAAAACCAGATGGTGCGCGACCGACCCCGCGCACGCATATGTGTGTGCCGGCAGTGCTCCGGTCGGAAGAAGAAGCAGAAGAAGAAGAAGAACAAACAACAACAACAACAACAACAAGAAGAAAAATAACCGAATATTATACGGACGTCATCGGTAAATATGTATAATATTTATAATCGCGTTTACGATTTGACGATTATATATATATTTATGTATAACGGTCGCCGGGAAACCACTTGCACATCTCCTTGTGCAATTCCGCGAGATTTTGTAAGATCTCCGGTACCCATATCGAACATTATTCATAGTTTTTATATTAGTCCATACATATATATATATATATATATATATATATACACACACCTTTGATCAGGACCGTCCCTAGGGCAGGACGATCTGGGTTTGCGCGCTTTCGCCTCGGTTGTAGACAGGTCCCGCCGAGGTTATATAATAATAAGAATAATTATAAAAAGAAAAAAAGTCACGTTGACGGGCCCGAGAGAAAAAAAAAAAAAAAATCCACATACTTATAAAACTAAAATAGCGGCACTTGAGATAATTAAGGACCCTGACCTAACCGTCTTCTAGTTTTTCCGACGCGTGCAATTTTAACGACCGGAATATTACTGTGTGCCCCGAGCCTCGGAAATCCTCGGCCGTTGCCCCGTAGTGCGTAACAACGATAATACGCGCAATACCAAGAGCGGCGTTTAAACATATTCTTCTACGCATTCTGGACGTTTCGCGTACCGCGTCTTGTGGACAAAAAAAGAAATACCTAACCAACAGTAAATGTTTCAGTAAATCTTACCGGGTACGGGCTACTGGCGGGTGGTACGGTTGTTAACCGTCGACTTATCCGGAACTATTTGAGAGTACGCGATCGGGCTCAGGCGAACTGGCGGCGGTCCGCGGTGTTGTGGACGACCGCCATCGTGTGCATATAATAAATATCTCGTCTGTTTTGCCGGCCGAGAGAAAAAAAAAAAAAGAAAAAAGAAAAAAGAAAAAAATCGGACGAATAATTACACCGAACAATCCGAATAGAAAATATTCGAAAAAAATATCTTCCGGACGGACGCGACACACGATATACGGACGGTAATAATAGTAATAACTGCGCGACGTCGCGGAGTCTCGGCCGATGACTGTGCACTCGCGTTGTTACTACGCTACTACCGCGGCGGCTGTAAATATACTATTTTTGTGCCGCCGCCGCCGCCACCACCACCGCCGCCGCCGCCGCCGCCGCCGCCGCGTAACGATATATCCTTTGGCGTACACCGAAACGGACCGACGCCATTGGTGGACGGGCGCAAGGGTAAACGGTGGCCTGCGACTTCGGCGGCGGCGTCTCCGTCGCGTTTTTAGCGTCTCCGAATCGTCGTCGTCGTCGTCGATCGCGTACGATATTTTCCGTTACGAATACAATGGCCGAAATAGAGAGAGAGGGAGGAACGTGAGAACTATGTAAATTTTAAACTTTTAATTAAAAGCTGACTAATTTTTTTTTTTTTTTTTTATTAGCTACCCCCTCCTCCAACCCTAAAAATCGTTTGTTTTCCCTATAACATTGTTATGTATATTTATTACATTTTTTTTTTTTTTTTTATACGCGTTCCCGGGTAATCTGACAATTTTGTCAAATTCAATATTCGAAAAAAAAGTCAATTTACCGTTCGATCGATATCACGTATGTAACCGGTAATCTTGTTAACATGTTTTCCGGATGATGTATTTGTGTTGTTCATTACTTATTTTCCAGTATTTGTTTTATGCAAACACATCGTTTGAAATCTGCGAAATGTCCGTCGTAAAAAAAAAAAAAAAAAAAAATAAAAAAACATGGGCATTCTATTGTTTTTAAATATTGAAAAACGACAACCAATACACATAAGGGCAACACCAGGAATTATTATTTTATTGATTTCTGAAATTTAATATTAATATTGTTTAAAAACTATCTAATATTATGTATGTAAATTTAGTTATATATTTGTATTGTAAATAAAATACAAAAAAAAAAAAAAACCGCGTTAATTTATGTAGATTGTTTTTTAGTTGGTTTATGGGGGGTGGAGGGGTGCGATATAATATCATTTGATTTAAAATTGAATCAGCGGTTCAAAAAAAAAAAAAAAAACACTACATAAGTCATTAAATTAAAAATTGTACAGAAATATCACCAAAAACGTAACTCGTAAACTTTATTTGTATTGCGTTTTCATCTGTTTAAGCGTTTATTTGCGAGATCTGTGCGGTGTTCAAAATGTATGGTTATAACTTATAAGTGTACCAGTCTAAACGACTTATGCCGTTTTTAAAGTGACCGATTCGATTATTAAAAAAAAAAAAAAAAAAAAAAACCAAAAAATGCTTTAGATTATTATTATTATAATATTCGATAAAATATGAAAAACTATCGTTTGACAAATGATTATCTCGTTTATACGTAACAACAATAAACAAACACAAATACTTATTTGATCGTTAATAAAAAAAAATACGATATAAACGTGTGAATACATTTATGTATGGAAATGTAATATTTAAAATGTTTGCGGATAAAATATTAATTTTAGATTTAAATAGCGGTAAAAAGCGAATCGAGTTTTGGGATTTGTTCGCTTTTAAATTTTTAGTGTAATTATTATCGTCGGTTTCGATTAGAGTGATGTTATTGACAATAATAGCCAATCGTGTAAAAACGTTATTAAATTACGTAGCGTAAACATTTTCCAACAAATCGATTCGATTGAAACGGCGCAATTCAGTATGCGATTATAATAATATTTTTTAATAATAATATTCGTATAGTATTGCGCAGTGTTTTTAAGCGTTTTAAATTCCCGAGCGAAACGCGTGGGAGTTTTATTGGTTTTACGACGCCGAGCGCTGCGCTTTTAAAACGCGTTTTCCTCGGAACGACATAAACAACGATTGCTCTCTTTTCTTCAACATTTTTAATAAATGCACTGAATAGGTTTTTTTTTTTTTTTTTTTTTGTGTGTGTGTTTGATACGTTAGAATTTATTCGGCGATCGGCCGCATACCCGTCTATATGGTATTCAAATAAAAATACGAACAAATAAATGCGTTAAACAAAAGTAGAACAATTTTTTGTTTTTTATTATTTAATGATACACCCCAGTTATTCTCTAACATTCTATTTTATTTTGAACTAGCCGGATAGTTTGAATCAACAATATACAAACAACCCCGTAGGTTCAAATTGGAAGTAGTGTCGATGGACGCCCCTTCCCCCCAAGTGGTCATGTCAAAACCTATTTACTTATTGTATTACGTTGTATACAGATTGTAAATATTTTTTAATATAATAAAACAAGCCGAGTAATAAATTACCAAACCAAGTAAATTTTTACTTTTAACTTTACAACGATAACAACAATATATTATTATCGGGTCAGAATTGTTTTTTATATATAAGTATCAATTAAATCAAAAATTACACTCTACAAAGTAATTATCAGATCAGTTCTTCTATATGCTTGTGAAACATGGCCAACGACCAAAGGAGATGAACACAAAATAGCGATCTTTGAAAGACGAACATTAAGTAGAATATATGGGCCAAAACGAAATAATATCACACAACAATATGAAAGTAGAAGCAACATAGGATTACAACAACTATATAAAGAACCGAGCATAGTAGCAGTACTACAATATAGAAGAATCGGATGGGCCGGCCACGTATGGAGATCTAATGAAATAGCCTAATGAAAGCGGTATTAAAACGTAAACCCCTTGGGAAAAGACCACTAGGCAGACCGAAACAAAGATGGATAGACAAAGTAAAACTTTGGAAGAATTTGGAATACAAGATATGGAAGTAGTAGCTCGGGATAGAGACAGGTGGAAGGAAATTTGTGTTGCGGTTTTGGGCCTCAATGGCCTTTAAAAACCGAAGAAGAAGAAGAAGATATATATATATATATTAGTGATTTGATGATCGATGCGGTTTATCGACTATGCATTTTGTTGGTTTTTAATGATGTGAATTTTCGAACCGTACATCGAACAGGCCGGTAAAACCACGGGATTGAACGATTCCGCACGATGAAAACGTAAACGATTTCGAAATGGCCGTCACGTCAGCGTATAAGCACACAACGGCGAGTCAGAGAAAATACCAGGAGACGCTATTCGGGAGCATTGACGGCCGCGCGCACTCGGTCAACGGTTCGTGTATATTTTCTATAAATAAAACGGGAGACTGCTGTTCTCTCGCTATAATGCCGAGTGGATCGGATTATTTTTAAGTTGACGCGAAAACATACATACAAATAAAAAAATAAAAATAAAAAAAAATAATAATAAAAAAAAAAAACGCGCGCGCACAGGAAACCGCGCGTATATAAATAATTTAACACGATACGACTCGGAGATATAAAATTCGTTTTAATTAACCGAGTAAACGACAACGTTAATATTACGATATTATACGGAATTTGATTAATACAATATCATGTTTCGCGTTTGGCAAAATGTTTTTAACGCGCGCGAAATTTCCCGTACGAAAACATAAATAGTGTATTTTACAGTGCGTGGCAGATTAAAAAACAATTGTACAATAAAAAAAAAAAAAAAAAAACAAAAACAAATGTACAATAAAAAACAAAAACAAAAACCACAGGCGCCAGCCCGCCCGACGACGACTACTTTCGTAATAACAATCAAAAAATATTTATTTTATCGAATAATAATAATCTCGCCGGTAATACGCGAATGAATATTTTTTTATATTAATTCGCGGTCTATTACGGGGATGTATCCGTTACGGTATATGAAAAAATTCGTTCGAGACAAATGCTGTACGCCGAACACGACGATGTTCTTTAGAATCAGTGGCGTGCCCGGCGATAGGGTTATATCCCGCCCCCTGTCCCCTATTGGCTTAAAAATACAACATTTTCAGTATTTATTTAGTAATTTAACCTCGAAACGTGTACATTTCAGCCAAGTTATAAGGAGGGGCTCGTTTCGTTATCTGACAATTGGCGTTTTTGGATCCGGTATTAAAATTCACATTGCCGGGTTAGGACAGAAGAAGATACTACGGATTTAAACATTCGATTATTGTTCCGGTATTCAGGTACTACGTCCCTTCCCATTGAAAATTCCCGGGCACGCCACTGTTTAGAATAATTATATTCGTTTGACGAGAGGGAGGGTGAGTGAAAATCCCAGACAAAACAACATTCTTTTATCAATTTCAGTGGCGTATTTAGTTAGATTAACTTCATTGGCATGGCTATTTCGACAACGACGTCTAAATTTAAATACTAAACTTAGTGATGGAAACTTAAAACTCGGCTTAGCGAAGTGTATTAATTGTCCTTCAGAATTTTAAATTATTATTTTTCGATATTTTCACAATAAATTGGTGAGGGTACCAGGAAACCTATGCCAATTTTTTTTTTAAAAATTATTATCTTTTTGTTACTCTAGTTAGGATAGAAGAAGATACTACGGATTTAAACATTCGATTATTGTTCCGGTATTCAGGTACTACGTCCCTTCCCATTGAAAATTCCCGGGCACGCCATTGTTTAGAATAATTATATTCGTTTGACGAGAGGGAGGGTGAATGAAAATCTCAGACAAAACAACATTTTTTTATCAATTTCAGTGGCGTATTTAGTTAGATTAACTTCATTGGCATGCTATTTAGACAACGACGTCTAAATTTAAATACTAAACTTAGTGATGGAAACTTAAAACTTGGCTTAGCGAAGTGTATTAATTGTCCTTCAGAATTTTAAATTATTATTTTTCGATATTTTCACAATAAATTGGTGAGGGTACCAGGAAACCTATGCCAATTTTTTTTTTATTTAATTATTATCTTTTTGTTACTCTAGAAACAAACGCTTTAGGACGGTGTAATCTATGCCCATTAATTTTGAAAATTATTATTTTGTTTCATGTACAAGCCTGAGGGTACCGGGGAAACTATGCCAATTTTTTTTATTTTTGTTATACATTTCAAACCATACGCCTAAGGTCACCAGGGAACCATTTGAAAAAAATAAATATACTTACGTTATTTTTGAAAACAAAGCGGAACCATTTTGCCTTTTTTTTTTTTGTTTTAAATTATTATTTAGTGTCACTTTTAAAACACAAACCCGAGAACGTTGAGTGCTAGCGAATTTTAGTACATTAAAAAACAAATGTTTTGTCATAATTATTTTTATTACTTTTTTATTTTTTAAATAGGTTGTACTATTTTCTGAGTTTTGTGAATCAAATTTGTTTGTCCCGATAGAAATGTATGACACTTTGACACAAGACTCGCGGTATTTATCGTACTATTTTCCGATGTTCATATCATTTTTTTGTTTTTTTTTTTTTGTTGATCCAAGGTTAATTTATTTTGTAATTACATACTAATACAAATTTCAATTTTGATTAATCAAAACATTTTTAACAGATCGCCGCTCAGAATCATTTTTCTTTTGCATTATTTAAATTAACAAATAGCATCACGACTAAAAAAAATCGAACATGATGTTTTCTATTTTCTCCGTTACGTTTTAAATTTGAATAGAAGAAAATATCTATTTTCTAGGTACCCGCTGTAATAATAAGTCAAACGGTATGACCTAGATCCAGATGAGTCGGCCTGGCAGAATAATTCACGCCGGGAAATGTTTGTAACCGGGCCACATTTTCTCAACGCTTACAAGGCCGTAGCATTAAATAGTATATTTTTTTTTTTATCAACCAAGTGACGTACATATTTGGCGTACTTGAAAATCCAAAATTCAAAATGGGGGAGGTTAATATACCGGAGGTACGTTGAAAAATCCTAATTCAATAATAACGAACAACTGGAAATGAATGTATGCCATTCAGGACAACCTGGGATTGACCTCGGTGTGCCGGTGGGCCGTCACTGCCTATACCTAACGTCTAACTATAATGTCATAAAATTCATCGAGAAATGTTGGACCCTCCCCAAAACGGAAGAAAAAGTAAATATATTTTTATATATAGTAAATTCTCGATTATCCACTGAATTGGGTGGCGCGGCAACCGCGGATAATCCAAAATAAGACGATAATTTACACAAAAACGCTTTTAACGTGTTTTATTAACATTGAATTATTATCATATACATTTTTATTTTTATTTCCTTACAAACAAATCTGTTTGTTGGCTTTGTTTTTTTTGTGTCGAAACAACTCTTCTTTATTTGCGACTTTCAGTATTTCTTCGGTCTTTCTTCTTGTATATAAATAAATGAAAAAAAAAAAAACCAAACAAACAAATCTGCGCTGTCAACTTAATATATTTATAATTACGTGCGGTATTTTAGTAACTCTAAAACTGTTTGTAAGGGTTGCCGATTGTAAAAAATATCGATATATCATATATTATTATGAAAGACTTTTTATATTTATTATTAAAATTACAGCAAAGAATCGTTTTTTTTTTTTTTTTTTTTTTTAACATGCATCTCCTTCCCGCGACCCGATTATCATAATTTATATGCACTCTTGTTGAAAATACTTTTCAAATATATTCAAAATACGTTTTTTTTTTTTGAACAATTGTGTCATTTGTATTCGAAATACTTTCTTTTAAACGTATTCGAATGTGAATACAAATATATGTTAAAAGTACCAATCCAAAATAGGCACATGACAAATAATTTCTAATATCCAATACAATTTGATATGCCTCGATCGATTTGTACGTTAAAAAAAAAAAAAATTACACATACTATAATATTCTGTACGTTACCTGTAGCAATTGTTCTGATATCTGTTAATTTTGAAGAAATCGATTGGAGGTTTTTTTTTTTTTTTTACGAAAGTAGCAAAAATAAACAAAAACGTCTTGCGGGCGCGCAAGAGTATTATTGGATTGTGTTTGGTTTTTTTTTTTGTTTTTCTGTAAAATAATTTATACTATAATTGAATTATGTTTGAAAATTGGGGGCCAGTGTGCGAATGAACACCACCGCGGGTTGAGTCGAGTTTTCAATAATCGCTCGGGAGGCTAATTTTTTTTTTATTATCTAAATCTCATATAGCCGGTGGGGCGATCTTTTTTTATTTTTTTCAATTCCGACCACCGCGTATTATTTGTACAATATAACTCCGGTGTCCACGACCGGATATCGTCAATATAATAATACAGTCGTGTCCGGGCAGTGTCGTTTTTTTTTTTTTTTTTATAGACGACGATGAGAAAACGGCTTATACACCCGCCGCGCGCGGATGAAACCCACCAAGAAGATTTTTACAATAAAAAAAAAAAAAAAAAAAAAAAAGAAATAATATGATTGCTACAAATAATATTTCTCATTAGCGGCGCGCACCGCGCATAAATAACGCGGTTTTATGGGGTCATTTGTTTGTTATAAAATATAATATTATATAAAACACATGCTTCGGTTTTATGCGTGTGTACTCGAAAACCGTCGTTGTATTAATAACGGCTTATGGGATAAAAACAAAAAACAAATAATTAAAATAATAATAAGTATGTTCCCGTTGACCGTGATTTATTTCGTTTTAATAGAGTTTTTTTTTTTTTGTCATTGTAATAAAATAATATTTTTGAAGACGTCGCAGTATATTGATTTTATTGTATTCAACGGCTTAGGGGTTGGGATGGGGAGTGCTGGGTATTTCCATCCTCCTAAAGCATTTTTTTTTTTTAATTTTTAATCGTTACCAAACAATAGAAAATCTTCCAAACACGGCTGAAAATAGTTTTAATACAATTTTCTAGATTAGCAAAAAACGGTTAGATGTTTTAATTGTTCTACTAAGAATTACAAAGCAAAACGAATCACCAAGCAATACTCGCCAGAAGAATATATCAGAATTTTGATTTTTTTTTTTTTTTTCTTTCGGTAGATTTGACCGTAAAAAAAAAAAAAACCCCAAAGACTGGTGTCGTCTTTAATTTCATTCGCGAAATACGAAGAGTATCGGTTAGCACACGGGCGACAGCAGCAGCCGGCGCCGGTGATTTACGACAATCGTCATTATATATATTTTTTTTTTTTTACTCGCAATACGAGTGTATTGTTGCCGACCCGCGGTTAAATCGTTTCTCGTCTACACATCAGCTGAACGGTATCATATTTAGAAGACATTTACCGTCACTGTCTACATTCCCGCGTAGAAAACGCTCGATTTTCGTTTTTGAGTAAAATCGCCTATTATAAAACTAAAAGAGCGCATTGGGGAAAGACGGTGCGTTTTTTTTTTTTCTTTCGAAATAATTAATTTCCTGAAAAGTTACGGGCCACGGTTGTTTTTTTACGACGAATCGAGCGTTATATTCGGAATAACGGAAAAAAGCCCCCCCCCCTGTTTTACACTCCGAAATATTGTCGTCTTTTCGTTTTATAATCGACGCTTTTACTCTAAAACCGAAATCAAACGAGGTGCGGGCGTCCTCTTGACAGTCTTTATTTACATTCAAAACATTGACTGGGTTTTCGTTATACAGTCGAGTCGTGATAACTCGAAGTTGAAGGGTGATAAAAATTCACCTCGAGATATGTATTATTCGAGATACCTAACTGGAATTTATCAAAATAAAATAAATACTTCGAGTTACCTATGTAATGAAATATAATTTTAAAACTTTGCGATAAAAACGTTATGACAAATATAATACATTTATGTTTATACATAAATGCTATACAAAAACTAAATATGTATTATTTGGATGAACATTTTTTTTTTTGTTTTGCTTATTAGTAACCCAAGTTAAAAGTTACCCTATCGAATGACGTCGTCGGGGGTTCCGTGGTCTGAATTGATATAAAAACTATTAAACGCGGTCCGGGTGTTTTTTTGAACAGACCTCGTATATTTTCGCCGTCCGTTAATTTAAATGGCGGTGTCTGTTTTATTATTTCGTGGTGTTTGTTATTATTTCGGTTCGTCGTTCGTAATACCACCCCAACTGGCGTTTCTTCTACCGGCGGGGACACGTGTTCGCGATAAAACGTCACGGTGCCATATACGCGGTATACGGGCTCTGTTTGACATAGATTGTGGTAATTCCGGCGGATAATCGTGACGCGCGTCCGGAAACTCCGGCGCAGCACGTGCCCCCGATTATACGCCGGGCAGGGAGCTTCTGCGCGGCGCGGCTCGCGGCCGGATGACGGCGGTAATCCGCCGGCGGCAGGACGGTAAACAACAACGCGGACCGACTGTGCCAACGTACCGGCACGGGCGAGGGGAACCGAAGATTTTCGGGGTTCCAGGTGCTGGTAGTGAGGGCGTAAAGGTACACCGCGCCGTCTCGAGAAGCGCAGAGAAAGAAAAAAAAAAAAAAATCGTCTTTAACACTACTGTCGTTGTTGGGTTTGCACGGGATCGCGGAGCGTTTACTTATTATTATTATTTTTTTTTTTTTTTTTTACATACAGTTGTAATCACAGACGGCAATAACGACACGAGTGACGTTTCTTTAAACGTTTCGTCAAATTTGCTACCCGGTATTTGTTGTTTAGTGTTATTTTGTCGCTTTTCGCCGTTATTATTTAATTTTTTTGTTTGGGTTATTGACAAAACGTCGCGGGAAACGCCGCGAAAAAATACAACTTCTATTTTTTAGGGCCACCCCATATCAGTGTTTCCCAACCTTTTTACCACCACGGACCACTTCGGCAATATTTTATAGGTCGCGCGGACCACCTCAATTTTACGAATAAACTAGGAATACCTTTTGGTCGCTCATTATCAACAATACACAAAATTTATCGAAAAATGTTAATTTTCATTATTTTACTGTACATTTCATTACTATACTTCGCTAATATACAGGGTGCGGCAGAGCCGACTGACGAGTTTAATGAGGCCATTAGCCTGTGATAAGATAAGAGCAGGCCTTAATAAGTGGTGGTATTTTGAATTGTGCGGCAATGCCGTTTTTATTCGTGATCATGGTCTGGACAGGTGTACATTGTGGTTTCGTCGTGCGTGCGTATTACGAAAATAATCATTCTGTGATCGCCACACAAAGGGCTTTTCGTATACACTTCGGCGTTACACGTGCTGAATCTGTTCCTTCTGCTAACACTATCGCATTGTGGATACGGCATTCGGAAGAAACTGGAAGTACCCTAAGTAGACTTGGACACGGAGCACCACCCAGAACGGTAAGAACCCCCGAAAATGTGCAGTCGGTTAGAGAGTCAATTGAGCGGTCACCAAGACGCTCAGCACGGAAACACGTTATGTAGCTTTGGGAATCTCAGACCGTTCTTTGAGGAGAATTCTTCTTCTTGCTGGCCAGCACGGTCCCCAGATTTAAGCATGTGTGATTTTTTCCTCTGGGCTATCTTAAGGATAAGGTTTTCAGACATCGCCCACATATACCATAGAAGAAATTAAACAGAAAATCACCGTGCAAGTCGAGGCCATACCAGACGAAATGTGCCGAAAATCATATGAGAGCTTCAGAGATCGTCTACAACAGTGTATCAATGCTGACGGCCGCCATCTTGGAGATATAATTTTCAAAAAAATAATTTTTAAAAATGGGATTGAATATTGATTTGAATAAAAAAAAAAACCTTTTTCTCGAAGTTTTACCGTTCGTTATTTATAGCCTATCAAAACTCGTTAGTGGGCTCTGCCGCACTCTGTATAATTATATTTTACTATAGTAAATAATTTACTTAGTGTGATTTTTGTGACTGATACCTACACACTTATAAAAGTGGAAAATACTTATCGGTCTACAGCAGCGACAACGATATGATAACCGTATAATATTATACGGTTCCTCAGTAAGTTGTAATTTTTTTCGTTATTTAAAAAAAAAAATAATAATAATTAATTTGTAATAGAAATCGAAGAAAAAATCTATGGGACCGCGGACCACCGGTTTGGGAAACACTGCCCCATATAGTGTACGCGCTGTAGTATTTGCGTACCCATACACAGACAGCGTTTCGAAACGAAATTTTCCAATAATTCGTATTTATTTCCGGAGAAAAAAACGGTCGTGTTCTGGAGGAGGGCGGACCGGTGTAAAACATATTTTTAAAACACTCGAGCCGTTTTTTTTTTTACGCATTGGTAAAGAATCGGTTAACGCCATCGATACCGTTAGGTTAACGGGGCGGGCGCCTGGATTTGTCTTTTTTGCGGTCCGCGGACACCGGCCCTTATCGAAATTCGTAATATTTTCCGGGCCGAAACAAATCGCGGTAACACATAAAGACACAATAATATTCGAAAAATTGCCGTCCTACCGACATGACGACAATAACAATAATAATAATAATAATAATACGGCGTTCGCGGGCCCGGCCACGTGTACTCCAAATGGCGGACAGTAACCCGAAACACACTGTATAACACGACGGTGTACGCCGAGATTATTTAATGGGTTTCTCGGCGGGATCGGGACCGCGCCGTACCAAAACGTACGTGCGTACGTTTGTTTTCTGTAACGACGCGCTCGTCTCGTCTCCCGGTGCTCGTCTCGTCCGCCGGACGTTTGATGCCCTGCACGTGTCGCCGTCCCGCCGCGCGGCCGCGTCCGGACCCTGGCCGGGGACGCCGTCGTCGCAGGCCGCCGCCGCCGTTGGCCGTTTCGATTTCGTCAGGCAACCGAGCCTGACGGGGCCAATGGGACAGGACGAGAGAAAAACAAAAATACAAATAAATAACAACCCGATTTCGATTTACCGCCCGACAAATAGTATCGTCGTCGTCGTCGTCCGTTGACGCGGTGGAATTCGGTGCTATACAATACCGGCAGTAGTAAAAATATCGCGACGAAAAATCGCACATGGAAAACTAAAAAAAATACGTACCGAAAAACGTTATAAACGAGTGGCGCGACGAACATTTTTTTTTTTTCTCATTTTAGGCACATCGATTCCTTCCTATACCCACCACCAGCCCCCTTTCAACAAACAGGTATCTATTTAGGTAATTTTTTTTATTGTTTCATATTATCCCTCACCTCTATCATTTAGTTTTAAAATTTAATTAAGGACTATATAGGGTAATATTTTTTTGATCCGTTAACATCATCAAACCATACGAAGAAAACAACTTTATTGCTCATACTAAAAAAAAAACCATTATCACTGTCCGTTCACTTGTAAATTAATTCATTTGTCAGTAATAGTTTAGACGGTTTTCCAAATGTATTTATTGCTTCTATATGTCAATATCGTATTAATAATATGTCTTTCGCAACTTAAAAAAAAAAAAAAAAACATATTAAACCCTCTATAGCCGATTTTGATTTATAGTTGAGCGCGCAAACGTGATTTAATTAAAATTTCAACGGGAAAATTAATATATATTTTTTTTTTTTTTAGTACAATTCATTAAATTCATTGTTTATAATATATGTATATAAAACTAACAGGAAAAAAAAAAAGACATTTTTAAGTTCTAATTTATATTGAGAAAATATCGCCCAAATACCATTGTATTTGTTTTTCCGTCGCTATGTAAACATGTCGTTCGATTTAGAAATTATTAATGCAAAACACGCCTTACGGGAACATTTTAATGTATTCTTAAAAAATCAATATTTAGTTGTTTTATTTGGCAATGAGTTCAATCATTAACAATGAACACTGAAATGTAACTTATAACTGTAAGGTTTTTTTTTCTTGAAAACGCGTAATTCAACTTGGCTATTCGAAATCGTTTTTATTTTAAAATTAACATTAACTTGGCTTAGTTATTTATTATTATTTATTTTTTTTTTTTTTATGATAATTAAGAGTTATCCTATTTGTACCAAATTCGACGAGCATTTGGTATTTTATTTTATAGATTTTACTTTAGTAGTAATATATAGCACGACACTATCTATTCGAGATCCGATAAAAAATATAATTATCGTGACGACTTCTTATTTTTCGGTCGCCAATATAAATCGCTTAATCTACCGTCACTCATAGTTAAGCGTAAGCCATCAGCCAAGGTCCTTGACTCGAATAATATTATGGAAAACGAGCTGTCGGTTTTTGTGTTGTATACTCGTAGTAGTAATGACGAAATGTATAAAATAAATATATATATATATATAAAAAAAAAAAAAAAATTAAAATACCTAATCTAAGAGAAGATTATAAACGGAGTATAATTTTCGATTAGTGGAAACGAGCCCAAGTGATCATGCTACTTAAACTGGGAAAACCACCAGAACAAGGTGGTATTTCATACAGACCAATTCTTCCAAGCCTCTCAAAATTATTCGAAAAACTACTTCTAAAACGCTTAAAACCGTCGATAGAAGAAAGACCGGAATATCAGTTTGGATTTCGGAATAAACAATCGACAATCGACAATCGGGTCATTCGTGTCACAAACGTGATAAACGAAGCGCTTGAAGAAAAAAAACTATTGCTGCCGGAGTATTCTTTGACGTGGCACGAGCTTTCGATAAAGTTTGGCACAAAGGATTACTTATAAACCTACGTGAACAGCTGCACACGGTGCGCACTTTTCGAATCCTATCTGACTGAACGTTAATTCAGGATCTTTCATGAAGAAGCATCCAACTGATTGGGAAAAAAAAAAAAAAAAACATATCGGCGGGTGTACCACAGGGAAGCGTCCTTGGACCGATCCTATACTTACTCTGCACAGCGGACATTCCAACCAACCACTATGCAATGACAGCCATGTTTGCTGAAGACACGGCAACAATGGCAATATACGAAGACCAGCATACCTGCGACTGATCGGCTTCAAAGGCCCACCAACAACGTTTCCAACTGGACGAATCGTCGGAAGATTAAAATCAACAATCGGTACACGTAAATTGCGTAAAACCTAACCTACAAGCCGGTATTGCTAGATCAGCAGATCATTCCACAGTGTGACTCGGCAAAATATCTAGGAATGCACCTGGGACTCTCGGTTCAACTGGAAGCACCACGTGTTAGACAGAGAAAACGGCAAATTAATACGAAAACGCGACAGCTATATTGGCTGGTCGGAAGACATTCCGAACTAGACCTCACAAGCAAACGCCACTTGTACGTAATGATAATTAAACCGATATGGACTTATGGGCTTCAACTGCATGGGGTCGTGCCAGCAAGTCCAATATTGAGATGACACACCGTTGCCGGAGCTTACCACCGGTATGACAGAAACGACATTATCCACCGAGATATGATGGTCGCATGTTCGTCCAGGACGAGATTATACCATGTTTGGTAGGTAAACATAAAAACGAAAAGGCTGGATCAACACGCCAATCCAGCAGCAATCCAACTACTAGACAACCCTCTAGACATTAGGCGTCTCAAACGCCGAAGACCAATACGACTTGGTATTGAGATTCATAGACTAATACCGACCCGGTCCACTGGGATTGAGACTCTACACGTGTTTATTTTTTATTTTTTCGTATATAAATACATTACGAGTATTTATGTACACCTTTGATAATGTAAAGATTTTCTTGATCGTTACAATAGAAGCTTTCGGGCGGTTAAAAAAAAAAAAAAAAAAAATCATTTTTATTTTTTATTATAATAATGATGCATATTATTGATATTATTGTTAATTTTATTATAATTTAAACGATGTGCAAATGCGGCGCGTTGTTCCGAATATATCACAATTGTATTGAACAAAATAACAATCTTCCAAATCGTTTGATACGGTTAATATTTTTTTATTTTTTTTTTATATATCGGGTCCGGGACACGTTCGAAACGAATACATTTACGGTGGACGTAAACAAACGGTTTTTGGAAATTATACCGAAAAAAAAAAAAAATGAAAGAAAAAAAAAAAAAAAACTGGGTCCGACCCTGCCAGGATTCGAACCTGGAATCTTCTGATCCGTAGTCAGACGCGTTATCCGTTGCGCCACAGGGCCGCTTGGTCTACGTCCACGATTTTTAACTTTTTAGATCCCGTAATAATATTATTATCACCATCATTAAACAAGTCGTACACGCGTTTTTTTTTTTTTTTTTTTTATTCGACGTCAACTATACTAATATTAATTGTTGTCCGTGTGCCGTTTAACACGTTTTGTAATATATTATAATGTTAACGGTTTTGTTCCGTTTGCGGTTTTTTCGACACATCGCTACAGACGTTACCGTGGTTTTTACGCGGTAAATTATTATCAATTGTAATATTATTACTCATGATTGGTTTAGATTATAGTTTCTGAGTGTAGCGAACAAGTTATTCGTTCTACCCCAAGATCTGTTTTTTTTTTCCTTTCGGAAAACACTGTTTTTTGCTTAGTAAAAATGCTTCGGTTTTTATTGTCGTCTCAAAATTCCAAAAAAAAAAAAAAAAAACATTTTTTCGCAATTTCCAATACGTTTTCCAAAAAATTGCTTTTTGATGAACAGTGAAATCGTTTGACGTTTTTTTTTTTTTTTTTTTTTTTTTTTTTTATATATACAGTACTTCAAACGATGCGGAATTTCCGTCCGGGGTGGATCGACCAAAATGTCTAGACTCCTAACAGTTTTTCTAAAAAAAATTATTATTCTACGTTCGGTTTTTTTAAAATTATTTTTTAACCGTGTGCACAATGCGTCCGTTGTGTATTCGTAATATAAAAAAAAAAAAAAAAAAATTGTTTGGCAAATAATACGAGGCCGAACGTTTAATATCCGCGCGTGTATAATCTGCCTGGTTTCGATCCGAATCTTAAAAATAAACGAAACGAATTAAAAAAAAAAAAAAAAATCAATCGACAGTCGAGAAGTTTATATGTAAACTAAACAACCGCTCGTGAATATATTTTTTTTTTTTTTTTTTATAGATTTACTCAAAGTAGTTTACAATTAATCAATACGTTTTTTCGTAAAACGGTAGCCGAACAAATCGATAATTTGTTATTCATCAATTCGGTATTTCTAATATTACAGATATTTTTTAGCAGCTCAAATATCGGAAAAAAAAAGTAATAAAAGTATATAAATATATTTTATACGTTTTGTATTCGTATTGATTTGCGACCGGTTTCGATTATACGAAAATCGTCGTACGGTACAAATGATGAAAATGTAAAACGATACAGAACATGTTACAAAAACTAAAAAAAAAGGAAAATAATGTTCATATTTTTTTATACATAAAACAATAATATTATGACGCCGAGAATTTCGTTTGTTTTTTCATATTTTATTATACGAGTACCCATACAATAAGTTTTCTTTATAAATAGTTTTTTTTTTTTTTTTTCTGAAATATTTCCGTTTTCGTTCTCATAACACCCCACTCCCTCACACTCGCCGACAATCTGTAGAATTTATTTTAGTATTTTTTTTTCATCTTTTTTTTTTTTTTTTTTTTACTCCGCGGCTTACTCTGACTCAAAGTCACCGCATTATGTAATATTGCCGTTATTATCGGCGGTCTTTACACGTCAGGGTTAATAATTATTAATATTAACAAAAGGCACGTGTAGACGCAAAATTATTATTCATACAATGTTATTGTATTGCCGAGCGGATTACGCTTAATTTTTCGTCGGGCTCCTGAAAATTCTTCCCGTTTTTCATTTGTTGCTATTATTTTATTTATTTTTTTTTTTAGGGTCCGGCGAGTCGCCTGCACCGGAACGTCGCAATTAAACCGCGGTACGACGCCAATATTAACAATTATTAACCCGAATGAAAAAGAAAAAAAAAAAAAAAAAAAAAGAAACAATAGTCATAAAGTCACCCAGATTAACAAAATTATTAATTAAAACAGAAAAAAAAAAATATCGTTTTATACATGTTTTTTTAGGACATCCCGTTCCGATTTTTTCATTTGATATGTAAATGTTGGTAAAGAAGTTAATGAACTATCTTTTTCAAAAACACGTATTATAAAGTTAAAAAAAAATAAAAATAAAAAAATCGAATTATTCTACGAGACATGAGAGTTTTTCCCGTAATGTTTGTTTCCAAGCCAAAAACGTTTTGGCATCGGGCCACTTAATATGTTCGCCTCGAAAAACAGAAAAACGCTTAGATTTTATGTTGTAATCAATTTTTTTTTAAAAAATATTTTTTCAAAATTTGTTTTATTTTTACATTGTCATTTTCATATGTAAATTATATGACCTTGTCAGTAGTGCAGTGTGAACTTAATTTCTTGTCCTTATTGTTTGGTAATCAAAAACTGAAGTCAGGGGGCGGGAGGTCCCCTCCTGTAAAAATTCCTGGTTACGCTATAAAAAAAAAAAAAATAATAATAATAATAAAAATTTCAATTTTATCCATGCGGGACGGACGACGATGAAAGTAAAATATCTGCGATTATTTCTTTTGATCTATAGACGGGATATTATTATATGTAAATATTTTAGATTTTTTTTTTTTACGTGATATACAAACAAATTTGGTGGGTGGTGCGTATTTAATCTATCGCCGCCAAAAGAAAAAAAAAAAATCGTTCTGATAATTGTAGTTTAATATTTATCAATGGAAACGAAATAGTCATATTATCGTTTGTATTCGTATATATAGTGAATTCGATAAGACCACGACAACATAATGGCATAATCGTTTTTCGTTAAGACATTTATCAATTCGTATACATTCATAAAATGTAACCGGATAATAATTTTCGATGGATTAAACTTTTGCTGAGCGTACAAAAAAAAAAAAAAAAAAAAAAAATAACAAACGATTTTTAATTCATTAGAATACTATAAAAAAATTCCACTCCAGATTATTTCTCCATTCCAACCCACTCGTTTCAAATCAATACTCTCTTACGCTTCCGAACGACCCTCCACGTCGTCTCAAAAGACACTGGTGCTCGTGATCAATTGATCTAGGCACTCAATCCTAAAAAAAAAAACAAAAATCTTAAAAATTGTACTTAATAAAGGGTCCTATCACTGGATGGCCTCCCTTATCTCCGTTTTCATGTTTATATTTATGTTATTTTTGCAAATTTGCCAATATTGCACAGATTGTAAATGTTATTTTCCTAATAAAAGAAAAAAAAAATTAAATAAAATTCATTAAACGTGCAATTCGAATTGCTGCGGGACTATTCGTTCGGTGAAATCCCCACAAAGATAACAATATAGAGTGTTTGGCTTACACCGGCAATATTATATAGTGAACCAGTGCTACAATAATAATAGATAAGAAATTAAAAAAATATTACATCAGCAGATTTAGAATACTGCATTTAAATGTAATTATAATACACTATGTATAAACCACTGTTAAAGGGACGAGACTAATAATTTTATAGGAGTAGAGATTTTTTACTAATATTGTGGAGTCTCTGAGGGTCAATTATTCGAGTTAGTAATGAGCGTTTTCGGTGCAAACTTGCGTGACCAATTAGACGCGTTCGAATTTTTTATCAGTCCTTGTGGGAATCATGTTTAGTATTAGTGATCAATACAAACATTTTTCTGAATTGAAAAAACTCCAGGCTTTGGTTTTTCTTTTATATTTATTATTTTTTATAAATACTAATGTGAAAAGTGTTTTACACATATATACTGACACAAAATTTAAACGGATCAGATTGGTTGCGCAAGTCTGCCCCAGAAACGATTGTAATGACCAATTGAATCAATATGTCTTATTTCTTATGAGATTTGGAATAAGAGAAAAAGCACTACAGACTTATGGATCCTAACCAAAAACTTGCCTCAACCCGACCTGGGGCTTTTACATTCATTCGGTCGTCGACCGCCGGAATGTACACATCAAATAGCACAGAGACCCTCCCAGGAAGGTCTTTAGGGACTCGACGGATTCCCGGCCGCATGGTCGGTGATCGGAGGAGTAGTGGCATGGCGGTGGGGATATCGGGAGAAGTTTATGGAGGAGAGAGATGGAGAGTGATGGGTTAGATAAAATGTCTCCGTTGCCCTTCCTCATAAACCCCTAATTCACCCTTCACCATTGGACCCAAATAGAGACACTCGTGACTAAATCGAATAATTGATGTGTTCACTCTGCCCTTTGACCACTGAATGATTGTAAAAGCCCGAATCCATTAGTCTATAGCGATTTTTCTCATATCTTAATATCACTTATCTCGTATTTCTCAATAATTATCTCCTATCAGTAAGCACCTTAGATCATAGGCCATGGTATATGATTACCAAAGCATCGTTTATTATTTAAATGACAAGAGATAAGAAAATATTGTTGATATAAAAAAAATATCGATACGAGATAAGACATATTGATGATATATATATATATATATAGGGGAAACATTTATATGAAAATACTGATAAGAGATAATAAATGTATTGATGTGAGACAAGGGTTATGGATAAGAGATGAGAAATAGATAAGGGAATATTATAGGGTATTATTGTTATTGGTTTTTTGTCTGTATTTAATTGCAATTTTTTTTTCTGATATTTGTTATAAATATCTAATTCTGTGAAATTTAAGTTATCTGTTTATAAAACTGATAATTTTCCATGTTATAAAATACTAATACAAAAAATAAAAAACCCAAAAAGGGGGGGGGGGAAATCAAGCACCCAGATCACCTTTTCGCCTCTTAATTACGCCACTGCATGCGTATTATAATAAACGCATGTGTATATATATATATAACTTATAAGTGTATATATATATATATATACGAGAGCGTTTTATTTTCGTACATTTTATATCCGCGTCTGAATATTTACAGTCGTCTACACGGGTCGGAGACCGTAAAAAAAAAACACGGCGCGAAAAAAAAAAAACCAACAAGCGCAGAGGCACGAGTTATAATACAGTCGGTTATTACCACGTGCGGTAAAAAAAAAAAAAAATAAGTGAAAAAAATACCGTCATCGCAGCCGGCAAGTAAGGGTGTCCGCGTGGGCTCCACTCACCTGCCACTGGTAAACGACAAAAAAAAAAAAAAAGAAAAAAGAAAGAAAAACTCCACCGTAAGTATTATAGCGTAATTTTTGTTTTGTATAGAGTTTGTATTTTGTTGAAAACAAACAATTATTTTATGGCGGCGCGTTTTATATACAATTTTTTAATACGGCTGTGGAAAAACCACATAAAGTATACAATCCCTAGCAATTATCTACCCCGTGAATAAATACCGCACGCAGATTTCTATTGTATCTAATAAAAAAATAAATTATAATTCAGAAACAGTAATCGTTATGTGCAAAATTTAAATAAACGAAATAATAATAATAATAATAATTTTTTAAACGTACTAAATTTATACTGCGCGCACCTAACCTCCTCGGGCTTGTGTTTTAAAAGTAACGAAAACATAAGTCATTGTTTTTTTATTGGGTTTTACAGGTTCCCCGGCGCCCCCAGGCTTGAAAATTACACAAAATAATAATTTTCGATTGTGTTTATTTTTTTTCTCTCTTACATACCGATTGTTCCACCTCGACATAGGTTCGGTAGGTTTTCTCTGCCGGTAGTGCACTTTAATTGAAACCTTTTTCGAAATTCTGTAACAGTCGGCTGGTCCCCCGGACGAAACACGAGGGATTCCGGCCGACGTAATTTTGTAATATTTATTTTTTTCTCCCGACTTTTGACGCGCTGCCACCGCTGTTTTGGCGGCGGTTTCCCGTTCTGGCGTCGTTGTGCTCGTCACGCTCGTGAATATTAATTATTATAAATTATTCCGACGGCCGAGTTAATAATAGGCCGTACACCTATAGCGGTGCTATATTGTCCGGAAGCGCCTGCGAGTATACACGTGTACGGTATTAAGTGTACGAAAGAGTCCACGGAAGCCGGAAACTTTTGCCCGGCGACGACTGACACGGATGTCCGGGCGACGAGACGATCGTTTTTTTTATTTTCTTCTTCTGCTTTCTCTCTTGGCTTTTTTTTTTTTTTTTTGTTTGTTTGCTTTCGTCACGCCGCGGTTTTCGACTCTCCCGGTTCGTCGTCAGCGCGGTGTTTACCCCGCATGCCGGGCGGTTTCCAAATTTTTTACCGTCTCACGACGCCCTATAAAGGGCTGATGACTCTTTTTTTAGATAAAAACAAATAAAACAAACTTTAATGGACAATTTGGAAATATTTATTTTACAGAAATCATATATATTTTTAAACCAGAGTTCAGTTGGGTTGATGGACTTGATCCATTAATTAATTGATCTTATCATTATTGTAAAAGTACGGCCAGGGATTTTATGATATCCAACGCCAAATTTGTTGATCCCGCCGAGATATACTTGATCCGAAAATCGGAAGAGGGGTTACTTTTAATATGTAGTGCACGTAATAGTGAAGATCCCACCCGTGTATGTTAAACAATATCCCAGTCACAGTAATTTATTACAATTTTTGAAAATTGCATACCAGGAGACCTTAAGCTGACGTCAATAAGTGGCACTCGTGTCAATGCCAGCCAGTGTTGGGCAAATCGCAATCTGATTAATGATTAAAAATTGTAGTTGTTAATCATAATATAAATTAATGTAATCAATAATCACAATAACAGATTATTTTAAATGATTAAAGTCATAATGTAGTATTGATTACGATTACAGGATATGTTAGTTCGTAATTATGACTAATTTTTAATGATTAATGATACTTCAATAACGAATTTGGGCTGAATAACTTATATATTGAAGTACTGTCATAGCCGAGCGGCATAAGACGGCTGTGCGTAAACGGACAGTCTCACTGGTTCGAATCCGGCAACCGGTGGTTTCGCTTTCCGGGCGATGTTGTGAATAAATTTAACACGTGAAGGCAAAATTAACAATAAAATAATAATAAAACAAAAAAAATGCATTTTATAAACAAAATACTTTCTTTTAATTAACTTATTAGAAAATAGAAATCAATAAATATAAATAATAATATGATAATAATAATACAATTTAAATAGTAAATTCTAGAGCTCTGAGACGCAGAATATTCTTCACTGTCACTCATTATATTATTAAGTTTAGGCAGAGTACAATGTAATACATCTATTATACGAGATCAAACCAAAAATTACGAAATGCAATGAACACGGAATAATAAAGCCAACGAAATAGGTACCTACTCATAATATTTTATTGTACGTTTTAAAGTAGATATGAGGTACATATGAAGTTATATCTATAGAAAAATACCATATAACATGCATAAGATAAGATATATGAAATTAATAAGACTTAATAGACCTTAATATCGTTGATATTTTGGAAATTCATACTATTTTAAGTAATATAATATATATAAAAAAAAAAAAAAACAGTTTTGCGATAAATTTGGCGATAATGATTAACGATTACAAATATGTAATCATGATTACTGATTACTTTGAGAGATGACAAAACGATTAATGTAATTTAATAAAGTAATCGTAATCGATTACGTAATTTAATCGTAAATTAATCGATTACGCCCAACACTGATGCCAGCCGACCGCCGTCTGTGTGTCGCGACAGTTCCGCGTGACCGTACGTCCGCCCGAGCGCCAATTATCGACATCGGCTTCTGGTCTCCTGATTTTCGAATATTTCTTAAAACGTTTAAATCGTTTTAAAGAACATTAATAAATGGCGAAAATCGCGTACCAGCAGAGCCGAAGCTGACGTCGATAATTTGCGCTCGGCAGGACAAAATACTAGTTCACAAACTCGTGGAGTCTATGTCTCTCCTTCTATTCTACTACACCCGCTGCCCATATTAGTTCTATAAATACATTTGAAAATAAGTTGCAGATTTAAAGCACAACCGTTACCGTTTTGATGGTTAGGCAAGTAAAGTATAATAACTATAAAACCGAATGATACCGAACACATATAATTACATATATTAGTTATTATTCGTAATAAGAAAAACATGTACCCCGCCAGAGTTAGTTAACTATTTCGGCTGTAAAGAAGAATTCTGCACTATAAATATTATGCGCTTAAACAGTTGTTAATATACACACGTAGAGAAAGTGATCTCTTTCTAACACAACGTTGTCGCTTACGTATAATAATATAATTAAAACGGATAGATAAAATACACAAATAAACTTATTTTTCGGTGGCATTGGGCAAGAGTAATCGGTTGTATAACCGGAGAACAGGTGGCACCCTATTATGGTACTCTATTATAATACTGTAAACTGTATTCCATTTTGTTAAAAACTATATAGAAAACCGTATTTTTCATATATAAACGAATTCGGGGGCGCTAAGCACACACACACACACACACCACCCCCTTCTGGTTGCGCCTATGCTTGTGTAAATATGTACCTGCCCGTTTTTCTATTTCTGACCGTACACACTCGACGACTTTGCGTACACGGCGCGTACGTCTCGTCGTTTGTACGATCAGTCGAACGGTCCAAGTGCCAAACCGTGTCCGACGTCGTGTACCACACAAATCCCCTAGGGAACGGCTAATTAGGTCTGGCCTTTATCGTGACGTATACAATACAACCGCCAGGGTCGTATGTACGACGCGTGATTAATTATTCGACAAGAACGTTTCCCGACGAAATAGAGGAGAGACCCGTGTAATGTGTAAAAATAATACGCGTTATGTCACCAGTAACGGGCCTATACAGGAGTAAAATTAAATTCATAAATCAAAAAAAAAAAAAAAAAACCCCCGAAAAAGTATCATAAAAATCAAAAGTAAAGAATATTTTCGAGGTGTGATCAACAAATACCCGGACCGCGTTAATAATATTTATATCAATTAAGATAACGAAACCCCGACAATGTCATTCGATAAAGTAACTTTCAACGAGAACTCGAGCGTTGGTTTGAAATCGATAACAATAATTTATTTTATTTTATGGCATTTTTACGAAAACGTGTTTCGGTCATGCGGCGATTTCGCGTAATGGAAGCAATAGAAGAACAACGCGTGCGCGTAAAATTTTGTATTAAATTAGGGAAAATAGGCTATTTCAATATCATACCCGTAAATCCAAGTTTCATCACATGTTATAATATTTTTTTAAAAGTCTAGGTCAGTTTCTGTTCTTTCAAAAAGTTCTTGAGAGCGGGTCTTTCGATTTTGTTTTTGTTCATCGGTTAAGAGACGATGAACAAATTTGGCTGCGATTCGGCTATTTGGTTAATATTTCTTGGCAAGAACCATAAGATATTCCGACGCCTTCAGCAACTTCTCTGCACAGTTAATCGACGATTATTGTGAATAATTTCACGAACACGATCAACAGTTGCATTTGTTTTACCGGTCGAGGGTCTACAAGGTCTTTCGTTATCCTTAACGGATCTTCCTTGCCTTTCTTAAACCGTTTAAACCACTCAAAACACGTTGTCCGAGACAGAACATCATTTCCAAAAGCTTTTCCGCAAACGTTCAAAAGTTTCACTAGAACTTTTACCTAATTTAAAACAAAATTGTACGCGCACACGTTGTTCTTCTATTGCTTCCATTACGCGAAATCGCCGCATGGTTTTCGTAAAAATGCCATAAAATAAAAATAAACGTTGTTATCGATTTCAAACCAACGCTCGAATTCTCGTTGAAAGTTTCTTTATCGAATGACATTATCGGTGTTTCGTTATCTTATTTGATATAAATATTATTAACACAGTCCGGGTATTTTTTGATCACACCTCGTATATATATATATATATATATATATATATATATATATATATATATTACAGTGAAATACACAAAATAACGCAGACACATATTAATTAACACTTGTGTGCATATAGTCATTTAAATGTCGCATAAGCATATTCCCGTTATTGTTATATAAAGTATCACGTAAGTTAAGTGGTCAATCACCTGCACTTAGCAATTCCGTAAATAAATATCGCATACAGATTTCTTTGATATTTAATTCAAAAATTAATATTGTAATTCAATGCATGCAAAATGTAAAAAAACAAAATAATAATAATAATTTTTTTTTTTTTAATGTGCTAAATTTAGACAGCACTCACCATCCTTGGACTTGTGTTTTAAAGTGACACGAAATAATAATGAAAACAAAAAAAAATTGGCAAAGATTCCGTGCCCTCGGGTTTTTGTTATTAAAGTAACGGAAATCTAATTTTTTTTTTGTTTTTAAATGTACACAGGTTTTCGGGCACCCCCTCCCCCCAGGTTTGAAAGTGACACAAAATAATAATTTTAGAAAATAAATGGGCGTCGATTCCACCGTCCTTAGGCATTTGTTTTGAAAGCAACAAAAAGAAAAAGAAAATAAAAATGGGCATACAGTACACACAGTTATTAGAACGCCGAAATCCCGTCGTGTACTATTCTGCTCGCGTGAAAACCGTCTTGACGTTAACTTTCCGTAATACTTCTATGACCGAATGTCTCATTACTTTACATAATTTTTAAGAAAACTCAATCAAACTACGACCGGTCGGAGAAAAAAAAACGCACGCACTACGACACAAACCATAATATTTTTTTTTTTACGACTCGTTACGTCTTACGCAGTGATAATACGGCTATTAATTATTTTATTAACTGATTGATCGAATCAATCTGATCAATGGGATATTAAACTATTATTGTTATACCGTGGTATACGGTCGCGGAATCTTGGTATCGTGGTATCATGTTTTGAAATTTTTACGATTTTTATTAAAATTTTATCTTTAAACGCTCATAGAAAACAGCTCAACTTTTATTTTTTGACCACTAAGTTCAACCTTATGTAATGTTTTCAAACAATTTATGCTCGGCTAAACAAATTTTATCCACGTAAGCCCAAATAATAACTAAAAATACTCAACATTTTTAAATGCCTATAAATCGCTTAAGTATTTTGAAAATTTTGTAAAAAAAAAAAAAAAAATCGTAAATAATGAAACTGTTATAGCCGTCAACTTTACCGGTTTTTTCCATTTATTAAGAAAATTACAACGGAAATCACGGTCTCCCCCATGGACTTACTAGATCCAAAATGCTTTTAAAAATTACACTTAAAAATTGGTGCGATATATCTGGTAAACAAGTATAACACAAATAATATGTTTAATATTTATAAGTCGCGATCAAAAATGACGTACTGCAGCATAGGGCTATAACGTAAATATTTACTTCTCGAAATAATATTCGCCATCATCAACGCGTCAAACGGTTGTCCGTATCATTTTTTTTATTTTTATAAAAAAATAAAAAAAAAACAAGTGTATATGATAAACGAAAAGCAATAATAAATTATTCCAAACGATAAAAACGAACGGACGTTTTCGACGATTTCAAACGCAATAATCTGTTTTTTTGTAATAAAACATAAAGTTAATGCGGTGCCTATATAATAAGTTGTTTATTTCCTCTAGACCAGCGGTTCCCAAACTTGTTTGTCTCACTACGCTCTTATGGAACTGAGGCTGTCTCAAGGCACCCTTGATAAAATTGATGGCCTGTTTTATTTTATTTTTTTATTAGATAAAAAAAATGTTAATGGATAATTTGGAAATATTTATTTTATAATAATCATTTATGCTTTTGGACTAGGGTTATCTGGTTACTCGGTTTTCAACGTACGCGGGTGTCTTTACTTTTTTTTTATAGTATATATATTATTACTATTATGCGCACTTTATATTAAAAGTATTTCCCCTCCCTTTTCTGACTTTTGGATCAAGTACATATCGGCGGAATTTGGTGATGGGGAAGTGGTTCGGACCCCCACACAAGTTCCTCAGATAGATGAATCTATACATTAAGCATTTTATTGTTAACCGAAATTTATTGTTCGTTTTCCATCGCATAATATTATAGACGGCAAATATAGGAATACACTTTACCAGGGGTGGCTAACTTTCGTGGACTTGTGATCGGCTACTGAGTTTTTCTCGATTGTCGCCATCGTTCAAAAAACAATAATAACGCAATTTAAATAACGATTTATTTTACAGTTTTATACAACACACATTTTAATATAAATTTGATTACAAATTAATACTTTATAATATGAGATAGATTCAAAGATTAATTAAATACAATTATTATTTTTTTACCATTGGCGCTTATTAAATTTGATGCAGTTGATTCGATAATAAAATCCACCCCGAGGTGTATGATGACAAAGATAGTCCCGAGTTATCTTTAGTATGCATGCCTTGCATTAATCCCGAGTCCACGAGAAGTAATAAAAAAAGCGGAAGTAAAGGCCGATGCATTAAAAACCATTTTCTTTACCTAACCTGAGTTTTAACTTTATAAAATAAAGAAAATAATAAGATAAAACTTTTCTTTTGAATCTTAAACCAAAACATAAATATTTAATTAAAACATGAACATGTTTAGGCCTTGTCCTTGTGTATCACCTGCACAAATGCATAATTATGATAAATGCTTTTTCCGTAGATAAAATAACCACGGTAAACCAACAAAATAAAAATAACCATTTATTTTCATCAATTTCCCTAGTTTAAAGAATCTAAATTGACTCTAAAACCGAAACGAAGTTTGTGTTTATTGTTATTGTACGTTTCACTGCGGTTACATAATACGAAAAACCGGCATCGTAAAACTTTTTTTAATAATCTCGACCGTAAGAATATAAAAAACCGGGTCGTGGTGGAGGGGAGATGCGATAAACCTGCAGCACCGGAACAGGTGGTACGCACGTTTTATGACTCTACACCCAACCACCCCGTATTTATAATCCCTGGCTCGTGTCTGACGACGTACACCCGTTTTTATAATATAATCGTCGGACAAATATTAAAAAAAAAAAAAAAAAAAAGATGAAAATGTTGGTTACCAAACGACCGCTGATAATATATGGAACGATTACGTGCGCGTTTCGGCCCCGAAGGGTTTGCCCGGTTCTTAATCCCGAACAAAACGCTGCGGCGACGGCTCCTTTGACTCAAAAGAAGCCGAACGATGATCGAATACGGACAGTTTTCTTTTGTCCCAAACCCTTTTCGTTTTTTTATGTTCGCGGTTTATAACTAGATCAAAATTTTTTGCGGATTTTTCCCCCCCGTTTATATATAAATATATATATATATATATATATATAGTATTATCCCCTTCTGCAGCGATCGGGTATCGCGGTACAAAACACAGGTATTTTGCGGCACTATAGAAATAAAAATATAACCACCCGATCGAATTATATGTCATCGATACCTCACGATAGTGACTGGCACCTGGGCTCTTTGATAGTCAACCCACCCGCTGATTCAGATTTTTTTTTTTTTTCGAGGCGTATCTTTAGTGTAATGTGATTATGCCGGATAAAAAAATTCGCTGTCGGTTCTACAGAAAAAAAATAAATATGTATAATTCTCTTCTCCACTAGGTATCTATATCATCATCGTTTCTCCGTCTCACGATATGCAGCCATTGCAATCTATTCTTTCTCGCTCGATAAAAAATTTAAAAAAAAAAACTACCGTTGTTTATTCTATATAGTTACGTCCCAAAGGTATTTACCATATGGATGCAAATTCGAATTTTTGTAAAAAAAAAAAAAAAAACCTCCGTACCTATATAAATTTTGCCAATACCATAAATATGGTGGAATTCAACTCAACTATAATTATAATATACGACGTCATTTTGAATAAAATTAATTTTCAAGCCACGTGTGTAGCCTTTCAGCGTTATATGCTACAAACTGTCCCGAGTATAAAAACTGTAGGTAAGGGAAATAATTTCTGTTTGGTATGGATATTTCCTTTTTCTTCTTGACTTGCAGGACCGTTGAAAACCACCGTCGTTGCCAATTCGCTGTGACCGTGTGGATACGTACCTATAAGTGATGGTTGTGCTTGAAATATAATATAATATTTTAAGTAATAGGCAACGCTTTTTACTACAGGGCGACGGCCGATAAGAGGGACCGGGTCAATATTTTACGATAAAATGGGGTGGTGGAGATAGAGGGTTTTTATACTAGTGGAGGTTTTTTTTTCTTTCATTAGGGCACTGGTTCCCAAACTGGGGGGGGGGAGTGAACGCATTGCTGGGGAGGCACAAGCAGTTATTACGAAATACAATTTTTATTTTAAAACGCAGAGAAAAAAAATTAATTAACCGGTTCTCTTTATCCATTATCGGGTATCAGTAACGGATAACCGATAAAGACTATAAGTGTGTTTGGCCGCAACGTGTAACTTAATCATTTTATGCCACGTTATCTGTAAACTAATGGGTACGATAAAAGGATGTCAGGGGAAAAAGTTATTGGATTAGTTTAGATTCGATTTAGTTTCGTTTTACAGTTTCATAGTGCACGTAGTGTCGTAGTACGTAGTCATCGCGAGTGTACGTACGTAAAAATAATGACTCCGCAAAAAAATAAGATTGTATAACGTCGATTATTTAAAATTTGGTTTCACGTTCATTGAAAAGTATGGTATCCAAATGCCACAGTGTGTTATTTGTCACGATGCTCTTCGACTCTCTCGACATTTCTAGTCGACTAGAACGACATTTAACCACAGCTTATCCGATGCTAAAAGAAAAACCTAAAGAGTTTTTCGTTGCTAAAAAAAAATTCTTTGAGTAAAATGAAACTTGACAGTATCGGAGAATTTCAACAAAATAATGATTGTTACATTTTATTATTTACTATAATTTATATTTTATAATTATTATCATCAATAAAAAAAGTAGACGTTCCCCGAATATTGTATAGTTTATATGTTAAGTACACAAAAAGAGATTTTTTTTCAATTTATAGTAATTGGGGCGCGAGATTTTCGAAAATCTACAAGTGGGGCGTAGAATAGAAGAGGTCGGGAACCACTGCATTAGGGAGAAGTGGATAGATATATTAACTATATATATATATATATGAAAAAAAAAAAAAAAACCGTTCCGCAGGGCGACTAAATTGTTCGGGAAAACGTTTTACGACGGAAAATTACATACCGAACGTACGTACAGTAGTACATAAGTCGTCGTCTCGCGTGGCTGCACGATCGGTTTGTGGACATGTCGGCGTACAATTTATACAAAATTATCGCCCACGTGCACGTCGCGTCGCCGGCGCCTCCAGTCGGGTGGTAGGGGACGACATTTGGTCTTGCGTGACTGCCGCCGCCGCCGTAGTCTGATTGACGATTTCGAATATTGTTCTTAATTGGTCCGCGATGCCCACCGATCCGATTGAATTCAATTAAACGTCTTTTGGAAACGCGTATATATTTTTATAATATATTAGCTGTTGGTCCCGGAGGGGTAGGGCGATATTCCCCCTGCCATTTAACGAACCGTCCGTGACGACGTTTGTACGATCGCGAGAAACTATAATAACATCATAATGCTACAGGGGAGTGTAGTGACTGTGTAGTTGACTTTTAATTATTTGTAATAGGCTGACGTGAAAAAAAAAAAAAAAAAAATTATAATTAGAAGTTAATATAGAGTTAATAAAAGACTACCAAGTATATTCGTTATAATTTTGCAGACAAACTAAAGAGAGAAAAAAAAAAAAATCTTTTTTATTGTACTTTGTATAGTTACTACATTAAAATTAAAAATTCGTTTTTATCATTATTTTTTCGTAATTTTTGAAGAATTGTCAGCCAACAGTGACTTCGCCGAGTGACTTCTGAGTCGTGTACTTACTAGTCCGGCTCGATACAATAATTGTTATGTTCAAAATAGGGGGTTGGTTGAAATTCGTCATTTTGAACACGGACGGAAAGTCATAAAGTTGAGCCCGATTTTTTGAAATTTCTATTTTTCTAACGCTTGAAATCATTTTTTTTTTTTTTTATATAATTTCTGGGTGGTTCCTTTAGTTACTGCGCTGAGAGCAAAAACTAGCTAATCATTTGTATTAATATGTTTTTTATAGAGTTAATAAAAGACTATTAAGTAAATTGTACAGCACAAGTTAATTAAAAAGTATGCAATTTTCTAGTTGATATTTTTTATATCCTATCACACTATACAATACTAGATTATTAAGTACATAGAGAATTGGTTTGTACATATCAGAAGCATTTTTGAAAATTTATATTACACACATGTTTGTCTTCGGTCTTCACTTAGACTGGTAACTGTATATATCCATTATAATTTAACAATTTGTTTTGCAGACAAACTAAAGAAAAGAAAAAAATCTTTTTTATTGTACTTACTATAGTTACTATATCTTTCTTTCTTATCATTATTTTTGAAGAATTGTCAGCCAACAGTGACTTCGCCGAGTGACTTGTGAGTCGTGTACTTACTAGTCCGGCTCGATACAATAATTGAGATGTTCAAAATAGTGGACGGGGAGTAGGTTGAAATTCGTCATTTTGAACACGGACGGAAAGTCATAAAGTTGAGCCCGATTTTTTGAAATTTATATTTCCCTAACGCTTGAAATCATTTTTTTTTTTTTTTTTTTTATAATTTCTGGGTGGTTCCTTTAGTTACTGCGCTGAGAGCAAAAACTAGCTAATCATTTGTATTAATATGTTTTTTCTATTAATTATTCTTATTAATATCTCGGGCCGGTTAGATGGTTCCGTCGTTTGGAATAATTCCACCAAAAAGTCTCGGAAACGCGGGCGCCCGACGACAAATATATCACCGCGGCCGGTTTTTCGACGTGTCACGGTTACCGCGCGCGGTATATAATAACGTCCGCTCCACCGGAACACTACGACTGCACCACACATATACTTTGTGACAAAAACGTGCAACAAAAATAACCGCGTCGTCTCACGTGTCCATCACGACGACGACGCTTTTCGTGTTTTCGACCGATGGCTCGTTGTAACCGACTAGGATTTTTTTTAAAAAAAAAATGAAAGAAAAATAAGTCGCGCACAGAGAAAGAAAGAAAGAAAAACAAAATAAAGGAGAATAAGATTGGAATTCGATTGGAAGACAAATGTACGCAACGATAAATTCGTTACTAACGAAAAGCGATTCTAAGCGATCTAATAAACTCAATTTCAAATTGACTTTGACTTGGCTTGGTTACAGCGTTTTCCTTTCGTAGAACTTAACTCAAACTTTTTTTAAAAAAAATAGGCTATAACTTGTTCGGTTTTAGATATTGTATTGAGAATATTTGATTTTTAATTGATTATATTGAAAATCGGCCGACCGCTGTGTTGAAGACCTGCGATGCAGGTTCGATTGACGATTAAAAATTAAATCGAAATACGGTGTCAGCGATTTGCAGCTCAATCCCTAAATCATGTACGAGTTGCGGTCACATAATAATTACCACTATTATATCTGTATAGCCAAAAAGTCATCAGTGAAAGGACGAGGACAGTCAACGACGTTGTCAGAATCTAAAATAATATTTTAAATAATAATCTATTATCTGTTTGATAATTAACGTGAGTATTATAGATTTTAGCGAGTCCTAAACTTTAGATTTTTCTTCACCAACATTGCCCTAAATTAGATCTACATCCTCTTATTTGTGAATTAGGGAAGACTTCCACTAAAACACTGTGGATTGCTGGATCAAAATCTACATAAACTTCAGTAGGGTGAGCACGTTATACAAACAGACATGGAGTGGCTAATCACGTGTTGAAATGCACACGTGTACGTGGTGTTACATTTGTTGAGTAGTAAAAAAAAAATACAAATGGTAAATAGACATCATTTTTAAGGCCGTGGATTGTAAAAAGTCCTGATAAAATTCCTTAGGACAGCTTTTGAACATCCCATCAACAACGTTTCTTTACGTCACACGGCACTTTTATGTTTTGCTGGGTAGAAAAACCAATTGTCGAGTTTACTTTGCCGTTTACAAACGAAAATTGTTCACCAATCTTGGTTTTAATTTCTATGAGCCCCAAAGCAACATGTAACGCATTCTCAACACAACTTGGCAGAGGGGATACACAGATAAACGGGCACGATGAATATTGTGTCGAATTAATCATAAATCGTTGGTAGTCAAAGTCGGTATATTATCGACTTTTTTCAATTCTGGGCGAATAAAATTAGCCGGTTTGCAAGGAATGTTGTCTAAGTCTTTTCTTTTCAGAAAAATGATTAAATATCAGGTATAATAAAATATATAATACTAGACAGTTAGGTATGTCCGTCGGAATGCGTTTTTCGAATAGCGACACGTATAGGTCGCCTATATTTTATACTCGCCGGGCTGACGTCGTCGGACGCGACCAAAATGTTGATTTATAATACAGGGTGCGGCAGAGCCGACTGACGAGTTTTGATGGGCTATAAATAACGAACAGTAAAACTTCGAGAAAAGGTTTTTTTTTTAATTAAATCAGTATTCAATCCCATTTTTAAAAATTATTTTTTGAAAATGATATCTCCAAGATGGCGGCCGTCAGCATTGATACACTGTTGTAGACGATTTCTGAAGCTATCATATGATTTTCGGCACATTTCGACTGGTACGGCCTCGACTTGCACGGTGATTTTCTGTTTAATTTCCTCTGTGGTATGTGGGCGATATCTGAAAACCTTATCCTTAAGGTAGCCCAGAGGAAAAAATCACACATGCTTAAATCTGGGGACCGTGCTGGCCAGCAAATGTCTCCTCTCAGAGAGACTAACCGCCCAGGGAACATTTGTCGCAAGACAGCAAGTGAAATTCTAACTGCGTGCGCTGTAGCTCCGTCTTGCCGAAACCATACATCTCCCAAATCATGTCTTCAGCCATTTCCTCCAATCTATGCTGCTGATAAGTTTCCAACATCACAACATAACGAGCGGACGTGACAGTGACGGTCCTGTTCTCCAACTGCACATTTTCGGGGTTCTTACCGTTCTGGGTGGTGCTCCGTGACCAAGTCTACTTAGGGTACTTTCAGTTTCTTCCAAATGCCGCATTCACAATTTGATAGTGTTAGCAGAAGGAACAGATTCAGCACGTGGAATGCCGAAGTGTATACGAAAATCCCTTTGTGTAGCGATCACAGAATGATTATTTCCGTAATACGCACGCACGACGAAACCACGATGTAAACCTGTCCAGACCACGATTACGAATAAAAACGGCATTACCGTGCAATTCAAAATATACCACTTATTAAGGCCTGCTCTTATCTTATCACAATAAATAATAAATGACCTCATTTACTCGTCAATCGGCTTTGCTGCACCCTGTATAATAATAATAAAAAATAATAGTTGAAAAATCCACGGTAATAATATTGTGCGCGGCCGCCGAGCAGTTTTTTTTTTTTTTTTTTTGACAATTGGAAACAGTGTAATTATATAATACGAGTCTCGTGTAGTCTATTTTTGGAGACGAGACGTCTATTTTCGGCGGCTCGCCCGCGTTTAACCGAATCGAATTCAACGAGCGCAGGAGCTTTATCGTTTTTAAATTACCTATAGTGGCGTTCCAGCGGGATCCGTTTTCTGGGAGCGCACAAAAAACCCCGGAAATATTTCACTATAAAATTGGTTATCTTCAAATTATATGAAAAGAAAAAGTCATTTTTTTTTTTAAATTTTAGAACAAAACACAAAAATTTAATTGAAATATGAATACTTGAATATTATATTAGTAGTCTCTTATCCCTGCGTGTGATATATATATATATATATATATATATATATATATATATATATATATATATATGTATATACACATACAAAAGAACAGAATTTGGTTATTTGCAGTATCTCAGGAGATATCGCAATGGACATATTTCCGTGGGACATAATAAACTACGGAAATGATTGGCAAAACCACATTAACCCCGGTTATTTACTACAAGCAAAATCGTATTGGGAGTTGTCATCAATGAGGGTCTTCGGGATTGTGATTTGTTTCAAAATTACACGAAATAATAATTAAAAAAAAAAAATAAAAAAATGTGTTCAAGGTTTAAAAGTTTAAAGTTGAAATATATCGTTAAACAAACGTTATTGCATGTAAAAAAAAAAAAAAAAAACAATTGAAATGAGGGGTGAATAATGATGAATATAAGATACATTTTCGAAGTTTGATAAAACGCCCGTTTCTGAAACTTATATATGTCTTATGGGTATACGAATTAAATTTGTTCATATTTGCACTGATTAAATAATATCGTACCGACCTAAGTAAAAAATATACAAAGTATAAATGAATATTTCTATTTTTTTTTTTATTAATTACTAAGGAGGTCTCTACACCACTTCCTTTTTAGCCGCCTCGGTGGGTTGCCAGGAATCGATAGTGTGCCTAGATTAGATATAAAAGGATTGGGATGATAAAGGAGTTTTGAATGGTATCTTTTATAGAAGGTGCTATCTTCTTCAAAAACGGTTTTGATTTTTAAATCCGAACGAAGTGAGAAGTTGAATAGTTGGACACATACGGTGGGGCGTTGGTTTTGCGTAGACTAATATTTTGGAGAGTTTGGATTCTATTAAGGTTTGACTTTTTTGCATTACCCCAGAATTGGAGGCCATAGGTCCACATTGGCTTGATCAAAGATTTGTAAACGTGAAGTTTCGTGTTTAGTGGGGTGTGTTTATTATTAGTTATTAATGTTTTTAGCATGCGGAGTCGCATAAATTAATATAAAAGAAAAATGTACTAACTAATTGTACGTTTAGAACGTTTTTATTATTCTTCTTGGCGTTGACTTTTGCCGCGTTCTTACGGCTATTATTGACTCAGTATATTGTGCTTAAAAATAATTGTGTACTGTTTTAGGGCCCCGGAGTCAGTTAGGTTTGCCCAGGGTCCAAAAATTCCAAGTTAAAAGCACAAATTCCGCATCCGGGGGCCGGCAGCCGATATTTCCTCGTCTGTTTTTCGTATGTTACAAATATTTCTGTGCGTATTCAGGAGGGTTGGAGTGCATCGAAAATAACACGTAAAATTACCCAGAAGTGGGAAGTTTGGGATTAACGGATTTGACTTTTGAATACAGATTTGATTCTGTAGATTTCTAGGTTATTTGGTGTACAATTAATTAATGGAAATGTATGGTGTTTTTTTTTTTTTTTAAACAATCAATATGTTAATGATAAAGTCGATTATCGAAAATCGCCTCGATCGAAAAATAGAAAATCAAATCTGTTTTTCAAGTTCACATCCGTCATGCCCTACTTTTGGGTTATTTTACGTGATTTTCTTTTTTCGACCAGCTCCCCCCCCCGCATATGTACGGCAATATTTTGTAACATCCCGAAAAACGGACGAGTAAAAATCGGCCGCCCACCCCCCTCGTCCGGGATTTGTGCTTCTTTTTTTTTTTCCGGTCCGTTTACAACGGCCAACCGTCGGCACTGCGCATCCGTATAATTTCCGGACAACGACACGTGTGCCCGGGGGTCCCCCTATTCGCGTTGAATGTAACCGACAGGAACCACACAGGGTTCCGGTGCTAGCCCGGCAGCAACACGTGTGTCCCGCGACGACGAGTTTCTTATTATTAGTTTTTTTTTTTTTTTTTCTCAACCGTCACCGCCCGCCATCAATCGAGCTTAACCACTCGTTCCCAAACTGGTGGTTGGGGGGAGGGGGCGTGAACGCATTGCTGGGGAGACCCAAGCAGTTATTACGAAACACAATTTCTAATGATTACATTATTTTTATTTTAAAACGTAGAGAAAAAAATATTAATTAACCGGTTTTCTTTATCGATTATCGGGTATCAGTAACGGATAACCGATAAAGACTATAAGTGTGTTTGGCCGCAGCGTGTAACTAAATCATTTTATGCCACGTTATCTGTAAATTAATGGGTACGATAAAAGGATGCCCAGGGGAAAAAGCTATTGGATTAGTTTAGACTCGATTTAGTTTCGTTTTGCAGTTTCATAGTGCATGTAGTGTCGTAGTACGTAGTCATCGCGAGTGTACGTACGTAAAAATAATGGCTCCGCGAAAAAATAAGATTGTATAACGTCGATTATTTAAAGTTTGGTTTCACGTTCATTGAAAAGTATGGTATCCAAATGCCACAGTGTGTTATTTTTCACGATGCTCTCCGACTCTCTCGACATTTCTAGTCGACTAGAACGACATTTAACCACAGCTCATCCGATGCTAAAAGAAAAACCTAAAGAGTTTTTCGTTGCTAAAAAAAAAATTCTTTAAGTAAAATGAAACTTGACAGTACCGGATAATTTCAACAAAATAATGAATGTTACATTTTATTATTTTCTATTATTTATATTTTATAATTATTATCATCAATAAAAAAGTAGACATTCCCCGAATATTGTATAGTTTATTTGTTACGTACACAAAAAAAAAAGATTTTTTTTCAATTTATAGTAATTGGGGCGCGAGATTTTCGAAAATCTACAAGTGGGGCGTAGAATAGAAGAAGTTGGGGAACCACTGAGCTAAACAAATCGCAACAATAATTATTATTTTTATACTCTGTGCGTATTGCGAGGTAATGTCGCGCGTTTTAACGCGTATATATAAACGTAAAAATCCCGCGGTAGTAAAAAAAAAAAAAAAAACTGGAAAAAAATAATCCGAATAGAAAAATCGAGATCGTCGTAATATAATATATATATATATATATGTATAAAAAAAAATATATAAATAAATAAAATTGCAGTATAAGACGTTATAAATCAAACGGAAATTCAAACACTTCCTGTTATATATTATATACGATATCGCGGTATGCCGCGGGGGGGACGGAAAACATTCCGAATATTTTTAATGATATATTATTATACACGATGTCGTCCATTAAATTATTATTAAAATTTAAACGTCATCGTATTATGCTTCAACAGTATATTATTATGTTATATTCACGCGTTGTCGGCGGTATATTATTTTTTTACAAAAAAAACTGTTCAGAAATCCGATACGTGGTCCGAAACTAAGCTCCGGAAGAACCCCTCCCCCCCCGCCTCGCCCTTACCGCGTAAATTTTCCCACAAGTAGAAAAACGTTTCCAAAATTTTATGTGAAGCAAAATGTAAATTAATGAATGCGAATCGATTGATTTCATTGATTTTTTTTTTCTTTTACAGTTATACAATCGTCGAGGATGGGCGTTTTTTGAGTTAAATTGGCTTTTTTTTTTTATATACTTAAACTGAACTCATCACGTTCAATGTGAGTTTCGATTTCTTTGAATTTCAACACACTATTCGAATTACCATTCTTATTTGAATAGATATCAGATAGAAAATATATATATATATATATATGTTTTTTTACTCAATAATATGTATTGGTTAGTCGGATCCCACTCTGAGTTAACTATAGAAAACAAACGTGTCTACTATATGTAGTTATTATAAAACCGATTTGGACCTATGGCATTCAACTGTGGGGGTTGTGCCGGTCAGTCTAACATTGATATTGTACACCGCTGCCAAAACATCGCTCTTCGGACCATCGCTGCAGCCTACCGGTTCGAAAGAAACGAATGGCATTCACCGTGATACGATGCTGCCTACAACGGCAGAAGAAATCCAAAAGTTTGCTCGCAAACACTAGATGAAATTAGATCACTCCAATGGCCATCAAACTGTTGGACGGCTCCAACGACATTAGACGGCTTAAGCGTCTGAAACCATACGACTTAGTTTAAGTGTTCAAATCAAGTACAGGAGCCACTCCATTGGAAGTGAGACTTCATCAATGTGTAATGTATATGTTTACGTCTAGTATGTAAGATATATCCTGTTAAACATATTTATAAAGTCCATCAGGTCGTTTAAATAATAAAGCCCCAGGGCATAAAAAAAAAAATAATATGTATAATATTAGATAATATTTGATAAAATATCACAAACAAATAGGGTAATTATATTCACTGCGACAATAATACAATATTGTATAGAAAAACAAAAATTAACTTGTCTTAAGTTTTCAAATAACTTTTGACGTATTGACTCGTTAACATTAATTTCAATTAACTTAACCGTAAACCGAATTAATATTACCAAATTAAAATTGATGCGCAGACGGTTTTTTTTTTTTTTTTTATTAATTCTATATCGAAATATCACCACGACGTATTCGCTGTATTATTATGGACGCTTTAATAGTAAATATCGCGAAATTGTTGCAATACCGACAATCAGTAGATAGTAAATATTATTGTCGCGTGGGCTTAATAAAATATATTAACGTTTTTTTTTTTTTTTTTTTTTTTTTACAATAGTTAAATAATACGTATAATATACGCCACGGCGGTTTGCGACAGACGATAATTACGTGCGAATTGTAATTATCGTACCTGTATTTTGTTTGTTTTATTATACCGTTTTTTTTTACTCCGGCGGCGGTGTATCTGGTATTTTATTCCGCAAATTAATCGCGTAACAACAATAAAAAATTATCGTTACTATCGTTTGCATATACCTATATAGAGGCGTGTATAAAATACACGAGTAAACAACAATAATATTAGACAAACGTCGTCGGGGGTTTTTTTTTTTTTTTTTTTTTTTCTCTTCGTAATATTCGAATTTTGATCGCCGATTTATTATAGTCAAACGTACAATTGGCCGTTTATTTTTCACGTTCCTTATAGTGTGTGTGTGCGTATAGCCGTAGGGTATAGTGTATATTTATAAAAAAAAAAAACAATCGAACGTGTAAAATGCAGTTATATATATTATACTGCAACGGAGAACAATTGAAGTTGGTTTATGACGGTTACGGTAAAACAATAAAAACAATATGCATATTACGACGATTTGAAGAACCTATATAAATAACGTGTACATGTTCTGAGAATATTAAAACATCGTATTGTATATTATTATTATTTCACCGTGTGCGTATAAAAATACGGTGCATAATGAGCTCGACCGTTTATTTTTTTTTTTTTTTCAAATTATAAACACTGAACATCATCATTGTAGTAGCACTTCTGAATATTTATTTAATATAGTATACTGTATAGACGCCGGGTTATTAAAGTACTCGTTTCGGGATCATTACGAGTCGATAAGGTGAAAGGTCTGAGAATAAAAAAAGACGTACATATTTTTAAGGCGCGTGAAAGGAATCATAGCGCGTTTTAGTCACCAAAAGGGTGTTTGAAAAATAACCATTTTTTTTTTTTTTTCGGAATAAGTGTTGGGAATTCCGAAAACTTTCAAGAGTTAAGTATACCGCCGAGCGGAAAATTCGCATTTTTTAACGTACGGCACGGGCAAATTGGTCCCGTTTACCGGTGTAATACGGGTCCGATGGCGGATTTCTTTCTGTGCGTGTCAGGATACTTGTAAATCGGGACCAACAGCCCGTTTGAGCCAATAAACCAGTGGTTCCCATCCTCTTCTACTCTACGCACCACTTGTAGATTTCCGAAAATCTCGCGCCCCCCTTCCTATAAACTGAAAAAAAAATCGATCGCCTTTTTTTGTGTACTTAACAAATAAACTATACAATATTCGGGGAATGTCTACTTTTTTATTGATGATAATAATTATAAAATATAAATAATAGTAAATAATAAAATGTAACATTCATTATTTTGTTGAAATTCTCCGGTACTGTCAAGTTTCATTTTACTTAAAAATTTTTTTTTTTAGCAACGAAAAACTCTTTAGGTTATTCTTTTAGCATCGGTTGAGCTGTGGTTAAATGTCGTTCTAGTCGACTTGGTCGGAGAGCATCGTGACAAATAACACACTGTGGCATATGGATACCGTCCTTTTCAATGAACGTGAAACCAAACTTTAAATAATCGACGTTATACAATCTTATTTTTTTGCGGAGCCATTATTTTTACGTACGTACACTCGCGATGACTACGTACTACGACACTACGTGCACTATGAAACTGTAAAACGAAACTAAATCGAATCTAAACTAATCCAATAACTTTTTCCCCTGACATCCTGTTATCGTACCCATTAGTTTACAGATAACGTGGCATAAAATGATTAAGTTACACGCTGCGGCCAAACACACTTATAGTCTTTATCGGTTATCCGTTACTGATACCCGATAATGGATAAAGAGAACCGGTTAATAAATTTTTTTTTTCTCTACGTTTTAAAATAAAAATAATGTAATCGTTAGAAATTGTATTTCGTAATAACTGCTTGCGCCTTCCCAGCAATGCGTTCACGCCCCCTAGTTTGGGAACCAGTGCAATAAACGATTGATTCGATTTACCATCAATAATAATCAAGCACAGCTCTATTCGGGGATTTATTCGCGACACTGTACGGCCATGTATACAAGTATACGAGGTCTGTTCAAAAAGTACCAGGACAAATGTTTCTACAGCTAATCTGCACACGATAACGTTTCAAATTGTAATCAGATATATTCCCTGCGAATAAGTGGATATTTTAAACGAAACCCGAATTCGCTATATTATCTCAGTTGAATATTAGACGTAGTTAAATCCAGGATAGTCTTTTTCGTTTGCCGTTTTCGACATGTCCGCAATTAACGCGACCAACGCGTGTGTATCAAGTTTTGCTCGAAACTTGGTAAAAACGATGCAACGGAAATGACTATAACCGCTTTTGGGGATGATTCATTTATGATGAATTTTATTCATATAAAAACTCGATTCTCCAAATGTCCGAAATCCGAATCAATATAGGAATTATGCATAGATACGTGATGACGTTTATTTTTAAGCGTCTGGAAAAAAACGAAAAAAAAAATTTTAATATTACGTTATATGAATATGACTAATGATAGAGACGAGTAACACATCTTATAGTAGATCTAACTAACCTTAACCTGACTATTAATTGTAACAAATTCAAACTATTTCAACAAGTGTTTTGTACATTCTAACGATAAAAAGAAAACCACTTAATTCTGTATGCATGTTTTTTTTTTTGTTTTTAATCTTTGTACAAATTTGTGTAAACGATTGTTGCGATTTGCAACCGTTACATAAGAAGAAAAGAAAACAATACCAAAACGATGACCAAGGCACCTAAGCATATATTTTATCCATAGTTTTATATATTGTATACGACAGACGTTTTCGACAAAAAAAAAATCACTCGGCCATGACGCCAAAATATCGATTCTATACGCGTTAATATAATGATTGATTTACGTGAATCATATAACCGATAAAGATTAGCTCATTAGCGGTTTTTTATTATTTATAAATTTTCAATTTCATAATTGATAAAATAAAAATATAATAATTTGCATTATTACACGTTTATAATGAATCTGTTAGTTAAACACATTTTAAAAATACACTGCGAATTGAGAACTTCCTTTTACTTGGTTTTTATTCTTCTTTTTTTTTTTTTCTGAAGTCTGTTAAAAACAAAACGCATTTTGTCCCGGGCGCAATAGTCGGCAATTCTGTATTATATTATTACATTTTTTAATTGCGCTGGTTTGAGACGAAATATGTCCGGGGAAACGTTTTGTAACGTAAAACGTTGAAAACGGCGAACACGTATACGTAATTATGAACGTATTTGGCGAATGGTTGAACACGTACTACCCTTGAAAAATATTCGCCCGAATAAATATCACGACCATGTGTTGTGTTTCTGTAGAGCCCGCGTATAATACGGTGTCTTCTTATTGCACAGAAATTCTTAAACATAAAATAAATACCGTCGCGTTTCATTATTAACTACGAAAAAAAAAAAATATATATATATATATATATATATTCCAATTATAAATTTGTATATGAATCAATTAACATTATAATCGGTCTAATACAGTCGCTCCTAGAATGAGTTGTTAAATAGAAAAATAAAAACTACAATATTATGTAAAAATACGAACTATATATTATAATATAGCGGGTGTTTTAAATAAATCTTTCCCTTATAAAATGTGAGGGTATCTATTTTGTGTGTTTTTTTTTTTATGCTTTTGGACACTTATTATCATCGACATACAGAATCGTTGTTAGATTTCTGCCACGCAAACATCTCGAATAATATCTGCCCGAACATACAACAACGGTAAAATTGCTCGCATTCCGAATTCTCATATTTTGGATTATCTATTTTAATCTAACAAGTTATGATAAAGAACGGACAATAAAAGTCTACGATATCGATCATTAGTCACTATTAACATATTATTAAGTGTTTAAATTTCGCGCCTGCGGGTAGAATGCAATGTTCTAATCAGTCTGTCGTTCTTGCTTTCCCGTTTTGTCTTGAAGCGTTCTACTCGTCCTATTTGCGAAACATCATTAAAACGTTTGTTTTGAGTAACCAATTCTATAAAAAAAAAATTACATCAATTTTAATCATGTCCATTTTCAATACGTTTCACTTAAATTGAAAAAAAATATATATATATAATAAATTTGTTGTGTGAGCATTTTTAATACATTTTTATGAAATATCCGCTAAAAACAAAAAAAAAAATGTCTAAAATAATTTTTAGATTATTAAACGACGTAATTTTCGGTAAGCATTAAAAATGATTTTCCATATGTTCAGCCACTGCGGTTCAAAAATCGCAAATTCCGGCGCCACGGGGCATCAACAATTGACGGACAAATGTCGAAAAATTTAAAAGTCTCGTTTCGGTCTAAATCAAACTAACGAATCAGCCGTTGGTCGAAATCACAGGGGGCCGGTCAGGCCGACGACCCCGTGTATAAAACATATATGAGATCTGTTCAAAAAGTACCAGGATTTTATTTTTAATCTCCTTCAAAATACTCTTCACCGGACGATATGCAGTGGTCCCGGCGATCTTACCATTTTTCAAAAGTCCTTTGGAACTGTTCCAATGTTAAACCTATGAGTTCTGTTGCCGCGTTATCTTTAATTTCCTCTACATCTTGAAATCGTTGTCCATTAAACGCAGGTTTTAGTATTGGTAAAAGAAAAAAATCACACGGGGCCTGATCTGGAGAATAGAAAGAGCCGCGGGACCACAGTAATTTTTTTTATTAGCCAAAAATTCACCAATCGCCAGCGCTAAATGTGCCGGTCCATTGTCGTGGTGAACAATCGCGAACGTATTTGGCAGCGCGACTCTTCTCATCTGTACATTTTCTTGTAAAATTCCATGACAATACTCGGGTTCCGTTTAAAATTTTCACTAATACACGGGGAATACATCTATTGACAATTTGTAACGTTATCGTGTGTAGATTAGCCTTAATAACATTTGACCCGGTACTTTTTGAACAAACCTTGTATATACAGTACACCTATATAACGTCATAGTCGTAATAATGCACCCTATAAAGAGCAGTATCCAAATATGTATGCGCGCTGTAGACTTTTGCGCCCGTTCGCCTACACCTATATACGATGTATATATATACCGTATATATTACCTTCGTGCGGATTACGGTTCCGTCGATTTTTTGGTTTTTTAAATACTTTTTTTTTTTTTTCGAAAACCCCCTGTGAAAATTATACGCGAAAACCCGACGGGCCGAGTACCGCCCCCCTCTCCACTATAATGTACACTCGACACGCGAATTCGGGTTTCTTATTTACATTAACGAGCTACAGAAAATTGACTAGAAGAAGAAAATTCTATTTGTGTCGTGTTCTCATTACGTATTGTAAATACCTGCGACCCCATACACGTACGCTTAGGAAATGTATTTACGGGGACGCATATAATGTCCTTGAGACAGCCTGATATTGATGTCCTTGTACAAAATAAACAACAACAAATATCACATTCATTTTATTATTATTTATATTTATTATTATTATTTTTTTTTGAAAATTGTAATTTAAAATTTAAATATTTAGATTTAACTAAAAATTAAGATTTTTTTACTTTCATAGATATCAAATAATACAAATGTAAAGAAATAAATGATTAATAAAAATATACGCTAAACAAATTTGACTCCTAATTTAGGTTTAGAATTGAGGTGGTACGCGTATCGATTAAAACAGTGTCTGGTGGTACTCGATGATAAAATGGTTGGGAATCCCTGTCCCAGACAATAAACGGCCAGAAAATAAAAACTCCCGAAAATATAAATACCCGAAATTCAAATAAAATGTATGTTAAAATTTCAGAAAATATTTTTACAGCAAACGATACGGTAGAAAGTTAAAATCCAAAGAGCGTAGTATCGTTTATAATACGTTTTGAACAGACCTCGTACATTGGCCAGACACCGCGTGAAATCGTATATCAGCCCCCGTCGGATATTACGTGCCCCGACAGGTCCATAAATAGTGCGCGTTGGATATCGCGTTTGACAGGTACCTTTTTTTTGTATTTTTATTTATTTTTTCGGTGGTATCGCGAACTACGGGGGGAACTCTACCCGTCAGGGCAATCCTTCCCCCGTAGGCGCATCGTTTATCCGGTAAAGCTACAATTATTATATATTAAATACCTATCCCGTTTACCCCTGCGGGCGGGGCGGGCTCACAATGATTGTACAATGGCGTATTGGGCAGCATTATGGCCGAGACCCGCATGCTGCCCTTACAATGTAATAATAGCTAGGCTAACACTTATTTAATTTCTGGGTTTTGGTTCAGGGTTCTGGGCGACCCTCTGGCGTTGGCCCACCTCCTCTTCATCAGGACCTCCTTGATGAAGATAACAGGTACCTAAGCGCGCGCTACTACGCGACAGGACTGTCGTCGCCGGAACGATTTTCACGACAACCACGACGTAGTCAGTTGCCTTATAATATCGTGAGTTTTGCGCGATACCCGCGTCAGTTTTTAATTAAAACGCGCGCCCGGTACGGACGGACGGTAATCGTTAACCGGGGTTTTTTTTAAAAATTTTTTTAATTTAATTTTACGCGCGCGGTATGGATTTTTTTTTTTTTTTTTAATTATACGCGACGTTTTATACACGTGCACGTCACCGCCGGAGAAAAAAAATCACCCGCGCCCTACCCGTAATATCAACATTTATTATTGTTGTGGCATTTTTTTTTTTTTTTTTTTTTCTCTCTTTTCTACTTACCATCCGGACGTGGAATCCGACTCGTGTACGAGACGACGATGGTTATCATCGCCTCGGTAATATAATATATTATTGTAATAATACGAGTACCTATAATATTTATACGGCACGTGACACCGGTTGCATCGCCGGTCGACTATTTTTAAACCGACATTTGTGCGCGACAAGCGAACGCACGGATCGTCTGTGGTATTATTCGTATGGTCCACACTGCATCTAAATATCTGCAATTATATAAAAAAAAAAAAAAAAAAAAAAAAAAAAAAACGGTTTAGCAAAGTAATACAGGAGAGAAAAGATGCCCGGGTGGTATCCTCGCCATTCTTTCACACCCACCTAAATAATTTAGAATTATCAAACAATATAGAAAAGTTTATACCATATATACTAATATACTATACACTATTATTATTATTAACAATTCTAAGGAATTCGACGAATATAAAACAATGTACAACATCTTCGATGTTTTCAGCCATCTCATCAATTCGTCTTTGTACAGAGCTATTACTCAAAGGAATTGTTCGTATAATATCCGCCGGTGGTTATTGGAGCACAGTGGTTATAACTTCTTTTAATGCCAGTGAAATTAAATCTTCCCTAATATTGTGTGGTCTGCCTGATTTAGCAATTATCAATGTGATATTGTACGAAGCACGAAAAATCCGTCATCGTCTTGCTTAGAAGCCGCGAAAAAAAGTTTTGATATTGTTGGCTGAGCTACGTACTTATTTTCCGTGTCTTGCAAATATTCCACACCTTTGTATTTCTTATCTGAGTGCATTTTATTGAAAACGATCGATTTTATTCAATCGAGTAGGATTTTTTATTATTTTATTATATTAATATCTCAATCAGATTCGTTGGAAATTGTTAAATATGGTCAATTTTTAGAATACGATGACAAATGAAACATGGCCGGGTTGTGAGTACGTATCACGGTTATTAAATTGATCTAATCCTGTATAAGATAAATAAATTATATTATACTGTACACGATATGATTTTGATTTTAACAATTGAAACCGTTATTTAATTAGGATCCGGTTTTGAATGAGTTTTTGTTTTTTTTTTTTTTTGTTTTTGGGTGGTCCGAGCGATACTTGTAATCATTTTTCAGTCAATTAGTTTGAAAACGACAAAATTAATAACGTAAACGACTAGTAATGATTTGGAAGTTCAATGCCCCAAAATTCCTGATGAATTTAGGCCTATTTAGTATGATTTTTGCTCTTTTTCAATTTTTTTTATTATTTTGAAACAAATTGAAAAGATATTTTTTTAAATAAACCATGTTAAAATAGGTAATAATATCACCGAGAATTTTGCGGCATTGAACATTCAAATTACACACATAACTTTTTTATATAGTTTTAGTAAAAATGTCTCGGACTATTATTTTTGTTAGAAAATTATACGCATAACCGAATGCCGCGTGTGGGGTTCAGAACGAAACAAAGTTGTTTTTTTTTTTTAAATATTTTATTTGTGTCAACTAAAATAACCGGAAGAGTCTCGTTAGATCAAGGAAACTGTGCAAATCGACTGTATCGTTTCGCCCACGATTCTTTAGACATTTTCGGTTTTTTTTTTCGTCGGTCGTATCCGTTCTATTTGTACACTTATATACAAATTGTAAACTTAAAGGCAATGGGACAGAACGAACACGTTTTTAAAAAAAAAAAAAAAAACGTTATTTATATTATTGCGTTCTCGTTTTTCGTTTATACACGGTAAACGGTTTTAAAAACAACACCGCGATCGGATATTTTTAGCATCTAACTAATGAAAAATGAAAATAACTCGAGTAAATGAGATTTGTTCGACTCCGTTTAGGTTATCCGTTGCGTATACGAGAAACAAATTTAATATTGTCGTAGTTTTCACTGGAAAAAAAAAAAAAAAAAAAAAAAAACATTTGTTTTATTAAAAACTTTTTCAACAAAACCAATAATAATAGAACTTTACGCGCCAAGTATTAAAACGAAGGCAATTAAAACCAAGCGATTAAAACAGAATGTTCGGGGGGGAAAAAAAAAAAATGAAAATTTATTTATAACTATAAATAAGTCCGAATTTACATTCAAACAATTTTTTAATTGTTCATGATTATCACTTTTGCTGTTACTCAAGACCGCTTAAACGCTGGGTTAATATTAATTATTAAGATAATTAACGAGTTACATTTTTACACGATTAACTTCTAACTAAATAAATTACTTACAATGTTTGTGTACTTAACGTATATACTTTAAGTTAATTTTGTGTATTTTAAACGTCGTTTTGAGGTGATTATTTACCTATCACGATATTATGGTATCTCTTCTATTTTTCGGAATTTGTTAAAGTTATCTTTTTTCCACGCGCTTTTTCATCATTCGTTACTGCGTCACACCACGAAATCGTGAGCCAAATATCGTACTGCAATCGCGTACCAAGTCCCCGGCCATCGTGTCCTGCGGGGATCATTTTTATTGGTAATTTTTTTGTGTTTTTTTCACAAACAATTTTCGGCCGTTAAGTTTGTCGAGATTAAACACGATTAATCTACGAGTAATCGAGTTATATTTAAAAAGCCGCGTTGGCGATTATTTTTATTGACTCTCGTGGATATAAAAGTACGTCGAAGTGTATACCGGGAAAATAATAATTCACCAGCAGTTCCTCCGGCCGTCAATCGGACCTCGAGGTTTTAATTATTTTACTGTTGTGTGTATGTGTACGCCCGCCGGCTTTTGACAATCCGCCAAAAGGCCTGGCACGCGCGCGTCGTGTTTATCGTTATATTATTGACGTTTTGTCACCGCCCGAGGTCCATAAATGAAAAACGGTCTCGTGACGGACGAGACGCGCGCTTAAAATGTTAACGGGCGCGAGACGTTTTAATGGCCGACGGGTACTCGTCGACGTGAACGTGTGCGGCGCGTATAGGTACTGATGGACCGACTCGGCGTATAACCATGATTAATGCAAGTTTTATTATTTTTCGTATAGATATATAACCGAGATAATAATAATAATAATAATAATAATAATAATATAAGATTATAAAAACGGTTTTAAATTTAAACGGCATACACGACACAAATGTGTTCGCTAACCGGTATAAAAATACTCGGTGGCGTATTTACGACTTGCCGAGCCCGCCGATATTACCGACGTTCCACATTTCAATTGAAATAGAAAATTCGAATTCTCTAACATACTGAATAAAAATATGTCCTGGGAACACAAAACATACAAACACAACAGTAACAACGATTATAAAACATACTCGAGATTCATTTTAAATCCGTCGCCAACTCGTATGATAACTTCATCGGTATGAACATTGAATTCCCCGTGAATTGATGACGTGACAAGGACGTTAAGTATTTTCTAAAACAAGAACAAATACTGCGTCCTCTGAAATAATATTATGTGTCCATCAGTGGCGTACATGTTTGATGGAGACTGACGAAGAAAAAGAGCCTCTGAGGGGGAGGCTCCTCTTAGATACACCACTGAAAATAGTAGCCCGTTAACCTTTATAATAATTTCGTGATGCTGCTGGCCATATTCTACCGGACCATATAAAGTAATAATAACAAATTACTTTCGGTTTTATTACGTTATTTTGTCGTAAAATATTAATCTAAGATCCGTATTTTTTTTTTTTACGATATTATCTCTGTTGTAAATAACGCTCCATTATTGTCCCTGCCGGAAAAATAACATCAGTTTTTAGAAAAATATAAATTATAATATTAATCCCCACTCGAGTATTTTCTCGATTGATATTTTTTATATAGAACTCGAGTCGACGAGAATCAACATTCTAAAATTCAAATATTCGGGCTTATCAATAAGCACGTTTTATTTTTAACGTCCCGTAAGTGATGATTTCGATTATGATAATTTTTCGATTCTTTCCACCCATTATTAGATTCCGAGTGTAGCGATTAATGTTGGTTTTATTATGATGAGTGATTATTTTTGTGCGTCTGTGAACAACTCTTATACAAAAATCTTTCACCAATTTTCAAGTGTATCATATTTTCTGAAAGCGTTTTGAATATAATTGGCTCGTGGAATAGGTCATATTATTCATTTTCGTTGTAGTTTTCTCTAATACATCGTAGTAAAACCAACAAACATTCCTCGCTTTGCTTTACAAAATTCTGAATTTAATATCATTTTAATACTTCGGTTTTCACTTGTATAAAAAAGCCAACCAACATGTTTCAAAAGTCTATTTTCTAATACAAAATAACCATCGTTTTAAAATATAAAAGTACCCTCTGCATGGCTACAGCCTACTGGTTGTTACGAGAAATAGGAAATAATACAATGTTCAATCAATTTTGATCAATCTTCATTTTGATAATTTGCTGCGGTTTTATAACTGTTCGCGTTTAGTTAAATTCGACAATAAACTTCTACAATTCGGTTTGGTACTATTAATTAAGGGCCGTTCTCACCAACGTAAACGAAGGCGTTTTTATCTGATTTTTATACTGAGCTTATAACTGATAACCAATCGATCCAGTTGGTCGGTTATCATATAAAACTATGTTTGAAAATCAACGTGTACGTCGCCCGTGAGAACGGGCTGGTAGGTTGTACTCTAAATTAATTATAAAACCAAAGCACTACACGATTATTATACCATAATATACATAGTAATAATAATTATTCATATTTTCAATCACAATTGTGTAATTAATTCAGGCGCCTATTATTTGTGTAACCATGAGCTATGGAGCATATTTAATGTATTCGAGTGATTTAATAATTTATTGAAAACATTCGAATCCTATAACACTACAGAACGTATAAATTATATAGCCCATCAATTTTAATCGAATTTCAATCAGAAAAATAAATGTCTTTAATGTATAAATTCTCATAATATTAGTTAAAATTATCTCACATACTTCAATCAACTTATGGTAATGACTTATGGTAGTCCGTAAATACTAACTAAGACAGGGATAGAGATGTTTATTTTACTGGTAAATTTACCCGGGAAAAACCAGAAAACAGTACCTACGCATACTGGAACAAACAATGGACCTGCCCGTTAATTTCGCACAACACTGTATCTCGTCCATTATTTCCGATAATCCATGTACACTGAATGTTCCTTTCCGATGATCTCGAATGGATCAGTTCCAACTGAAAAGAAAAATCCGTCAGGTGACCGACGAAATCGTATATATGACACTCATCCGGGATAACCGTTTGGAATTTAGCCTGTACAAGAATTTCCTGAAGAGGAAATGCACAGAGAAACGGGGATTGAAACGGAGGAAACATTGTCGCGGACGTCGATAAGTCCGAACTATTCGGTTACCGGAATGTTTAATTATCAAAAATCACTCTTCTCTAAGGTTAGGTATTAATACTAAAGTAGAGTATTAATAATAAAAAGTTACTAAAATTTCGTATTTTGATATTTTTCATGTTGTATTTATATATATATAAATTTCACATAATAATTCCTTTACTTTTAATGCAATATAAACTGCAGGTGTTCTGAAAGAAAAAAAAAATTATACCAATTATACCAATTCGCATTATTTTTCTAGTTGTTCGTTTTTCGTACTGGAACCTGGAATTCGCGGGGTGTCTGTTTAAAATTCCCTTTTAGCTTCGCGAGAACGTGCGGGAATTTTATTATTATTATTATTAATTATAATATTCCCAAAGAGTTTTTTTTTTCTTTTCATTTTTTTTCTAAAATGACTAGTACGGAACCCTTTATTTATAATCTGCTCTACTTCTGCTGCGACTGCTTCGATTTGGAACTGGACTCAAACTCCGTCTTATTGAAGAAGAAAAAAACAATACTTTCCAATATGACCGACCACAATTTAAAAATATTAAACTATTATGTTGATCATATATAGGACGTATCCAAACGGTTTTAATCTATTCTAAACAATTGGTAAAATTACAAGGGTTTAGCGTGTAACTATAGGCTATAAGCCGTGTCTTACCCGTGAACACAAATCGACTACGGCGCTATTAAATCGGTGGGTTTTTTTTTTTTTTTTTTTTGTACCCTGCGGAGATTTTATTTTCGACGACAGTGGCGACAATGTCGGATCATCATCACGATTCCCGACAATACGATAATAATAATGACGGGAATATAATACAATTATGCATATTGTTATTATCACGTCTAATCGTTGTACATGCAGCAATAAAAAAAAAAAAATACTACATAGGTACCGACGAAAGGAAACGATCGTTATTTTTTTTTAAATTTTTTTTTAGGGTAAACGACCCTCTGTCGGCAGCGGCGGCGGCGGCGGCGGCGGCTGTTGTTTCCGTTTGTTTCAGACACAAGACGGTCGGTGGCGAATAAATCTCATTGTCCGAAACTATAAAATATAAAAATATAATAATATGTGTACGCGCGATATTACATATATATTTTTTTATATATATATATATAATTTACGGTGTATCTATAATGTGTGCTGGTGGCGTGTACCGCACATACGGCGGGTATACGTATACATTCAAATCCGTCGGGAGAGAAAAACAATAATATATAATGGTGAAAAAAAAAAAAAAAAAAAAAATCTTATACTTACTATACGTCCGAGACCGCGTTTTGAATTTTGATAAAGTGCACTTCCTGCCATTGTGCCGGCCGCCGCCGCCGCCGCCGCCGCCGCCGCTGCCGGATTCGTTCAAGATTCACGGCCATGTTCCGTCGTCGTCCACCGACGAATCTGGACGACTACATCTCGCTACTACAGGGTGGGGCGTGGGTACTTCCTTATCTGAAACTCTCGCAACTGATCGGCTATTAATAGTAGAGCGTTGGTTTATGGCTTGTTCGAAAGCACGTTATTTAGGGTTTTCGTTATAACTATTTCAGTGGCAACAATGCGGTGGACAAAGCAAGAGCCGCGGGTTCGCCGCGGGACGCCTCCTACTTTTCTTTCGATCATCGCTACTCGGCGTGCTTTCTCAAAAACCATTTCAATATCGCACCCTGCCGGTCGTGTGCCTGATCGGAAATCGACTTGTTTGTGGGTGGACACGTCCGGGGATGCCGGTAGTGTGCACAAGAAACAGAACGGACCCAACCAGAACCGCCAGGACGCCAGAAAACATCGAAAGGGCAAGGGCGGCGATTTTGCCGAATCCCCTAGGCGATCTGCGCACAAACATTCGGCTGCTTTAGCGATGTCTAGTCGCACGGCGAGACGAATTCTTCACGACGAACTTAATTACCACCCATACGAAATGACAATGGTCCAACTACTTAATCCACGCGATTATGTTGCGCGAAAAAATGCTTGTGTAGCCTACCTCGAAAACCTGCCTCAGGACGCCCTTGTTTTCTTTAGTGACGAGGCAAATTTCCATATTTCAGGATGTGTGAACAAACAAAACACGCGATATTGGAGCCCCACTAACCCGAGAGAACTTTATGAGCAGCCTCTGTATACAGAACGTGTGACTGTTTAGTGTGCAATATCCAGAATCGGCATTATTGGCCCATGGTTCTTTGAAGAGAACGAAAGAGCAGTTACGGTCAATTCTGAACGTTATGTCTGCATGATTGTGGATTTTTTTCTGCTCAAACCTAAAGAAATGAATGCAGGGGAAGTGCGGTTTCAACAGAATGGCACTACGGCTCACGCGGCAAGAAGGTCAATGAATATCTTGCGTGAACACTTCCCCGAACGGCTCATCTCTTTTAGAGGCGATCTTCAGTGGCCAGCACGATCATCAGATTTAGCCCCATGTGATTTTTTCCTACATTGAATCGTTGGTATACACGGACCGTCCAAAAATCCTTCGTCATCTCAAAAACAATATTTTTGCTGCTATTGCCGACATATTGCACACATATGCTGGAAAAAGTGGACAGAAATGTGAAATTCCGACTATCTCGGTGCATTGACGAGAACGGTGGCCACGTTCGAGATGTAGTATTCGAAACCAAATAAAATAAAACTTTAAATGTACCCCTATACACAGAAAAAAATAATTAAATCAATATTGCCAATACTTTTTGTGTTATTATTTTTTAAAATAAGGAAGTAACCACGCACCACCCTGTATAATATACACTTACAACAAACAATATCGTCGACCTGTACCGATTTGAATACTATAAAGCTACCGGACCGGAAAACAATCGATTTTGAAATATTGTTATTTTCGGACGAGTAAGCTAACCGTTATTATATATTATCTAAGTGGCGACGAGCACAAAGTCGAGGAGACGTCTAAGAGGGCCGTGCGTGGTCCAGCCGGCGTAGTATATGCTTTATAAGTTTTTTGTTTACCATCGAACGTTGTCGACTTTTATTTACATTTTTTGACCATGTTCGTGTCCGTGTTCATATATCGTTTCGGTTTCGTAATTTTAACGTTCCCCCCCCTCCACCCACCCTCACAAAAATTACATAATATTTATATTCGATTATTGTAAAGAAAAAAAAAAATAAAAGAAATGAATGTATATCACTCTTACAACCCTTACAACCGTTGCAATATGCACGCGAACTGTTTAAAAAAGTACTGCAGGGTATTGGCGCAAATAGGGATAACATTTTGGGGGGGGCTTAAGCCCTTGTCAGTAATATAATAAGCGTATTATGCAATGGTGTATTTTTTCTTTGTGTTAGATGAAAAACCTGAGATTTGAGAGTTTGAAGTGAAGGAGGTTCGACCTCACAATGCGTATACTATTCTTTCTTACAAATAAAATTAATACTACATTTTAATTTTATCGCTAAATATAGATATGTAGATCACAATGTAAAAAATTAATATAAAAAACTTATTGCAAATATGTACAATTATAGGTATATACTTCTAACAAAATCATATTTATAGTTTAAAAAACAAAAAAATAAGCACATTGCATCATTGGTTCAATGTAATTGAATCCTACTGTCGGGTTTTTAAAAAAATGTTGTAATACTTCCTCGTTATTAATATGAATTTCTTGTTCAATGTTTAATACATTCAAACTACTAAATCGTTCTTGCCCCCTTACAAGTTCTCAGCCATGTCTTAATCCGCTTCATTGTAGAGAAAAGTCTTTCACGTGAAGCTGAACTGACGGGTAAAGTAGTAGAAATGTTCGGTTTTTGATTCGCAAATTTTGTTTTTTTTAGGATATTCCCCTTTTTTAAATAAATAAAAAATACAATATCTATATTACACAATATGAGTAATAATATGCTTTTCATACATACCTACAAATAATAATAAATTATTATTAATATATTAAACGGACTTGGATTTACTAATTGTTATTAAACAGCTTAAATATATACTAATCGTTAATATGAGCCGAATAGGTCCGGAAATTAAGTCTACTAAATCAACACCTTTGGATCCAGATGTATAATTTGGTTCAGGGTCTGGGCTTTTAGAAAATCGATTTTGAATTGAATTCGACACCGAACTCTCGACTTCCACAGGCATAATAATATCTCGATTAATTTCTCTGTCGTCTTTAATAATTTGTTCGATAAACATCATTAGCGATTTATTATTTTGTTTTTATTTTTTTAAACACTTCACTCAAAATCAAAAATAACGTACAAATCATACAATAATAAGATCCTTTTTAACTTTTAAACTGCGCCTTTTTTTAACCTCAATCGTCTTATTTTAATGGACATTAATGTTAAAAAGACGCAGTGTTTAAATAAGCGTGGTTAAATAATATTGTTTGGCCTATATCGTCGTAATGATTAATTATATAAATTATTATAATGTTAAAACAAAAACAGCCTACTTGGCTACAAACTAGATAGCTGTTATAGATTTTTGTAATATTTAGGAATTTTCCTACGGCAATCGATAAACCGCCAAGTACTAAATAATATCATCATAAAGAGATAGACAAGTTTTTTTTTTTTTTTTTTAAAATTTGACTTTATTTGAAAAATTACAATCTGTACAGTGAGTACAATAAGTAATAATAATAATAATAATTTACAGACAAGATAGACAAGTTACAGTGCATATAGCGTAACCGGATACAAGTTACAATTTACAATTTACAAGTTTAGGTAACGGGTTACAAGTTACAGTAACATTAAAAGTTACACGTTACATACAAGTTATATATAAAAAAGTTGTCAGTCAATATGTATGATAATACATAAAATCATACGAAAATCAATAAGTTAAACAAATAATTATTTTAAACTAACCCAAGTTAATATTTAATATAATAATAATTCCTTTCTGATAACAAATTTAAATTGTCTTGGTTAGTCGATCACGTTCGTTCCTTATCAATTATCAATTATTCTACGGAATAACGGATTTTTTTTTTGAAATTTATTTGAATTGTCAGTTCAGATTAGTTGATAATTAACAAAGGAAATTGTAACTCGTTACATATTTTAATGTTAAAACGAAGACGTGGTAACCGATTAATTGCTACACAATGTGACAAAAGTAACCGAAAACTTTGATTGCGTGTAACTGATTACTGCCCATCCCGGATTTTACACGTATATTTTGTCTCCCTTCACTCCGATACACGGCAGTAATAATAATTCCAGTCCGACACAGTCGTACCCCTCGCGGCGAATACGTCCCGGGGTATTTATAGGATCGCGCCCCGGTGTTTCGTCAACCGATTTGTCGGTACGTTAAGCATCTGAAAAAATACCGAAAGCTGAAACGTATATATTTATATATATATATATTTATATGGCTACGAATAATATTTATTTCAGATGTTCGGTGAACGCATTAATAGCGTATATAAACCTGCAGTGTTGCCGTGCCAAACAGTATATTACGGGACATTTGGATACAGCAGGTGTGTTGATGATGGACACTAAATATACACAATAGTCGAATTACGTATCTGTCGCGGTCCTCCTGCCCGAGAGACTATATCGAGAAGTCGATTTATTGATAGAACATTAATATTGTTGTTTGTGTAAAAATGTTTGTACGATCTAAACATTTCTTTAAAAATTATCGATTACATTTTATTGCAAATATAACCTCAACTTTTTAATACTATTATTATCGAGCGTACAATGGTATTATAATTTATATAGTACAAAAAAAAATAAATAAACGTAGAAATAAAATCTAAGAGCAGGGCGGTAAAACTGCATATACATTATATATGTGTAGTTTAAAGTTTGCCTCGGTTATGAAATACTTCCAGCACACTACTCCCACAAATCATTTACGTATATTAGCGCGTCTATTGTTTCGTTCTATCTTCTTTTTTAGATATTTCATCCTTCCGACTAGTATTGGCTACTTTTTATGTTTGCGGAATTAGACCTAGGTCCTTGCAGGTTTTTGAAATGAAATTCGTTCTTGGTCGTTTTCTTATTTGTTTTTCCCCACCCCCCCCTGGTATGATCCCTTCAAGAGCTAGTTGCGTAATATATTATGCTTACGAGTATACCATTGCAAATTTCTTGTTTTTTATAGGACCTATACTATTGTATTTTGTTCATTGACTTGTTGTGATCTCTACAGCTTATCGTCGTTTGCATAACAGCGCACATTAAAAGCATTTATTGATTCCTCCCTTTTTTTTTTTTTTGTACCTTGTACATCTACGTCTCCGCTGAATATAATGCTATAATAGTCATAGCGTATTTTTTCGGTACCCTTTTCCCGAGTATAACGTTTATTTTCTTATATCCATGTATTTTACAATCGCCATTGTTTTTGTGTATTTCCATGTTACGTTTTTTTTTTTTTTTTTTTTATATTTGCTGCGTAGGTAGTTTATTTTGTTGACCAATTCGTGCAGCGCCTTTGCCTATCCGGTGAAACTATTGCACGGTCATATCTGCAAGTCTGATAATTTTAAATTTAATTCCGTTTACGCTCGTCCCCGTCAGACGTTTAATTGTAATCATTGTATCTACGAAAATAAAGTAAAAACAAAGTACCTATCAGTTATTACGTCGTATAAAATGTTTGTTTTTTTTTTTTTAAACATAATATTACGCTTTTCTACGCGATATAAACTGCAATGATAAAAAAAAAAAAAAAAAAAACAATAAGTATTGGAGGTAGGTATACCTACCTAACCTAACCTAGCGGGTCAATAAATGCACGGTAAACAGAGTGAAGAAAAAAAAAAAAAAAAAAAAAAAAACGTTAATAATATACTATTAAGTATTATATATTTATGGATCCCTCGTGCCGATTGGTATTATTATCGGCGAAAACCGATTGAAATTGCAAACAGACGTCCAAAGCGACTATATAATAATAATATATGGCTAAAGTCCAATTGGCAAATCCATACGTGACATACATATACGTATACACGTCGGAATAAAATAATCATAATAATAATATGCGCAGCACAGCTGAAACAAAGCGAGAACAGACATAACCGATACCTAGTAATAATATATTGGAAGACGGTCGTCGGATAATCGACAATAAAATTTAATATAAGTATACTAACTTTTTTTTTATAATACTAATAATGGACACAAATTACGGGACCCGCTGAATTACAAACGCGCATCGTAGGTGTAATAAATATATAATCGTTTATGTTATGTATTTATACGGATGTGCAGCGGTTAGGTAGTTTTTTTTTTTTTTTTTTTTTTTTACAACTGGGACATGTAAACGATATTATTAATAGCGTATATTTTTACGACGCGTTAGATCGTATATACGGAGGTGTAAACCTAACCAAACCTCTACCGGCGGACATGCAGTCCGATGAGATTGATAATCTCGTTTATTTGTTATCGATATAATTTTCTATGCATATATTGAAGAATATATCACTAACAGGGACGCCGGCGGAACAACGGGGCCGATGGGTGCAATCGCCCTCACGAGAAAAATTCACCGGGGGGACTGAGGCCCCACCGCTAAAATATATAGGTTTTGGTCGTCCCCCGAGATTTTTTATGTCGAATGTTGAAACAAAACCCGAAACAATCGAATAATCGTCGACATTCGGAACAAAATGGAAAAATAATTTAAAACAAAAATTAACTTTTTAAAAAATAAATTAAAAAATAAAAAATAAAAAATAATTGTATTGTTTTATAAGAAGAACATTTTTAGTATATTTAATTCAATTATTCATTAAACAAATATATATATATATTTCTGAAATAATTTTTAGATTATTAAAGTTCTATCACTGGATAGCCTCCCTCATCTCCGTTTTCATGTTTATATTTATGTTATTTTTGCATTGTACAGATTGTAAATGTTATTTTCCTAATAAAAAAAAAGATTTTTGAATTATGTTATTTTTGATAAATATGCTTTACACAATTATGTTCAGCCCCAACGGTTCAAAAATCGTTCCGGCGCTACTGATTACTAATCCATATAAACGATACTATATAAATTAGCTGTCAATAAGTATTTTTTACGACCTTGAACAAACAAAACACTATCTATATAAAATTAATAATATAATTCAAATATACGTAATAAAATCATCGTTTCCTTTCAGGCGCGTAGATGTAATTAAGCCAGAAATAAATTCGGTACATACCAAACGAGGTTTTTATAAAATGTGTAGTAAGATGATTCTATTTAACGTGATGATATATTATTATACGCAATTTGAAGATACCAAAGTACAACGCTATATATTGTTGTTTTAAAACAAACGAATAAATGTAGCATATTTTTGGTTCGTTCGAAAATCTAAAACTACGTTAAAATATATTGTCTATGGGCACATTATAAAATAAACGGTTTATTTATAGGTTTTCTATTTAAAATTCACTTGCGCGCACGATTAATCGACACGATCGTTATGTATACTACACGAATTATTATTATATTCGACTATATAGACAATGAAACAAGAAAAAAAATATACGTACATTGTATTTATTTAAAACAGCAAGACGGAGAATAATCGTCACCGTTTATGTTAAACCTTGCCCAACAGCGATCGCTATATGATATCAAATTTAAATCTCGTATATCCAAAAACACCACTATAGGTACGCGCGGGCTATCCGTACCGAGTTTTAATATTTTCACGTGCCGTAGTTACAATAATTCATACGTGTGTACCGTGTATATTATACAGGGCGGGGCGTGGTTACTTCCTTATCTGATACTCTCGCAACTGAGCGGCTATTACTGGTAGAGCGTTGGTTTGCGGCTTGTTCGAAAGCACGTTATCTAGGGTTTTCGTTATAACTATTTCAGTGGCAACAATGCGGTGGACAAAGCAAGAGCCGCGGGTTCGCCGCGGGACGCCTCCTACTTTTCTTTCGATCATCGCTACTCGGCGTGCTTTCTCAAAAACCATTTCAATATCGCACCCTGCCGGTCGTGTGCCTGATCGGAAATCGACTTGTTTGTGGGTGGACACGTCCGGGGATGCCGGTAGTGTGCACAAGAAACACAACGGACCCAACCAGAACCGCCAGGACGCCAGAAAACATCGAAAGGGCAAGGGCGGCGATTTTGCCGAATCCCCCAGGCGATCTGCGCACAAACATTCGGTTGCTTTAGCGATGTCTGTGAGACGAATTCGTCACGAGGAACTTAATTTTCACCCGTACGAAATGGCAGTGATGCAACAACTTAATCCACGCGGTTATGTTGCGCGAAAAAATACATGTGAAGCCTTCCTCGTAAACCTGCCTCAGGACGTCCTTGTTTTCTTTAGTGACAAGACAAATTTCCATATTTCAGGATGTGTGAACAAACAATACATGCGATATTGGTGCCCCAAACAATATTTGTGCTGCTATTGCCGACATATTGCACACGTATGCTGGAAAAAGTGGACAGAAATGTGAAATTCCGACTATCTCAGTGCATTGACGAGAACGGTGGCCACGTTCGATATATAGTATTTAAAACCAAATAAAATAAAACTTTAAATGTACCCCTATACACAGAAAAAAAAAAAATTAAATCAATATTGCCAATGGTTTTTGTGTTATGATTTTTTTTTAAATAAGGAAGTAACCACGCCCCACGCTGTATATATTGTATTTTGTAAACAACTCGTAAATTAAAAATATTTACGATCGATCATACAATATTATTTTATATTTGTATAACCGCGTCGGGCGCTCTTAAAATAACGTGTAAACTGCGCCCGTCTTGTCGTATTACTATTATTGTTACTATTATTGAGTCCCGTAAATCAAGAATCAAGGGGGTGTAAATGTTTATTGAAATATTATTAGTAGTGTTAAAAGGAGAGTTCCTGAGTCCCCGCGCACCACACCCCCTTATAAGGCTAACCTCACCCAATCCGTGGTCGTCCACTAAGTGGCGCTATATTACTCCCACACTTTATGTTCATGTATCATCATGCTCTTATCATCTCACGCTCTTATCAGCTCCCGTCACTGTTATCGCTATCATCTGCGTGGTGGAGCTATATTGACTATGTTATTCTGTTATCACCCCTGCGTTATGCTTTTATCATTTTTCTGCCACGACTGGGTAGGTTATTACCTAACCAATGCCGCGCCGGTATAGTCATTAGCAGCTATACACCGCCGGTCTTAACCTCACCTAACCTTATCAATATTACCCTCCCCTTACTCGGCTAAACAGTACTATATATGATATGTAATACATATGTTGACCATACCTCCAATCCCGCAACGTCAATCACATGTTTTATTACCCTTACAAATCCAGTCTTCCCCGCAGAACGTCGAGTGTACGAGCTGTATTACGCCAATATTATCACGTGTTATGGTCCGGGTACCCGCGCAAAGTCGTTTTCAAAAAAAATCTAATAAAGGTAATGTGTTTGCTGCACACACGTATACGTAAATGCCGATAGTTTTGATTCGTCTTCGCGAATCGTATTTCCCCAATTATTGTGTAACGAGTGTGAAAAGAGAAACTTTGCTAATAGGCCTGTTTTCGAGAAAATTTGAGAAGCCAACAGAAAAAAAAAACAACTCGACCATTACCAAAATACTATAAAATATAACTGTATACAGTTTTCATGTATATTCGTAATTTAATGTATTCGATAAAAATTCAACTAACGCGAAAACGATGTGTCAGGGAAAAAAAAACACGCCAAGACGGGTTTGTTTCAGCCTCTTTAATGATGTCAACCGGCGATTGTATAGTAATATTATAAGAACGGCACGTCATCATACGACACCGCGAATTAATCAAATATTTAACTGGATATTATTATTTATTTCGTATAGTTTTTTTTTTTTTTTTAATACATATATAGATAAAAACCAATTTATTTTCATGTCCATTTGTCATTATAATTACACATTTTTAAAATGTCATAACAACATTAATAATAATATAACCAATAAATAATATTCATAACGCATACCACGCATAACTTCTGGTTTGAGATGAGAATTTCGAACGTTTTTCAATATTTTGTTAATATATATATATACGTTGAACAGGCATATTAAAGAAACAAAAAAATATAATAATTGCCGCAGTAGACATCAAACCGAGACCAAAATTGAATTGACGTTACACAAATAATTTGTTAAATAAACAAATAATATTATTTCGGCAATGTCCGTCGTTGAAACGGAAACGTTATTTTTATCTTATTTTTTTTTATATATATAAAATCGTAAACATGTCCACGGTTTAATTTAAATGTTGTATAAAATCCAAAGTATATATATATATATCTCGATCGGAATACCTGTTTCGTAAAAAATATAATTTTGGAGCAGATTCGATAAAAACACGTTAAAACGACCAAAATGCCCGACAGAAGTGTGAGGCTCGGGATTGACGGATTTGAATTTTGAAAACGGATTTGATTTCCCATTCCGGTTTTCTAGATTTCGATTAAGGCGATTTTTAATATTCAATTGTATCGTTAAAATACTGACAGTTAAAAAAAAAAAAAAAAAAAAACACACACATTAAATGACCATTATTTGTATACCGAATTAGCCGAATTAAATTGCTATGTCCGTTGGAAATTCAAACATGTCCAACGACGTGAACATTATCGTATTGTCCCGAGATATTATAACGATTTATATAATTATAACATGCGTGTATATTGTACAATCAAGATAGATAGATGACTCTGTACGTATATACCATATCCGGTCTCGAGATGACAATTCCTTTTGGTGTATACGCGCCACGTCGTCATGACGAATTTATCGGGCCCGTCTCTTGTTATTTTCGACGATCAAAGTATCATCAGCTCGGGCCCAGAAGAAGAATCGGATCCGGGGGCATATTGTAAATGTACGTACAATAATATTTTGTATCGTCCGCCGGTGCCGTTGACGAAAAGGAAACCATGTGTCTAAGACGTTATAATATATTCTTTAAAGTAAATGACACGTGGTGAAATCGTAGTAGTAATAATAATAATAATTATTATTATTATTATTATTATTATTAAAACTATAACACACCGAGGAAATGGAACCGAAACGGTATCCGGTATAATGTATTCGACAAATAGTCGTATATACTGAAGAACCGATATACGATGTACTTTTACAAAGGTTTAACCGGCAATAAAAAACTATTATAACGCGTCATGTATTTTATCACCGACGCCGTTTTTTTTTTTTTTTTTAATTTTTTTTATTATTTATAAAGTGCGGTTACAAAAGAATAATACATTTTTTTTTTTTTTTTTTTCTGGAGGCGTGTATCGATGATGCGTAACACGCATTGCATATAATCACCGTCTATTATCGTCAAACTGCAATATTGGTTTGTTATTTGTACATTAGACGTTAAATTCCGTGTACTATAAAACATAAACGATTATCGTACATACTATATTTGTACATTTCCAATTTATATTATAGCCCGCGACGTTTGATCTTAGAAATCAAATGTCCAATTGATTTGCTGTAAACAGAGATCGTGTCTACTTGAATACACGATCAATAACACCGTATTATTTAGTATCGGCGTTCATTACGTTTCCGTATCCTTCGCTACCGGTATATCAGTATATAATATTCACGATTTATATAAATATCGGTTATTATGGGGGAAGGGGGGGTGAATGGGTCGTCCTGGAAAAGTGATAATTATTGAACGTGATCGGATGAAACGATCTTTTTTTTAACGATTTGAAAAGTGTGGGACGACTGCTGAGGTGAATTTGATGAAGAATAAATTAAAACGGTTCACTTGGAAACACAAACACTGGCGGATCCGGTGTTGAATTCTGGGGGCAGGGGGGAGGTGCCTTAGAAAAAACAAAAACAAAAATATTACTGAGCAAAAGAAAAAACTAATTGAAAAAAGTAGGTAAATAACAGTGTTCACAAACACACTTGCCGATATTTTTTTTTTTTTTTTTTAGATACTGAGCGTAGGATAATTACGCATTATATTAGTAATACAATTCTGACATAAACGATAATTTAAAGAAAGCTATCGGTTTTATTTTAGTTACATTAGAAATCACAATAGGTAGGTAAATATATATATAATGTTAAATCACTGGTTCCCAAACTGGGGGGGGGGGTGAACGCATTGCTGGGGAGGCGCAAGCAGTTATTACGAAATACAATTTTTATTGATTACATTATTTTTATTTTAAAACGTAGAGAAAAAAAATTAATTCCCCGGTTCTCTTTATCCATTATCGGGTATCAGTGACGGATAACCGATTAAGACTATAAGTGTTTGGCCGAAGTGTGTGACTTAATCATTTTATGCCACGTTATCTGTAAATTAATGAGTACGATAAAAGGATGTCGAGGGGAAAAAGCTATTGGATTAGTTTAGACTCGATTTAGTTTCGTTTTGCAGTTGCATAGTGCACGTAGTGTCGTAGTACGTAGTCATCGCGAGTGTACGTACGTAAAAATAATGGCTCCGCGAACAAAATAAGATTGTATAACGTCGATTATTTAAAGTTTGGTTTCACGTTCATTGAAAAAGACGGTATCCAAATGCCACAGTGTGTTATTCGTCACGATGCTCTCCGACCAAGTCGACTAGAACGACATTTAACCACAGCTCAACCGATGCTAAAAGAAAAACCTAAAGAGTTTTTCGTTGCTAAAAAAAAATTCTTTAAGTAAAATGAAACTTGACAGTACCGGAGAATTTCAACAAAATAATGATTGTTACATTTTATTATTTACTATTATTTATATTTTATAATTATTATCATCAATTAAAAAGTAGTCATTCCCCGAATATTGTATAGTTTACTTGTTAAGTACACAACAAAAAGGTGATCGATTTTTTTTTTTCAGTTTATAGGAAGGGGGGGGCACAAGATTTTCGAAAATCTACAAGTGGGGCGTAGAATAGAAGAGGTTGGGAACCACAGTGTCAAATCGATGATTTGAATGTAAAACAGCACACGATAAAGACTGTTGGGTATAAACGTCAATAGTTTTCAAAATTAGGCGAAATACATATTTTTCATCTCGAATGTAGGTGACGGCTGGATGTTGTGTTCAGATATTCAAGGAAAATATTAGTGGTTCCGTTACGACGGGGTCGTAGAAAAATCGCCCCCGGGAACAACGCGCGTCGTATATTTATATTACAATGCAGTAGCAGGACGGCCGAAAACCCTTTGGACGTGTGTGGAAACCGTATACGGTTTTTATACGACGGGATCGTATATCGACAGACACGACACGTGTAATTACTACCCGTAATATATTAAAAAAAAAACCCGAGGGCCAGATTGCCCGCGACCGACCAGACGCCGGTCTCCCTAAATATTAAATACCGTGTTTTGTTTATCTCGTCGGGCCTTCTGTTTTGCCCCGTCTGTTTTACACGCACCTAGAACACAGAGTACTGTAGTAAGTATTACAACATCATCGTTTTTTTCCGGGGTTGTGACGGAGGGATGGATGCTATGCGACGTTATAATAATATTTATTGTTCAGGGGTAACTGCAAAACCGAATACGTTTTTTAACTGCCGCCCGGGGTTTTATTACAGGTGATAATTGGAAATTGTACACACACTTTTCCTCCTTATCGTCCTTCCAAAACATCGTTATTATCTCCCACCCCACAGACGATGTTTGAAGACCTCAACTGTTTTAAATATAGTTTTGAACATTTTCAATTTACTATGTCGACGATTCTTAAAATTTGAATTCTGATATAATTTGTCAATATAAAAACAGATTACAATCGAGTTTAAGCATTTTATACTGATTTTTCAAAATTATTTCATTATTATGATTCCTTCCCCCCCACCCCCCAAACAAAAGTTTGTAAATACGCCACTGCTCGCTACGCTCAAAATCTCAACGCGGAAAATAATTTCCGGAATAATTGCCGACACTATATCGGGATCTGCTCGACCGAGTAACGGACGTCGTCGGATAGCATTATATTGGCCGAAACAAATTCATAATTCTTATTCTTATGTTATTAACTGACTAAAAAGTTGGCGGGCATAAATAGAATATTACGATTAAAAATACCCGCGCACGTTAAGGCCAACCTTGGGGGATAATAACCAGATAATTCCGGATTTATCTGTTTGATGCCCAAAGATTCTGAGACAAGTCCAAATCAATTGAAAACTATACTTATACGTATTGGATTTATCTGATTATTACACCGATCGATAGAGAATTATTTATTTTTATTTTTTTTTTTTGAATTTTACCGTCAAAAAGTGCGTTTTCGAAAATGTGTTAGCTACCGCAATGGAATTTCTGATATTGTAAACAAACAGAGCGCTGCTCAAATAGTTGGTTGGTAAAACAATTTCTGTTGCCACGACGTCAAAATCAACATAATAAAATTTGGTTCGCGATCATTTCGATTAGTTATACGACGAAATCTTCAAAATCATTTTTTGTATATTTCCGATTTTTATTCGTAGAATTAGCTTATTATAACAAGGTAAATACTTGAATTATTGCTAATAATATTAAATATTTTTATTAACGGTTTAACGGCCTTTTAGCCTTTAGAGGCTCTATATGAACTTGTTTGTCTTAAACTGATATTCTATATTATACAATTGATTTCTTGAAACATGAGTATATTTTTTTTATTAATGTTACATCATAAAATTTTAGATATGGGTAATTGTTTGGACACTGTATGCCGTCGCCGTCGACGGCCCCAGGGAAAAACAAACGTCAAAACCATCGCCGCCGGAGCAGGCGCAGGCAATAACGCCGTTTCGGTCGATTCCGCGACAACCGTTTCTGCAGCGGTATGCAACGCGGTGGACACAAGAGACCTGTGCACCAGCAACAGTGGCACCGGCGAGAGAGGAGTGTGCACCGTCGACGCAGGAGATGACTGCTCCGGCCGGCGACGGCGCCGAAACGGCCGTCTCTGCGACAACCGTTTCGGCGTTTGTTTCTGCAGCGGATAGTAACACCGTCGACGCCGAAGAGTGGACGCAGGAGCGCGCAGCGGACATTCGGAGAGCCTTTGCACCCGGACCGCCCTTGTTCCGTTTCACTTGTTCAATTATCTTGAATAAACTTGAGCCAAATTCAGACGAGAGAAATAGTAAGGCGTAATTTTTTGCGGATGAGGAGTTCGCGAATCCACGCATCGGATAAACTACACGTTCTCCGCGATTCAGTAATCAACGTAACAAAACGGTTCTGGCATATCGTTTACTTCTTCTATTATGTTGCCCAATTGTCATTGGTGAAGAATATTGAAAAGTGAAATATAATCGCAGGGAAGAAAAGTTTACTCCGAGAACAATTATTTTTACTCGTACAAATAATTTATAGAAAAACTCGCTAAAAAGTTACGTAAAACGTACATTTTGTTTTTATAGTCTCGAAATTTCTAACAGAGTATATTGTTTACAATATTACACGTTATATTTATAACACCATTTTGATTTGTGAAGTATAACTGATATATATATATATATATATATATATATATATATATATATATATATATATATATATATATATCGTTTGTTTACTACAACAACGACATAACACAAAAACCACGATTTTACACAAAACGAATTTGAAAATTTTATTTACAATGATATGATAAAACGCATAACGTTACAACTGCCATCTAGCGGCTAAGTTTCGTATGTTCAATTATGTCGTCCTTGCAGTGTAAAGAAAAACACCAAAATTATTATTATTTGCAAACAACTCAAAAATGACAATTTTTGTGTTATGTCAGTGTTGTAGCAAACAAGCGATATATATATATATATATATATATCGATTATATTTATTACGTCATATTCCCGCTTTTTCCCGGCGAGACTCCATTATCAAAGAAACTACAAAAAAAAAAAAAAAATCCAAAAGAGACCCATACACTGCAGGCAACTGCATCTTAAATGTACCTCACTTGTCGTTTTTCGATCGGAGCATGGTTTCTGGTAGAAAAGTTTATTGTTTACAGTCAAAAAACAAAATACCACACGCGTCATAGTAATGACCACGACACAATCTCCACTACCAGTATTTATGGTGGTTTCCACCCCTCCCCAGGGTATGTTTGAAGACCTCAAGTGTGGTGTGTTTGTGTGCGTATATGATCTATTTCATTCATTTATATTTATATAAAACAATTTGTTTATTTCTAATAAAAACCGTGTATGACAATATTGATGTTTTCGATTATGCAAGTCGGAATACGGGCTATTGCTGAAACAACCGTAGACAAAAACCTTATCGACTACTCCTTTTTTTTTTTTTTTTAGACCGTTTACCCTTGCTTCATTGGCTCTTTATTATTATTTATTCTGTCGACGGTCTTTTTTTGATTATCCAATTTCACTTGTGTATTATGTTATTCTTGACGAATGACGACGACACGGCTCCGTGGTCTCGCATTCGTACAAGTTAAACGTTTGTAATTTATGTACTTACGAGTTACGGTAATATTGAGTCTCATTGAGTGAAATGGAACCATTAAAGAAAAAATCAAAAACATCGGATTCTTATTTTAAAATAAAATCACATGAAGTGAAAGTAAGTATTACTATAAATTATACTGAATTTTTTTGTTACCAAAAAATTTTTTTTAACCCATTGATTAAATCGGTATATTAAACTAATATATAATTGATGAATAAGCCACAAAAAATTATGATACCACTATTATTTCCATTGTATTTTAAACGTAGGCTTTGAACATTTTCAATGTATTATATCGATTTGTTTTATATATACGTATATAAAATTTCAATATAATTTGCGATTCTTTAGTTTGAATTCTGAAATAATTAGTAAAAATAGATTAAAATCGAGCATTTTATTCTGAATTATTTCGTTATCGTGGTGCTGTGCATAAATCGTTTTTAAGTATCTGCAGGCAGTTTTGGCAAAACGCTCGAACAGACGAAACCGTCTTTTAGTCGTGTCACCTGTTGCCGTCGCCTAGGCGGGTACCTCCTATATACGGATGGTAGTATCCGCTTCCCATATAACAATTTATTATCGTCTATAATCGAATAGTCGAATTCGATTATAGACGATAATAAATTGAAAATTAAAATTTTAAATTCGACTGGTTTTTTTCAAAACGGTCGTCCGGAATATTTTACGTTTTGTCTGCCGGTTATTGTAAAATAAAATTACCGTCTGTTAATAATAATTAATTGTAGTTTAACGTGTTGTTTGTCAAGCGTATTGAATTCGTCTGGCGAAACAAATAATATAATATTGACCGGCTACCGTACGTTATTATATTACTGTGATGCACTGTCGTGTTTTGCACCCGATAAACCAAGTGCATATTACACCTACGCAGAAATGTACGATCTGTTGCCGAGGACTACTGGACAAGGCGCTCTTCCATCGGCAACAAAAAAAAAACCACCTATTATATAAATATACATTATTAATGATAATAATAATAAAATATATATTTGTTTTGAAATATTCGAGATGTACAAAAGAAAAAAGTAAAAATAAAAAAAAAACCTACTTTTCGAAATTAAATCATTTATTACAAGTAACCCTTCCTAATCTGCATAACTAAATCGACACTAATTTAACGAGAGTCTCGTTAAACGTACCTATAAATAAAATAATAAAAATATCCACGAGGATCTCTTCCGAAACCCGACGACAGTACCCATTAAACGGCTAAGTTTATTTCATAAGAAATGTATAAAACTCATATAAAAAAAAAAATTTGTATAGGTACCTATACGGTTTATTTCCCGTGGGTAATGTACAACTGTTTGTACTCTAAATATACAGAGGCCCATCGTGCAGGGGTTTGTTATAATTATATAAATATTTCTGAATTCAGTGGTCGTTTAAGAGGACGTCGAACGTGAATTTACCATGTCTCTGTCTATCTAACGAGCTTTCGTATTTCCAACAACACTAGGACCTCGTCGGTCGTATATAATTTGATTTCGATGCCAAAATATTAAACATATTTGAAATTTTACTAAACTTTTTTAAATGCATACAAGATTTAAAAAAGAAAAACTACAAAACAGATATAAGGTGAGTACGCACAACTCGCCGTGTTTATTTCGGCATCCAAATCAAGTATATATTCAACCAACAAGGCCTGAGTGTGTATGTTCAAAAACGCAATTTTGATATACTGCCCGACAGATAGAGACGACAAATGCATGTGATACTGCCCGTAATAATTTGATTTTAAAACAGTTTTTCGCAAGACAGTTAAACTGTTTCCGTATTAATGGTGGAGTAACCAAAATTTTAGAAATTTCAAAAAATTTATCTGTGCCATAGCGTGCTAATTACTTTGATAGCGTTATCTAATTGTGAATGTAAAAGCCGAAAGTTAATAAACAGACATAGCTTGAACTGTATGTAACATAAAAAATTAAGGTAAAGAAATAAAATATACATGCTATGACACAGATAACCGCGTACGAATCACATCGGTTTCCATTCAAACTTCGAATGCCTATAACTCCTTGGGAATTGAACTTAGAGAAACTGTTTTGCCATGTATCGATACACAATCCGACCATTTTTGCTTTTCAATAACAACAATTTATCTAACCACAATACCTTAGGATATAAATAATAGGAGTGCAAATCTACCGCCCCTCCGTTTACGAAACCTCTAAAATGTGATAGCCCTGAGCTTTCTGAGTTTTTGACACCCAACATGTCACAAAATTATTGAATAGGGAACGAGATATCGATTTTTGACATTTTTATCAACTTTTAAAATCTTTTAATTTGACGTCTTATATATCCCGGAACGACGAAAGAGATGAAAGAAGAATAGGAAAAAAAAAACAATTTTTCTTCAAGAATGAGAAAGATAAGATCAAGAAAGGATGAATTTGGACAAAGTCCAATAATAACCCGCCGAAAATAAAGAAATGAACCGTACACTGCGGATCATCGCATGGAACGCCAATGGGTTAGTACAGCGCAGACAGGAACTTGAAGACCATTTACACAGTGAAAACATTGACATAGCTCTTATTTTGGAAATTCACTTCACAACGTGGACCTTTCTAAAGATAAGAAATTTCAGAATATATATAATTCATCCCAGTGGTAGAGCTCGGGGTGGTACTGCTGTAATATTAAAAGAGTCCATTAAGCACTATGAAAACGAAAACTACTCTGTAAATCATATACAAGCGACAAGCGTCAGCGTTAATGACGGGAATAACGATCTCACCGTTACTGCAATTTATTGCCCACCGCAAGGAGGTGCAGATAAAATTAAGTTTGCTGAATTTGTCTATACGTTGGGTACTAGATTCATTGTTGGAGGTGATTGTAATGCCAAGCATACTCACTGGGGATCGAGACTGATCACCCCAAAGGGACGAGCCTTGTTAAAAGTTGAAAACAACATCAATGCTGAAATCATCACTACAAAAAAGCCAACGTATTGGCCCACTGATCCGAACAAGATTCCCGACCTGCTTGAATTCTTTATTATGAAAGGTATATCTTCTAATTATATCGAAGTATTAGAACTTACAGAATTAACCTAACCTAACAGAATCACACTAGCAACTTTTACATGACAAAATTAAAAAAGTAAAAACGAAACGTTCAAATCATACTTAAGTGAACTTTCTACGATGAATAACACTGATTATTCATTATGGAAGGCTACAAGACGAATGAAGAGGCCTATAGCCTGTGTAACACCAATCCGAATGGAAGATGGATCATAGGCACGTTATGATTAGATAAAGCCGATATGTACGCACGTCATTTCAGCCAAACAAAGTGGTTTCCGAACTCGACATAGCTCAGTGTCAATCACTAAATGAAATACGCGATAAAGCACTTTACTCCAATTGAAATTGTAAAAGAAATTGATATGAATATTAACCCAAAAAAGGCAACTAGATACGACCAGATCAACCCAAAAATCCTGAAAGAGTTATTTAAATAAGCTATGATTCATCTAACACGCATATTCAATGCTATCCTACGTATGGAATACGTTCCTAAACAATGGGAACGATCCCAAGTGATCATGCTACTTAAACCAGGAAAACCACCAGAACAAGTAACTTCATACAGACCAATTTCGATTCTTCCAAGCATCTCAAAATTATTTGAAAAACTACTTCTAAAACGCTTAAAACCGTTGATAGATGAAAGACCGGAATATCAGTTTGGATTTCGGAATGTTTACATTCGACAATTGATCAGGTCATTCGTGTCACAAACATGATAAACAAAGCGCTTGAAGAAAAAAAGTATTGCTACGGAGTATTCCTAGACGTGGCACAAGGTTTTGATAAAGTTTGGCACAAAGGATTACTTATAAAACTACGTGAACAGCTGCCACACACGTGGTGCGTACTTTTCGAATCCTACCCGACTGAACCTTCAAAAACATATCGGCAAGTGTACCACAGAGAAGCGTCCTTGGACCGATCCTATACTTACTCTACATAGCGGATATTCTAACCAACAACTATTCAATGACAGCCATGTTTGCTGATGACACGGCAATAATGACAATAAATGAAGACCAGCAGACTGCGACTGATTGGCTTCAAAGGTCCATCAACAGCGTTTCCAACTGGACGAAACGTTGGAAGATTAAAATTAACAGTGAAAAATCGGTGCACGTAAATTGCACCTTGCGTAAAACCGTCTATAAGCCGACATTGCTAGATCAGCAGATCATCTCACAGTGTGACAAATCAAAAAGTGTGCTGACAAACACGTGAGAATGGATTAGAGCTGCACACCGATGTAACTGCTAAACAACTATGTAACTCAAGCTAAGAATCGGAACTACCTCATTGTTGGTACATCTCCAACCATGTTCGTGTATTCACGTATATTTACTATTCTTGTATTATTTAATATTTATGCACTGTACTCATAAAGACTAAAAAAAAAAAATACCTTTAGCTTATTTTTGGTCATTTGTGAAATTTTTTCATAATTTTGATTTGCACAAATACGCAGTACGGAGAGTCAAGGGTATCATTTTGCCCACCCCCTCTAAGTTTGAAAACAGTACAAATTATCCGAATCTTCTTAAATAAAAAAAGAATGCCAGACGTTAAATACTTTTTATTTTTATATAAGATAAAAATATTTTTTTTCCTCAAATTATTTCATAAATATTTCACGTTTCTCCTGTCTTATGATATGCCGACGTGTTGTCGACGTTATCGCATTATCTGGGTTACAAAAATTAGAAAACTAACATTGAAATAACGATAATTCATTCTATCGTTTTCTAACTTTGAGTTTTGTTCAATTATTAAGTGATTTTTGTCATTGGATTAGTCAATCATTGGTTTGTGTGTATAGAACAAAAATATATTTACACCACACCTGGTGATTTTGATTTTGGTGAATAAACTATATTGCTCCATCGCCCCTCCACCCCCCCCCCAATAGTTTTTTACCCAGTTGCGCCACTGCAAATACGCGTCCGGAATCGGATGGCCGCACAGAAATTGTTTTTAACAATGGAATTTTTTTTTACAGCTACACGTCATTGTTACAATTGTCGTCTGCAACAGGACACCTGCAACACAGTGAGTCATGCCGAAGAATTAGGTAAAACCCCCTTAAAACTAGAACGGAGTAGCGTGAGTCATTTGCGCGGCCATTGTATTATTGTAAAATAATTGTACAATTATTGTACGGCAAATCAAACGGTTTTTACACGGCGGACAGACGGTTTTTCTTTTTAACGTTTTTATTCGTTTTGTCGGTTTCGGTTCGAGAATCCATTTTTACCGTGCGCGTACACAACGGCGTAATCATTGCGGCTGTGACGGCGTTGCGATGATGGTGGGGGGGAGGGAAACGAGAGAAATATATTTTCTTCCCTGCGCCTTTTGGCGGTTTTTTTTCTTTTTTTTTTTTTTACCCGTATAGATCCCCATACGTTTATTATTATTTTTTTTTTTTATGGTAAATTCGTACCGTTATTAATTATTATCGTATTGATTATATTCGTTGGTGTGTTATTATCGTTTTCTTTTTTTTTTTTTCCACCGAATTAAACGATTGCCAGCGTTGTATGATAATTATCTGTACGGTGGTAGCACTGTACATTCGGTTCTTATCGGTATTGTGAACGCGATAACAAAAGAACGATTGGTACATGACGGTGCATAACTTACGCAATTGCCTACGGTCGGAAAGCGTCTACCCAGTTTTCAATCTCCCGTCCGCGTTCTCGTGGTTTAGTCGTCGACTACTATAGTAGAAAGAAAAATAAAACGGATCCCGCCGCGGTTGTAATTTTCAATCGAAACAAAAAAATTACCCATACGGTCTCCGTTCGATTGCGCGTTCCGTTGTACTCGTTGTGTTTTGTTTAAAGTGACGTATAATTTCGTTTGCAATGGAAAACAACGGAAATCCCGAACATGGGTAATGAACACATTGACCGGGTTTTGTTTTGTCCGTCTCGAAAACCTAACATTATCGTTCTACTGTTTCAGTTACGAAAACGGCAACGGCGATGCCGGCACTTCGACCAGCAGCACTCAGACAACACAAATCGACGGGCTGGGGTTTAGGCGGCCCTCCGAGGATGACAGCGATGCTTTAGGCGGTTTACTGTGAGTCGCCACGGTATAATTTAATAATAACAATAATAATTTGTATTCTCTTTGTTTCGTTGTTTGTCATTTATCGCCTGTCTTGGTTCGGACAAAATGGCAATAGTTCAGCCTCGGTTTCGTTCTGACGAAATATCCGACTTTTCCTCAGGTCCTCCGTGTTTTGTAACATTACGTTGTTCAAGTATACCACCCATTACTTTCTCATATCTCTCTGGACAAAATTACCGTGCAGTCCGTCCGCCGTGTGCTTCGCAACGCCTTTTTCTTTGCGGTATAACCATTCGTATGAATATCCCAATTACTTCAAACTCAATTCTATGTTCGCCCCAAAATATACTTTGATTAGTATAGGTACGCGTTTTAATTTATCAATTTATATTTAATAGCGGCACAAATAGAGATACATGTATTTAAAATTTTTATTTAATTTGTACGCATTGCTTTTTTTTATTATTATTTATATGACCTGTATATTTTCTAATTGTATTGTATTTTGTTATTTTCGTGTTTAAAATACAGGAGCAAGGCAATCCTCACACGTTTAGTAGGCAACTGTTTTGGGTAAGCCATAGGGACCAGTAATTGTGTTATATTATTTTTATAAACCTCAGCATAATGGTAAATTATTGAAAATGAAAAAAATCATGAGATGCAAAATTCAAAATTAACTAAAATGTTTAAATTGCTAAAAATCAAAAAAAAAATCATGTATGTTTGAAAATAATGATCAACCTTTAGTTTAATAATATCTACAGACTGAAATCATTAATTTCAGGATTACTTGAAATTTAAAAAACAAAACTTTGATAACCAATCTGAATTTATATTTATTTAAATTAATCATTTTAATTAAATCAGGATTTTAATTTGTAAATTTAGTAATTGTACAGTTCATAGTTTGGTTAGATTTTTATCATTTACTTATTGATAATTACTTTTTAGTATAATAAATATATTTTTTTAATTGGTAATTCAGTTTTTTTTGTTTAATTTAATCAGTTTATATTATATTTATTTTATTATTTTTAAGTCATATATTAAGTACTTAAATTATTTTCCTTCTGATTATAGATTTCAAAGTACGCCTCGCCAAATACTAGGTATTAGCCCGACAGATAAGAATGCATGGTATTACAATATGAACCACAAGCACCGTGGAAAAGCCATAATCTTTAATCATGAAAACTTTGAAATTCGAGATCTGAAACCTAGAAATGGTACTGGAACAGACTGTTATCATTTAGAATCAGCATTAATAAACCTCGGGTTTGATGTTACACCGTACGTTGATTTAACATTGACCGAATTGGATAAAAAACTCGATTATTGTATGTATATTTTTAAATGGGATATCTTATAATTAATATATTTTGTATTATTTTTATTTAATTACAAACCATCTGTATAATGGTATTCATATTTTTATGTATCTACTTAACAAGGTTATTTTTTTTTATATATTAATATATAATATTTATTCAGGGGCTGAAGTCGATTATACAAATTATGATTGCTTCCTGATGGCAGTATTGTCTCATGGTGAACAGGGGCTTATTTTCGCCAAAGATGGACCTTATAAGCCAGACGACAAACTTTGGGGACGATTTACTGGAGACAAATGTTTATCTTTGGCTAACAAGCCAAAGTTATTTTTTATTCAGGCTTGTCAAGGAGATAAATTGGATAAGGGTATTTCAGTAAGAACACAAGTGGATGGTGATCCTTCTTCATTCAGAATACCTATTCATGCTGATTTTCTTATTGCATATTCAACAATACCTGGTAAGAATTATGTTTTTTTTTAGAATTCGGAAGCTTTGGTTTGTTGAAATCAAATTGAGTCAAGTATTTATTTTTTTTAAGCTGGTTGAGTACTCAACTCTAGAATTTTACAGTCTTGACTAATTCTAAAAATGCAGTAGTTGAGCAAAAATCCATTGATCCTTTAACCTTCTGGCGGGCGTGCTATTGTAAATAATACAACAGTTATGTGCTTTAGTTTTGTTTGTACTTATATTCTTTTTTTCTCTTATGGGTTCATGGGTATTCCTCAAAAATGTTTTTATCTCCATTTTAGGATTTTTTTGAAGTGTTTCAATAAATAATTTTAGTAAAATTGCCAATGTATTGCAAACAAGTAAATTGTGTTGTTGCAAAATACAACACGTGCCGTCCAGTATACCAAATTTATTATTTTATAATTATTTCTTGAAAAATTGATAAAATTGCTCCAATTTGTACTGTGTTTGACCTTTTATTGAATAATATCAATTAAAATTATAACTTGAGCTAGAATATACTATTGACGAAACGTTACACCCGTCGGTGTCAATGGATACAGTATATCCTAAGTATGGAATTAAATTGTTTGTTTATGTATTGCTTTATATTATCATTGCCTGTATTAATCATGTATGAGGGTTTATGATACAGTTAATGTTTTAATATTTGATAGATTTACAGTATACTAATATACTGTAAATCAGAACTGTTGTAAAATGTATAATGTCCAAATTCCCTTGCTACAGATAATAGTGTGCCTGCCAGAATGTTATTCATTTTTTTTGTTGTTTACCATCAATAATCACAGGCTTGGGTTAATAATGATAGAATTATTGTGATTTATTTATTATTAAATGGCCATAACGATCACGGTTGTGAGGTGAATACAGGGTTTTTGAAGTGCGTAAAGTAATGGGAAACCAAAATGATAAATATAAATGCCATTATCATAATATAATACTTAAATATTACAATAACAATCTAGGAATTTTTGTAAATTTAAACTATCATATTTTTATCGGAAAAATCTAAGTTTGAACATTTTTATACCTAGATGTAACATATAATTTTAAAAATAAACAGTCTAGTGCTTGAGTTTATGATTACCAAAAAAACATATTTGTCGAGTCGATTTGATTACTCGACTAGAGAAAACTCAATTACTGTACTTACTATATAACATAATTAATATGATATTTTTAAAGATCATTAGTTTATTTATTTTTAAACGTTTAATCTCATTCTAAAATAATTGAATATGTCTTTTATATTTTTAGGTTACTATTCATGGCGCAACACTCAAAAAGGATCGTGGTTTATGCAAGCTCTATGTGATGCTTTGAACAGATATGGTTACGAACTAGATCTTTTGACTATATTAACATTTGTAAATCGCAGAGTGGCTACTGATTTTGAATCTAACGTTCCTAATAATTCTATTATGCATCAACAAAAACAAATTCCTTGCATTACATCAATGCTGACCAGATTGGTCAAGTTTGAAAGAAAAAATTAATATCTATAATCATTTTAACATATATTGACAAAATCTCTTCTGCATATATTAATTATTTAGATACATGCTGCAAGGTACTTTTGAAAATGATATTAGTAATTAGTATGAAATTGAATTATTTTGTTAGTAAACAATCTAATTAATCCAAATTTAAGTAAAGTAATATAATATCTGAATTTTTAAAAAACAACCAATGAATCTCCATCACAACATTTTCCAAATGAACAATTTTTAAAGACAAATTTAAATGTATAAATAAGTGTTATTTCACTAATATTATTCAGGCATTCATAAATATATACTTTACTTGTGGTTTGAATTTATTTTATTATTCAGCCCATAAAATATATTATAGGTTTTTATATTATCTTTTTTATGTCACAGAGATATTTTACATAAATAATTATAGAAAAAATATGATCAATCAACACAATTATTATACTAAATATAGTTTTAATATTCAAAAGTGAATAGCTGGAAATTGATCTACCTCTATACCATGACTACATGTTAGTATACATGTTCATTATATTATGTTAATGTTAAGTACAATTTATCCTAAACAATCAGAGAATCAATTTCATTATAGTTTTTTTATACTTCACATGAATATTTTAATAAAATAATATTATACTCCTTATAATAATTTCGGTTTGATAACTACTTTTTGAACAATTATTTTAATTTGTTTTGTAAACTGTTAAAGTATTAAAACTAAAATATTTTTAAATTACAAACTCAGTACAATTTGCTCAAACCAAAGTCTTTCAAATATTTAGTGTTACAAAATATTAGAATAATAAATTTTTCAATAAATTACAACTATTTTAACATTTTTAAAATGTAAATTTTGTACTTAAAAAAAAAAAAATATATATTTATTTAAAAATATGCTCAGAATAATATTAATAATGTTGCATTTTATATTTTATTATAACCAAATTAACTATGTATCTCAGTTGAACAGTTCTGAAATTTATAATAACAAACTTGTTTAAATTGTATTTTTTATACTATTTTTTTTTTTTATTTATATATATATACAAATTGTATACACTTTGTACCATTTCTTTTTGAAATATTGAAAAGAAGCGCATAATATTTAAAACTAGTTGATAAATTACTTTTCAGACATTAAAAATGTATTTTATTTTATGAAACATTAGTTCTTTACATTTTATTTATTACAATGAGTTTACTTATGAAAGACATTAGGATAATATTATTTTGTATTCATATGCATGTTTATGTACTTATTTTATTTTATATTATCATTTTAGAATATCTAGAATATAATTGCATTTATATTTTTTTATATAATATATTTTCATGACATTTTTATATTATTATATTATAATTTATTTCAAGAAAGCCATTTAATATCAACGCTATTGGAATTATTTTAATATTTTACAGTAATAATGTTACTATATTGTTTTTGTGTATAGCCTACCTAAACCGGGTTGCTCTAATAAGATTAGCTCAGCGAATGAAGAATTCTTTTTTTGTTAGGGAACTATTCAATCTTTTTTTTTTGTACTTCAGTCAATGCATTTGTTGTATCACCTGCCCGTACAGTCTGGGTAAATTTATGCGAAAAAAATAGTTAATATGTTTTTTTGTATTTATTTTTACTTGAAATACTTGAATATCAGTGAATGGGTTTCTCTACCCGTGGCCCAAGTTTAAATGCGATACAATAGAACACACACTAGAAAATACTTGACTGTTCTTGATAAGTATTTAAAAATTGGCGACAAAGACCTTAGATCCTCATTCCACCAATAATAACAAGCTGGTGAACCAGAAGTTGACATTAAATTTATGCGGCCAACCGGTGACGTACGACCCACTGCCAGTACAAAACACCTGAAGAGAGTATAGCGTCTAAACATAAAACTCTTTCGTCCTTGGCATCTAAGCCAGTGGGAACCACTCGGGTCTACCGACCGTCAACTATGGCCATTGTATCTACTTGTAAAGTTCCTATTAGTTTTACTCAGTGGGCTTTGAAAGTAGTAGGACGAATAAAAAAATATTCAGTTTTGAAATGTTTAGAATAGAATTATTTACCAATTTAAAAGATGTTTATTCTTTTCAGTAACTATTTCTGGTGATGCATACAACAGACTACCACAATAAGTTGATAAAAGAGCTTTTTGATTAAAAACATTTGACAAACCAAAATCAGCAATCTAAAATGAAAAATTGGAGAAATACTTTCAAAACCAATATCAACTATATACAGTGTAGAGTAAATAGAAAATAGAAATCAAATGTTTAATTAAGTTCAATTTGATAAAATATTTCTATCTATTTACCAACATACCTTGGCATTACCTTGATCGTCCAATAATATATTTTCCAACCTAAGGTGACACGGTGACAAATATTATGCTAATATGAAAAGTTATACAGTTTATCATAAAACAAATATAATACAATGGAAAATTGAAGTGTTTACTTTATGTTCAGTTAATAAATAACGGATATTGCCATAATATAGAATCTATATTATAGATTATAGAGAAACAAAAATATAAAACTCAAATGTTTTTATTCTCTTAAATCCGAGTGGCTATATTTTATTTCACTAAGTATATCTATCTATATATTTATCTAGACATTTTTTGTTCAACTCGACGTCGTTGGAAATCATTTAGTTTTCAATATTCATCGTTGCTTGAGCGTATACTTTATACTTTCCTCTCCCGTCGTGCTCCGTAAACATGTATTTATTCGTTTGAGCGTCGGAAAACATCATTCCGCTTCAGATGAGATCATAGGTGTTGTTATTAATATTTATAACAATACGAGGACTTCTCTGAAACTATCATTCGCATCATTTGTTATTAAATAATCGGTCAAAACTGAGAATGCGCCTACTGACAGTGGATTTTTTTAAGGCGACAAAAAAAAAAAAAAAAACGTTTACATATTCTTCAACAATAAATTAATTTTGTATTTAATATCGAACCGTTACTATAAAAATCTATTGTAATCGTTATCTAATTATAATTTTTTTTTTTTTTTACCCGGAGTAAAAATTTGTCTTTTAAAAATCGTGTGTCGCCCGGGTCTTTAGAAATACTATCAACTAGGCGACAAAATATTTTCACTGAGCGACATTTACGTTTACTAGTTTACTAGCTTAAAAAATGCACTGACCAACTTCATTTTTTAAACTTTTGACAATTTATTCGTTTTCGAGCCGGGGGGAGGGGGGGGTGGCACTGCCATTGAAAAATCCTGCGTACATCGAAGACTGGTAGTAATTCGTAATATTTACAATTGTTCACGTGTTTTAACGAATTTTATCTGAAATTATAACTGTCAGAACGCACACGAATAAAACAAATCACGGGCATTGCGTTGACTTTTTTTTTTTTTTTTTTTTTTTTTTTAACCATCCATAAGAAGTACCTTATGATAAAAATATACGATTGTTGCTCAGGCAATTACGATAATAAAAACAACCAAATCGATTTTAATAAAAACCATAGTTGCGTGAATGTACAATTATTTTTTTTATTATTTTACTTGAAAAATAATATTTAGAGAGCGAATATTTGTGGACGGATATTGGACACAATGCAAAACGAGTAGATTAATCATCTCACCGAAATCGGAATTACCGTTTTCTTCGTGTCGACTACGAGTGTATCCGGTTTTAGTGCCTACAGGATAAATAATTTAACGGAATCTCAAACCGTTGGTAAAAAACGAAAACCGTAACATAATGATAACGACAATACTATTTGTAATTTAAAGAACCGTTTTACGTTGTCCAGATGCAATGGCTAAGGAGAACATAGTATGAGCATCGCCCATGGGAAACACACCAAAAGAGCAAAACTGCTTTAAAACAGTGGTTAGGTCAGCCTAACACGGTTTTTTTTTTTTTTTTTTAAAAATGGAACATTGGGAATTACGTTGTATACGCACATTGATAAGACTAAAAAACAAAACGAAAACGTTTTTGCTTTAAACGCCATCAGTCATGACTAATACTGTCTGAAGGGTTTACATATTTCTTTAGTCACGAACAGAAATAAATAACGAATAAAACGTATAATCTTTTTATTTCGTATTTTATTTTTATTTCCACGCGTTCAAATTTAATTTAAACAATATTATTATTTATACAATATTGTTATTTATAATTATAATTGTATTATCAATTACTATTATTAAGTATTAACTAGTTAACATTATATAATATTGCAATGGTTTGTGATAGTGAAATTTTAGTAAGTCTGATTGAAAAAAAGGCCATCTATTTACGATTGCAATAATAAAGAACACGGCAAAAGAACGATCCAGGACAAACCGTGGGAGGTATCAAGTGAGGAAATGAATGGTCGTCAACAACGGTGCGTTCAAATATTATATTCAAATTAATTACTAAAGCATACATAAACATACCTATAAATATATAAAGTGCTTATAGATTTATTTATTTTAATAACAGTGATAATGGGTGTACCTATTGCATATTAATTTGTATAGGAATCGAATATAAACCTATTTTAAGCAATATATGTATTTTGCCATGGTATAGATCCTATTTCTGAATTGTGTAAAAGGTACCACATACAAATCGCAACCTCTTCGTCAGATGACATTTTGGAAACTATATAGATTCGTATAATATATTTGTTTGTCTTGTCTTGACTAGCCTATACGCGCGTACATAAAACAAATTGTTTCTAGTTGACTAAAACAAAAACGACTAGCACAGTTTTGCTCGTCTGGTGTGCGGCCGGCCTTAGGCCCAAATCCAGATATACATGGTATCGTCAAGGCGGCGCTGAAGACGAGTGAGGAAGAGGAGCGCCAACGCCAGAGAGCGGCGCAGAATCCCATCGCACAATTAAACTGTTATAAATTAGTAGTAAGAACAAATAGTATTGCGCGGCTAAGCCTAGCCGTAGTTAAAAACATTAAAACCTAAGTTGTAAATTTCGCGTGTATACACTATTGTAAGCAGCAAATTGTAAATATAAACCGTAGAATTAAGAACGGTTAGATTGTACGTTTTTAGTAAATAAGAACACGGGTGTGTGTCAAGAATTTTGATTCTTCTTAATAAACGATGCGCCTACGGGGGAAGGATTTACCGTGTCTGGTAGTGTTTCCCCCGTAGGTGGCGATACCACAAAAAAAAAAAAAAAAAGAACGAAAGAAAAAAGATATACATGGTATGTTTTTGGCGTTCGATCGACAATATTTCCGGGGTACTTTAGACACCGTTGTTAGTACAGTGGGAGCAAAACGATGACAGTCGATCGCCCGTCGTATATTATAGTATTATATTATTGCATAATTAAAAAATTCGATTATGGATTTATATAAAAAAAAAAAAAAAAAATGTGTGAAAATTATATATTTTAAGCGTTATACGTGTATATTTCATAAGGAAATTTTTCATTTTGTGTTGCATTATTATTAAGTAAATACAATATATATTTATGTATTTCGAAATTTTTTTTACCGATTTGCGTTGTATTATTGGACATTGCCGGCGAATTTACTAATATTATTACGACGACGTACCCGATTTGTAATTATAGATAGCGACGTATTTAGGGGGGGAGGGGGGGATATGTATTCATCCGGTGGTCGCTAGCTCCGGTTCCGTCGCCCCGTTCAAATTTTTTTTTTTTACTTTAATGACTTATAAACACCAGCAAAACCAAAACGATTGCGATTGTTATATTTAAATAATTATATGCACCGCCGCCGCCGCCGTAAAAAATCCTGTGCACATCACTGAAACCACGAACATAATATTATATATCCCTCGGGATGCGAAACAGTAATTTCTTGTACGTACGTCTGACCAACAAATGCATAACAATATGAGCTCTGCTCGTTATTTGTACAAAGGTATCCCATTATTATTAAAAAAAAAAAAAAAAACAATTTCTTACCGAAAAATACTAATAAACTCTGTGACTCTTCGAGGGGCCTCGGCAGTAAAATAAGGCGGGCTGCACACTGAAGAAACTAGTTTTAAGAAACTAATTTCATGAAATGTGAAACAACAGTTTCGTGAAACCAATCGATTGAAAATCAAATAGATACGCACACTGAGTTTGATGAAACATAAATTTCTCATAGTTGCGCAACCGCGGTTTCGTGAAAGTTTTAATTTTGGTTTCAACAATAAAGTTTCGTATAAATTATAAATAATAATAATAATAATAATATAATTAATATTATAAATGTTGTATGTTCATGTTATTTATGTTATATTTATCATATTTTAGTATTATATATCAACACTGTACACTGTGGTATATACAGCATAGTAACAATAGTAAATACTATCGTACTAGTTGAATAGTGTTTATAAACGACATAATAATCCCCATGATAAAATCCCATAAATGGATACGTTATCGACGTTTTGACCAATATTATCATTGTTTTTTTTTTTTTTTTTTTTATTTTATACAAAATCCATCTACCATATTGCTATTTTAATAGCACAACGTACGCCGTTCGGAGTAGTTGTTCTTGAGTTGTCTTTAGTGCTAGGAAAAATTAAATTAATTATTACGATGTCGAAACGAGTTCGAGATTTTAATTCTAAATTAATAGAAGCAATCGAAGGATACGATTACATTCGCCAGTTAGTATTTTTCTTTGTTATACGCGGTCCAACTAACTGCACTCAGTGATAAAAAGCAACTCGAGACGTTCTGTAGAAACTTTGGAATTTATCCTCGTCGGCGGTTAATTCCTTTGCAACTACATACCTACTATGCTGTTTATCTTTTAAAAGTGGATGTGTCCAATACCTACGTTTCCTTTTTTTTTTTTTTGATACGAAGCCACCAATACAACATTAACACATCCTCATCATCAGACGACATTGTCGAAACTATACATTTTTTTTGTTTCACCAGTGTACGCAAATATGAAATTAGTATCATGAAATCGGTGTATTAAACCAATTTCTTCAGTGTGCAGCCCGCCTTAGGCCTCCCGCAAAGATTTAGTTTAGAAATATTATTACGTGAAATGATACACGCTTATCTGTTTCATACTAATAACAGAGAGCCCCCATATGGTCGGAGGCGGACATGGTTCGGGGTTTTGCTAGCACATGGACAGAATCGACCATCCTACCTGGGGTATTACTGATGTTTCTATTTACTATGATTTCCACATCACGAAGTAGGCTAACGCAAACAACACGGACCGTGTCGAAGTAATTGGCCGTTTTATGGATACGTAAACGGGAATATGAATCGTGTGCACCCGGACCGAATGCTAAACGGTCGGCAAAACGTGCCGAGCTATTTGCGGTTGTGGACGTTTTGTTAAAGCCAATACGCCCTGAACTCTGTGGTTTAAAGAGAAGAAAAACAAAACAAAAAAAAAAAAAAACCAGTAGTTAAACAATCAGTTAAATCTCAGAATAAAATGTTGGACACAAAACATGTTGGAGAAAATGCTGGAGAAATGAATAGCGATTCGGTTTTTGAATCTTTGTGGGTGTAATTATCAACAAAAAACTTCAGAGAGACACACACACATATTGGACAACGAAGACGATGAAGAACTGTATGTCCTGTTTGTAGTGACCCTGTATGCAATATCAACAAACATTTGTATATATATATATATATATATATATATTTGTATTTCTATAGTTATGAAAAATCGTTTTCAATGTTCCTCGCGTGGAATTGGCCTAGTTATTAATTAATAGTTTGATAGAACTGACAATTGTGTTTAAATATATATATATATATATTTTAAATAATCACCACTGTAGACTGTAATAATTGTATATGAAAATTAATTTTAAAAATACATTTTAATCGGTCGAATAAAAAAAAAAAAAAAAAAAATAGTCGTAATTTTAAAGTACACAGCTATCTAAATATTAATTACGTTATAAGTGTATCCAAGCGTATCGATGATGATTTTTTATTCTCTGATATTTTTATTAGTAGATATTCAAATGTATCACTGTTGTAAAATAATACGAGTCGGTACGTATTTATGTGATTTTGATTAATAAAATTCAATCTGAATTTGTCGAAATTAAACATTATAATAATATTGTTAACGTTTTAATCTGTTATAAATGCATTAAAACAACAACAGTCACTGATTATTATAATAATAATAAACACGGTTGTTTTAAAACACGAAAATAATAAATTACGATTACAATTATTGTAACCGCAAAAAACCAACTGATCTGCTTGGACTTAAGCGGACAACGAAAGTTAACGCCGTGACCGTCGGCGTCATCTCGTTACAGCGACTACGAAATCGTGTGTCAATGTAAGGTTAGGTTTTTTTTTTTTTTTTTAAAGTTGTGACGTAAATTTTATAAGTAATTTTATTGCCAACTTCCCATAAAAAAATAAAATAAAAAAAAAACAATACCCTAGATCAGTGGTTCCCAACCTCTTCTTTTCTACGCCCCACTTGTAGATTTTCGAAAATCTCGCGCCCCCCTTCCTATAAACTGAAAAAAAAAATCGATCGCCTTTTTTTGTGTACTTAACAAATAAACTATACAATATTCGGGGAATGTCTACTTTTTTATTGATCATAATAATTATAAAATATAAATAATAGTAAACAATAAAATGTAACAATCATTATTTTGTTGAAATTCTCCGGTACTGTCAAGCTTCATTTTATTTGAAGAATTTTTTTTTAGCAACGAAAAACTCTTTAGGTTATTCTTTTAGCATCGGTTGAGCTGTGGTTAAATGTCGTCCTAGTCGACTTGGTCGGAGAGCATCGTGACAAATAACACACTGTGGCATTTGGATACCGTCCTTTTCAATGAACGTGAGACCAAAGTTTGAATAATTGACGTTATACAATCTTATTTTTTCGCAGAGTCATTATTTTTACGTACGTACACTCGCGATGACTACGTACTACGACACTACGTGCACTATGCAACTGCAAAACGAAACTAAATCGAGTCTAAACCAATCCAATAGCTTTTTCCCCTCGACATCCTTTTATCGTACCCATTAATTTACAGATAACGTGGCATAAAATGATTAAGTTACACGCTGCGGCCAAACATTTATTGTCTTTATCGGTTATCCGTCACTGATACTCGATAATGGATAAAGAGAACCGGTCAATTAATTTTTTTTCTCTACGTTTTAAAATAAAAACAATGTAATCAATAAAAATTGTATTTCGTAATAACTGCTTGCGCCTCCCCAGCAATGCGTTCACGCCCCCCCCCAGTTTAGGAACCAGTGCCCTGATGAAAGAAAAAAAAACCTCCACTAGTATAAACTACCCTCTATCTCCACCACCCCATTTTATCGTAAAATATTGACCCTGTCCCTCTTGTCCGCCGTCGCCCTGTAGTGAAAAGCGTTGCCTATTACATAAAATATTATATTATATTTCAAGCACAACCATCACTAATAGGTACGTATCCACACGGTCACAGCGAATTGGCAACGACGGTGGTTTTCAACGGACCTGTAAGCCAAGAAGAAATAGGAAATAGCCATATCAAACAGACATTATTTCCCTTATCTACCGTTTTTATACTCGGGACAGTTTGTAGCATGTAACGTCGAAAGGCTACACAGGTGGCTTGAAATTAATCTGATTCAAAATGGCGTCGTATATTATAATTATAGTTGAGTTGAATTCCACCAATTTTTACGGTATTGCCAAAATTTATATAGGTTTTTTTTTTTTTTTTTTACAAAAATTCTAGGGCCTAGATCATCGATATATTCAACAACCAGTTTATTTTCAATTGGTGAGTTTTTGCGAGTAGGTATTCAAAGTCGTGAAATATGTTGGTGCTGTTTGGCATCAATGGCGTTATCATTTTTGAAGTAAGGAAGTAGGCAAGTGATACACTAGGGCTAGGAAAATGACGCACTGACAAAACCTACAGAAATAGCATTGGAAACACACCAATAATGTTAGAGAAAAAAAAAAAAAAAAATGCTTTTTAAAGATGTACTATACATTTGGTCGAAAATTGTTTTTAATACCGGGAGACAACATACTAACGAACACACATTTTCATATTGTTAAAAAAATCAATCAATTTGTCAAGCAAAAAACATTACGAATTCCTAGCCACAAGTAGGGCTTGTCTCCGGGCTCGGTTGTTGGCACACCGGAATTCTCAATTTTAATATACCGAAACATTATTACCGAACTCGGCTCAGAATCGTTTTCCGTCGGCGATTATACACCTGACCCCATAATACAATCCCACATGCCCGTCAAAAACAACCAGCGGTATTTTTAAGTATTTTTTTTTTTTTTGTTTTTTTATTACTACGTTTTTTTTTCGATCAATAACAATATACGTCGACTTGCCCGAGCACGGAAACCGTCGGTATTACGGTATATTCACGGTGTAATTGCACCTGTATGTACCTCGCGGGACACTTTACGGCAAATGGATTGGTTTTTTTTTTTTTTAATATTAAATTTTTTTTTTTTTTTTTATTTCCCCCCCCCACCGCCTTTTAAAACCGAAATCCCGACGGAATTAAACGTTGTTTTCGTTGTGACGGTTTCACGGACAATATCGCGAAATTTAATTCGTCGATTGTACGTGCACAGCTAATGGTATACGGCGTAATTACTTCTATTGCCCCTTTAAGATTTCCACTGCTCGAAATATAACGCACGTACGAGTGGTACGGTGTTGTGTTCGTTCTACGGTCCACGCCGAGTCAGTCGGCGGTGACTGGGGGAAAAAAAAAAATAAAAAAAAAAAATAAATAACAGACAAACGCACGTTACGACCGAGTGTGTATTATTATTATTATTATTATTAAACTAGAATTTTGTTTATGATATTCGGCGTGTACATATTATACCGTTACGAGAACAATGCTGCATATTAATATTTTATATTATCGTTTTGATAGTTATCGCATAAGAATATGTTAAAAAAAAAAAAAAAAAAACACACACGCACAAAAACGCCCGCGTATATGAAAATATCACAGTAATTACATACGAGAATAAAGAGTAACTAGCAACTATTTAAAATCGTTCGTTTTTCCGGATACGTTTGCTCGGTCGGCTACGATTTGTCAGGAAATATTCATCGGGACAATCCATTCGGCCATGGCCGGGGGTCGGAAACCTGCGGCTCTTTGGATACGGCTCATCGTACAATATAAATTCAATTATATCTCCGTTATTAAAATATTTCTGAATTTCCAGATAAAAACAAATCAATATTTTATCATTAACGTGTTCTCGTTGTTATTTATTGATCTTAACGGACATTGAACATCTGGAAAGGGAAAAAGGAGTTTTAGCCGCGAACCATAAATGGACGGAACACGGCTGTACGTAAAAAAAATAAGAGCCTGTTATATTTTGACGACTTGGAACAGTCTTCCCGAAAGTTTCAGCCAATTAAATACGTGGTCGCTTTCGGAATTTTGACCATCTTTGTCGGATCTACTTACATTCGTGAGCGAACATTTTCAAATATGAACGTTATTTAGGATAAATTAAGAAATCAACTGTATGATATCAGCCTTGATGCTCGTTTGAAGTTGAAAACTGCAGGTTGCTCTCCAGAACTGAATAAGCTGTCCGGAGAAATTCAGTGTGAAAAATCCCGCTAATATTAAGTAGATACGTTTTTTTGTGTGTGTTATTGTGTTTAATGAAATAATATTATATTTGTATGAACAATAACAACAATAATAACGAATTAATGAATTAAAGTTTTTCTATATTTTCTAAATTTAAGACGTATTATTATGTTTTGATTGTTTACCAATTTCTCAATGAAATACTAATACTATCTTTATTCTAATAATATAAATTTATAAAGTAATAATCATACACTACAACTAAAAAAAAAAGGTTGTTCAAACCTGTGCGGCTCCCTGGACATCATAGTTTTGTGATTTTTTTTTTTGTTGAAAAAATGGCTCTTTCCTACGAAAAGGTTCCCGGCCCCTGGGATATAGGGAAAATAAATAATATTCGTTGGTGTTTTGGGCAATGTTGTTATATTATCGACAAAAAAACGTATTCGGTTAGGCTACAAGAGACGCTGCCCCGGAACTCGTACAAAACAAGTGGGACGATTACTTTTTAATCGAAAATAATTTTATCGTGTACTTATACAAATTGTCTATATATTCATATATATACTTATTCATTTATTTACTTAGAGTGTATTTATTTGTATTATATTCTCATTTGAATATGTATGTATAGCAGCAATATGCGGTAGACATAATGGTTTTTGATACCTAAACATATATTTTCGAACGCATACCGAAAACGACGTGATTTAAATAACGGTCAACGACGCTAAATCGGAATTTTTTTTTGTTTTAGCGGATAACCGAAATAATAATATGTTAAATTTATGGAAATAGATAACCGTATATTTATAACCTAACCATTTTCTGTATTTTTATTTTCAATTTCGGATTTCCAGGATTCGGGAAAATAATAGATTTTTTTTTTTTTTTTTTTTTGAGGAAGACTAGAGATAAACCATACATATTTTTTGTAAACGTAAAGGTAAAGACGATTTATTTATCCGACCATCCAAATGCGTCGTATTAGATATTATTAGTGAACACCCGGAGTAATATATTTTATTCAGATTGTAATCTAGAGTTATGGCTAATAGAAAATCTAGGGCCGAACGATTTTACACGTGGATGGGGAACTTTTACTAATAATCCGGGAAAAAACGCGTTTCACAATATAATTACGGCGGAAAAACGATCCCCACGGCTTCATATTTTTTAATACCATACAATATCGGCTGTCCATTTTCTTTAGCAAATTGTTGCTCGCCGATCGAAATCCAAAATTATTTACAAATTAGTATATTAAAGTCAAATTAAAGCCATAACCCGGTGGCCTCGATCGGATCAAGTTTGGTTATCCAGAAATCAATAATAAAAATAATAATAATAATAATAATAAAAATAATAAAATAATAATAATAAAACATTACGATTAATGCGATAAAGTTATGTACACAGAGTCCGCCCGGGTTTCCGTGGATTTATCCGGCTAAATACGGTAATAAATTGTGAAAATATTAATTTTTTTTTTTTTTTTTCGTTCGTTCGCATTTGAAAACGGAATTTTCTTCCCAGCGGCCGCCAAACCGAAAAGGTTAATAATTTACGAAAAACAAATTCGACTTTCGTCGTTGTCGGGGAATTAAATGTAACCCGTGACCCTATATATATATATATATATATATATATACGTATTTTGTGGAAAGAATTTTTTTTACGAAAATCGGTCTATATAATAGAGATAAAATGCAGGCTGTACATCACTATAATCGTACTGTTATAATATTATTACGGTATTATATTACACGCGATCGGGAAGAGTAGGGAAATATTGCACTTGAAAACCGATAATAATAATAATAATAATAGGTAATAATTATTATTATCGTTACGACGGCGACGGGGCGAACAACAGATTACGAATCGGTTGTCGTCGGCGGCATCGGAGTGGTCGAAGAACTGCCCGCCACCGCCGCCGCCGCCGCCGGATTCTTGTACAAGAAACCGTTGTCGGTGGAGGCGCCGATGCCGCTGTGGCCGTTGTAGTGGAGCGGCGTGGACTCCGACGGCCTGGGGTTCGTGCCCGACTGCAAAGCGTCTCCGTCCGGTCTCCTCTGGAGGTAGTCCCGTTGCTGTTCGTCCCATCCGCCCGCGCCCGACGACGAGCCCCTGTAAACCCGACGACAAATTAATAAATAAATTATTTTTTTTTTTTATTTTGAAATAAGAAATATTAAACAATCTGTACACTCATGGTACAATAAGCTTAAGAGATATTTGAGAATATTATTATAATAATACAAACGAATATTTATATGTAACACTATTATAATTTTACATGAAATCTCGAATTGAAGAAACTGTCCAGCCAACAGCACTTCGGCGAGAATTTGTTTTTTGATTAACGTATAGACCTGTGTTTTATGCTAACCAGTCTCTGGGCCACTTGCGCTGGAGTCTCCTTACCGTATTACCCGGAAGGGAGTGTGATGAAAGATCTTTAATGAGGGGATTGGAAATGAATAAATACACATTTTTTTTTTTGTTATTCATTTTTTTTTAGGATATTCGACAATGTGTACGATAGGCCGTAGAGACCTTGACGCGATAGAAGGGACCACCCCGGCGGCGGCACTTCGGCGGCGATTGGTCACGTATAGACCATATCGTATATTCGTACTATGCAGACTTAGCTTAAGAAACCCCGCGGCCGTCGGCGCTTGTGCCGTCTTGTTGGATATCCAAGGTTCGTTGGAAGATATGTTGGCGATAAGAGGGTTAGAGTGGTTAAGAAGGCGTTTGTGCAAACGCGTGTAATTAATGTGGACGACTTCGTTTATCGTGCGAATACTTAGGTCTGCACGGAGGAGCGTTAGTTAGGTTAAATCGGACGTGTTTTAGACGGAAATGTTTGGATTTAATAAAATAAATGAATAGCTGACGGAATGCGGTTTAAAAACAGTTGGAACACGTAAACCCATTCCATTCGCGGCAAGACCCCGGCGGTCTTGACGATAATCATGGCTCGGGTTCAATAGCATTTGCTATTCGTTATAGAATACTATTGAAAATAGCCAAATAGTAAATTATATATTTGTTTTATATAACAAAGATAGATAAGATAGGATAAGATTTCAAATCTAATACTGCATATTTTATAAAATGTTTGTTTTACAGTACCGATTCTCCAGTTTTAGTGATATTATTTTCGCTATACGTGCATTGAATTTGATTTATTTTTGTGTTTTTCATGAAATCTCGTCATTGGCATTAAAAATGTAGATAACATTTTTGTGACGAATAGAAAAATCATTGGTTTCATTAGATATTTTTTACTGTAATCTATTTTTAGGTAGGCTTGGCGTGTATTGGCCAACAGCGTAACTCCCGTATGTCAACAAAAGTCACAAATTAAATACATTTAATTTTTTGCTATTTTTCATGTTTTTTTTAGCGTTTATTCTCAGATTTTTTGTATCACAGCGCATATTTCAGTTATTTTCAGTGCTACACCTGATGCTAACCACCTGATAATTAACACTAGTACTAAATGTAGTTTTCTATAGAAAAAACAAGCAAGACTGTAAGAGACTCTTGCATTGTCGGTCTGGGTCTTGTAGACTCAATCTTGACCATAGCCGTGCTAGTGCCGGTGCCGTCTTGGGAAATTGCTGCGAGACACTAGTGCCGGCTACACCAACTTTGACCATCGCTAATTATTTATCAAAAGACAAACGGAAAAAAAAAAAAAAAGGGGAAAAGAAACATCTTTTTGAAGCCAACAACGTTGGTATTTAGAGCCATCAATTTTTTAATTCTTTAATCTTTCGATCGATTTCTATCGAACGTTATCGGACGTAACTATAACAAATAGTCGTACTAAAACTTACGCGCGTTTAATTTCTCGCAAACCTTTTTTTTTCTTTCGGAACACTCGAAGATAATACGCTAAAAAATGTATTCAACGGCGTTTTTTTACGCGCGTTTAGATACGAAAAAACCGCAACAGTGTGCGCGCGTCCAATGAACGTGTCCACGTTCGTCGAAATCGATTTCAAATGGAAATCTTTTTAAAACGCCGGACGAGATGTCTTTGATTATTTTATCATTAATACAAGTGGCACGAAACGCGTTTTTATAAAATTATAAATGATTTTTTTTTTTTTAAATAATAATTGAAATCTGTTTCCAAAACAGATGATATAGTCTTCGCCGTACACCACCGATGATTTACATCGGCCGACAAATGGGAGTTATGGTTTAAAAAAAAAAAAACAAAAAAAAAAAATTACAAAACAAAACAAACCGTATTTGTCAGTACGTACGCGCATAAAAATTATTATAAACGGCCCACGAAAATACCAAGGTCCGGTTTAAAAAAAAAAATACTATTATTATAGTAACAATACGAACATATATCCGAAGAGACATCTTCATTCTTGTATTATATTTATTGCGCAGTCTGGCATAAATTTAACGGTACGCCGGGCAGATGATTCACGAGCGGATTTTTATTTTATTTTATTTTTTTTTTTTTTATCAGAGTTGACCTTTCGGGTTGGTGACCGGCGTTGGTTCTTCAACCTTTATTGTGTTTGTTTTATTATTATTATTATTACTATTTTTTTTTTTTTTTTTTTTTTTTATGCAATTATCAATGTGTACGATGACGGCCGGTGTACACCTATATTGTGTGTACGCATAGATATACAAAAAAATAATTACAGAGCTAAAAAAAAAAAAAAGCAGCTACATATTGTTACGACATACCCGGGCGGTCATGCAAACAAATACCGGTGGGGGGAGGGGGAGGGGCGAACCTTGCTCGCGGGACGTTTGTAAAAAAAAATCCTATACCGAAATATAGAGTCGAGGGAGGAAGTGTAAAACCGTATTCGGTTTAGGCGTATCCAAACAGATCGGGCGGTAATTATATAGCGATTACACTATTGTTCCGGCGTACATTTTACAAGACATCCGGGAGGTACTCCGCGATATCTGTCTCGGAGTCGCGAGTCCGGGAACACGCCGGGTCAAGGTGCCGTCGGTTATAAGAACGATTGTTTCCATCTCGGAAAATCGTATAAATCTTCGCATTAGGAACAAACAAACAAACGAATAAACAACAACAACAACAACAACAAAAAAAAAAAAAACCTCCAAAAAAACGTGTACGTGTCCGTAGCATATCCATAAACGCGGATTGTAAAATTTACGTTATAGAGGCGGCGGTAGTAATACCCGGATTCGTATTGATTTTTATTTTTTTTATATCATAAGCGTGCGCAGACTTTACCCGCAGGTTATGGCAATAACTGAAATAGGACCCTTGATACAGCAAAATCACACATTCGTGGTTTTTTTTTTTATTGTTTTTTTTTAATGAAAAGTTTTAAAAAGTCCAAGTCGTCGTTTTACGGGCACAAAACGTTTTCAGTTCGTCTATCACATCTTCAATGTTGATTTCTGATGCCATTTTGTGTTAACAAATATATATTGACATTAGCGAATCGATACAGTGCTCCTGAGTTTGGACTTGACAATGGGCAATTCGTCACAGGTAATTTTTGCAAATCGTGTTAAAGTTTTATTAAAGTTTGAAATTATGGTTTTTTTCATCATTTTTCGATAAACTATTGCTGCTGCCATGCTGCAATCGTTTTGGTCGTTGATGACCCCCCACCCTCACCATTAAATAGAAGTTGGGCCAGACATATTTTTAATGCGCTAAATTTCACACTCAACTGTACCGTCCAAATTAAATTTTTCTTACAAAATTTAAATATCATTACTGTCGGGCTGTAACTAAAGTAATTGCCTGTTGCAGTAATTAAACTTGAAGTTTCTTGACTATGGACATTCTATGACATTCCTTGCCATTCTATTCCAGAACGCAATTCATCCAAAAAAAAAAAAAAGTGTTTCATTTATTTATGTTATCAGAAGGATGTCGAGTCTTTCGGTAGAATAAACTGGGCCCCTCCCTCACACGAGGCCGCAAACTATGCCTCGGCATACACCGTGCACATGTCGATGTTTTTTTACACTTACTCGTTGTTGCTATTTATTTATTTGTATGCTAATTTTAACGTTTTTAAGGGACTTATATTATATAATGGGGGTGGATATTTGATGATCATAAGTGCCCTACAGATTATTACTCCCAATCGACCATTAAACGCGTATGCTATTATCTTACCTCATGGAGTTGGAATAATAATCCCAATTAGACGCGTAGCCCTTTCCGTATCCCGGACCCGTCTGCTGGGACTGCGATCCGTAAACGTCATTTCCATTACCGAACGGCCTATCGTTGTCGTAGCCCGGCCTGCTGTTCGTTTGAGGTCTGCCTCCGTTAACGGGATAACTACCGAATTTGTCAAAATCCGGCCGTTGAGAACCATATTCCGATACCATGGAGGTACCGTGGTGCATAGATCCGACGAAAGGTCTGCTGGACCCGTAGTCCGGTCTTCCCATTCCGTTAATGGGTCTCGACGAATCGTAAAAGTCCGGTCTTGAGGAACCATAATCGTTTGGCCTCGAAGAACCGTAATCGTTCGGTCTCAATGATTCGTAACCGTTTGGTCTCGACGAATCGTAACCGTTTGGTCTCGACGAATCGTAACCGTTTGGTCTCGACGAATCGTAACCGTTTGGTCTCGATGAATCGTAACCGTTTGGTCTCGACGAATCGTAACCATTTGGTCTCGGTGAATCGTAATCGTTTGGTCTCGGTGAATCATAACTGTTCGGTCTCAACGAATCGTAGCCGTTAGGTCTAGATGAATCGTAGCCGTACGGTCTAGATGAATCGTAGCCGTACGGTCTAGACGACTCGTAGCCGTACGGTCTCGATGAATCGTAACCGTTCGGTCTCAGAGAACCGTAATCATTCGGCCTTGCGGCGTCGTTACCACCAGGCCTGTCGTACCCCATCGGCCCACCATTGCTTCCGCCTGACTGTTCATCTAACGAATTTTCACCCCAGTGTTGAGTAGGCCGAGAAGCGATTACCGGGAAACCGGGTTTCTGGGAACCCCACGCTGGCGGTCTGGGACTGGGAGACGTTACTTCGTACCCGACAATGGGACGCGCTGTAGTCCAACTTACCGGTGGCCTGGAGCCGTATTGGTCGTGAGCTACAGGTTTTTCATAAGCTTGCGATGATGGTTTATCGTAACCGTGTGTGGTGGAGGAAGGTTTCTCGTAGTTGTGCACCGTGGGTTTATGCACGGCCCCATGACCGCCGTTAGGCCTACTGCCCTGCGAATCTACGTCCGCTGCAGGTTTCGACCCGTAGTCTTGGTTCGGCTTGTACCCGTAATTCTGGCCGCCATACCCGTAACCGTTGCCGTACGTGCCAGTACCGTAATCGCCGTTGCTGTTCCTGTCGATGTACTTGTACCCTTCGTTTATTTTGACGACTTCGTACGATCCCGAACCTCCCCAACCCATCATGCCGGGTTTCTTCCTGTTGGCGTCGCTGTAGCCGGTCCCTTTTTCGAAATAATCGGCGTCGTCCTTGTTGTTCGCTTGCTGAGAATTGTACGCCTGCTGAGAATTGTATGACCCTTGCTGAGAATTGTATGACCCTTGCTGAGAATTGTACGTCTGCGAGTGCTTATTATCTGACTCGTACTTTTTCGGTCCGCCGATCCATCCGGCTATGACGCCCACCCTCTTGCTGTCCTCGTCCCAACCGATGTCTTTGGGCGGTTGGCTCTGCCAATATCCCGATTCGATTTTTACCGGATACGATCCTTTTACGCCCCACTGGTCGTTGGAGGGTCTATGGTAATTTCCCTGCGTGTAACTTCCTTGTCCGTTGGGCATATTATTGTTATTATTATTAGAAGCCGGATATGACGTCCCTTGATAATATCCGTTGGCACCACCCATTCCGCTGCCTTTCTTGTTAACGTTGCTATTGCCGTGTCTCCGGTCCCATTCCGGACTTAGATTGTCGTAACCATTGCCCCGATAATCGGGATTTCTGATTTGATTGTCTGCGTTGTAACCGTTCGCCGCGTGGTTGCTGGCAACGCTACCGGCACCAGCGTAATTTGTACCCGAAATAACATAACCCCCGTTACCGGCCGTATAACCGTTGGTGCCGTAATCCCCCGCAGCGGGACGATTGTTCGGGCCGCCGTACACGTTGACCAGGCTATCGGAATTGTAACTGTTACTCGGCCTGTCGCCGAATCCGTGGTTCGTCGCGATCAAGTTATTGTTGTCCGAACCGTAGCCGCCTGAGCCGGCCTGCCGATTGTCCAAACCGTAACCACCACCGGTAGTACCGCCGGCATCACCGCCACCGCCACCATGGTTGTTGTCGTACACGTAACCCGCGCCGACGCCAACGCGGTCATTGCCGTTGAAACGGTGGTCGCCGCGGATCTGCGTCGCGTAATGCGATCCCGGCAAAGGCGGCGGCGACATGTTCGCGCAACGGCTACACGGGTCGATGGGCTGCCGGCTGTCCCAGCCGTACGACGATATCCCGCCGCGGGTCGTCCACGTCCCGCTGGCCGCGGTCGTGGGATAGTTCATCCCGTTCCCGTGATCCACCGAGCATCCCGCCAGCGTCGTCCCCGATATGAGCTGCAGTAGTAACACGCACTTTACCGCGTAGCATTGCAGACTCTGAAAATAAATAACTCCGGTTAGAGTGCCATAATACTAAACTTGTCCATGAACACCCAGTTCATAATCCAACCAACATGTCCATGTACTTGTTCACATTTTTGTTTTTTTTTTTTATTTTTTTTAACGAACTTGCTTGGATCAAAAAAAAAATGTATTTACAAGTTAATAATAACTATTGATTTTACTTAATTTGCGTACCAATGATATTAGCAACTATTATAGGTACCTACGGTCAGGGCCTAAAATAAACGAAACTTCGTACTACGCTATTTTATAATTTCGTATTGATTTTTCCTCATCGAATATACATGAGGAATAGGGCCCCCGTTGTGGGAAAACCACCGATCAAAATAATATATGTACTACCACCCTACAAAGCTAACAAAATTCTGGGGAATTATTGATATTTTAGTAACTATAATTTAATATTATTTTCTCGAATTCTTTATGTAAAACTTGGCATCTGAATTTGAAATTAACAACCGAATATAAAACGTCAAAGTGTATCGAAAAAGTGTATTTAATTCAAAAAAGTATTGTCGAACGATGTATTGGTTCGATTTCAACTGTCCGCGTATAATGATTACTAATTTTCAAATCTAAAATACGATGTAGTATCGTCGACTAGGGTAAACCGTGTGTACAAAAAGATACATTTTTTTTAATCGTGAAAACAAATTATTATATGCCTGCTTATAACTTTCAAAATCGAATTAATTAATTTATAAAACAAAACAAAAAACAATAATCATTATTTAATAATGTCAGTACAAATGTATTTTGTATTACTGTGTATACTTATATTTCTTGTTTTTTTTTTTTTTAACCTCAGTGCATTCCGCGTAGAAATGCGTACAAAGTTAGGTAAATATGTAAATATATAAATGTATAGTTAAAACATATTCATAAAAACTTTTAGTTTAAAATTTATTTTAATACCGAGGTACGAATCACGAAGTGTCGTGATATTTACTATATTATGTACGTTTTCCTCTCATATTGCATATATAAATATGTATTTTCTTCTCGCTTAAATATTCGTCCGGTATTTATACTAAAAATAATTTAACTCTGTACAATTATAATTTTTAAAAATACCATGTTTTAAAAAATGAATTTATTATTATATTGCAATTTAAATGTGGATATGGATATAATACAATATAGTATTATATATTGTCGTCTTCCAGAAACCTAAAAAAAATCCCCTGGCCAGGACGTGTATTGTTAATAAAGACGTGAACAATAAAATAAAATAAAAGATGTCAGTATGGTCAATAATCAGGGAGAGAAGATAGAAATGGTCAGGATACCTTTTAAGAAATAATAAATCGGTAACATCAATAACTGTAGGAAAAATCGAAGGGAAACTAGGAAGAGGAACTACCCAGACAGTCTTACATCTATCGGTTTAAATCTTAGATTTGGGAAAAGGATCGTACAAAGAATTGAAGGGAGTTCCAATGGACAGAGGAGAAGGAGAGGTGGAGAGGTACGTTTCATCATTGAACCAATATACGGGCTGAGAGAGAAAAAAAAAAGAAACGATAATATTAGTTTACTGCAGAAACGGGCCATGATGACCCATTATTGTCGTGAACCGGAATTTCCGAGCGCTACTATTAGGACGAACGGGGGACGGGGGACGGTCGGATTTGTCTCTTTTCTGCAGTAAACGACGCGTTTACGTGTAATTAGTTCGAAAAGACAATAAAATTGAAATCCGTTATAATGGACGCGCGTCCCATTTCTGTGGTTAGCGATTAATTCATACACACGGGCGTGGGAATAGACTGGTGGTGTGTTTGGACGCGCGCGCATAAGTTTATAGTCTAGGACCCCGGCGGTGTTTAAACAAAAGACTCGCAATCGTATTGCGCACAATGGCGACGTGCGTATTCAACGTTCCTTTAGTTTTAACACATTTTTTTTTTTTCTGTTTAAAGTTCTTGTACGGTAATTAACAGCTACTCAAAACGCGCCCAGCACACCCGGTAGGAAAATGTCTTGTAAATACGTACGCCGTTCGCGGAGTTATAATAATACTATTGTCAGAGTACAGGCCAGGGGCGGCTCGTCGTGTGCCCCAGCCTCGTCTAACCACAGTTGGTCCCGGTCCGGACTTTAAGCACATCATGTTCAAATGGTATGTATCAATTTAAAAAAAAAAAAAAATGAAACAAACGTTTCGTTATTTATTATCGGGTACATATTTAGCCGGCGAGCGCCGAGAGGCTAAATATATTTCGCCTCGGATTTACTATATGCATAACAAATACCGTGCGGTGGGAAAAGTCGGAAATATTACGACGGAACGAGACAGAAAATTTGTCTAAACTCCGTGACTCCCACTAATAGAAACAGGAACTATAAGTATTACCTACCCAGTGTCTACATATGCATTTGCTAAACTTAAACAAAAAAATAATTTCACAATTACGTAAATTAAATGAGATTTCCGTACGGATACCAGAGGCATATTCAGATGTGAGTTAAGAGGCAGGCTGACACCCTTCTTAAAATAAAAAAAATAAAAAATTCTAGTTGCGCCAGTACCCGTACTACTTGTAGGTGGTACGTTCCCACCTCGCAAATCAAAGGCAAAATCAGTTCTTGTGAAACAACGAACGTTTTTTCAATTTGACGCTCACGAGTTGTAAGTAAAAAATTTATCGTTTTATTTGTGTAGTTATTGTAGTACTTAAAATGTTTCCGTGTAATGAAATAACAAATTTATTGCAAAACCAATTTTGTTTTATCGTTAGTTATACCGAGGAACATTTTGTTCTCCCGTACATTTTCAAAATATCCGCTTGGCCACCTGTGCCGGCGATTAGACGTGGTGTCGGTTGACGTACAAGCCATTTTTATGCGGTCCACGTAGTTGCACACAAAACAAAAAAAAAAAAAAAAAAAAATAATAATAAAATAAAAAACCCTAATACTGTTAATACTGTTTAATAATTCGGTCATAAACCAAATATATTAAATACCATTCGGCCCAGGGACGTCTCGCGCCCTGCCAGTATCCGCGGGCGTTGCGCCGCTAAAATATAAAACTCGTAAAAGAGAAACGGTCGGCAAATTGCATTTGGTCCTCACGAAAAATCCAAAATATAATTTATTTGTGCGTGTTTTGAAATTGTTATTTTATCACGTATTCTAACCGAATGCCAAATGATATAATAGCGAATGCATACGGCAATTCTGTCGCCTTCGATAAATGATCAACAAATTTCGAATGGCGAAAATGCATTAAATATTCAAACTCGTTGTTTATTCTCTATATCAATGCGGTACCGGATCCTAAATGATTTGTAACATTTGTCTACGAAGATCGTGCGCAAAATAAAAAAAAAATCTAAACATACAGAAGGAAGTAAATGTTCTTTGGCCGTGTATTTCCTTTGGTATTTATATTTCCTCCGTTGTACTCGGTATATTTTCTTTCTCTATCGAATCTAAACAATTGAACCGACGAGAAAAATAATAAATAATTCTATTTGGCGTGCGGAATTCAATAACGCGAAAAGGCGAAACGTTTTCGGAATCTAGAAAAATTACTGTAATCGCAATTAAATTAAAAAAAAAAAAAAACTCAGTACATTTTAACGCACATGTATATATTTTATACGGTGCGAAAGTTTCGAAGGATTTTCGTTAACCGGAAAAATGTTTTCCGAAAAAAAAAAAATTAAACGCCCTATTAAAATTAATAGCTTCCGACTTTCTTGTTCCACTCAAAATCTAAAAACCATAGAAAAACTTTCCGGGAAAAAAAAAAAAAAAAAAAAAAAAAAGACCGTCGCCCGGGATCGACGGTTACAGAACCGTCGACCTAACCACCACGCCGCCGTAGACCAAGGCAAGTAAATCTATTATCGTCTAACGAACCATATTGTACCGCGGTAGTAATTAAAGAAAAACCGTCGTAACATCACAGCGAGGTATTTTTTTTTTTTTTTTTAACCGTCACGAGGTTCGCGAAATAATAATATTATATTTTTAACATTACGCGCGTAATTCGCGACAACGACCCGATCCGGTTCAAAGATTACCGGCCAAATGTGCCTGTGCGTTCGCCTCATTGTTCGTCTCTAATTGTTGAGCAATTTCCTTTTATTATTATTATTATCATCATCATCATTTTTTATTATTTTTATGAAAAGACAACGGGCTCCCGTCCTTGAATAACAAACGCGCGGAGCTGGTTCGTCCGCGACGGTTTTTATTTATTTTTTTTGTTTTTTTTTTTTTCCATTTGTTTCGACGGATTAAACGCGACGCGTTCTCTCGTCTATTCCGCTCGATTCCACCGCGGTATACGGCCAATAATCGAGTTACTTATAATTATTTAATTGTGACTGCGGATATAATATCGCAATCGGTGCCGTTCCCATAGGGTTCACCGCGAATACGCCGTATAATCTCAAGCGATTATTGAAAAAAAATAATAATAAAAAATATGGGTATAACACAACGCGCACTCTCGGCAATTAGCGAACAAATAGAAAAAAAAAAAAAAAATACGTTCAGAGTTATTTTTATTTCGTTCTGATTTCGGGTACGGGTACATTTGTTCGCCATAGATAAATTTCGCCATAGTGCGTAAAGCATTCTTGTCGAAAATAACGTAATTTGATAATATTTTTTTTATATTTTTATTTGACATAAACAATCTATACAATTTAGCGCAATAAGCTTATGCGATGAGAGTAATTAATAAAAAAAGAAAAACAAATAACATGAAAGGTGTGTTTAAGCAGCCACCCATTAGTGACTCTTGGCTATTGATTAGTTAGTTAGTTTTTTTTTTTTTTTTCTTTTACCACAATAAGATATTGACGTTTTGTAAAAGGTCACGGCACCATTTTCTTTTTAATCTGCGGTTAGGATTTCCAGGGAGAGTAAGGATGGAAAGATCTTTTACGAGGGGGGGTTAGAATGGGTTTGGAGTCGTTTATGAAAACGCGTGTAGAAAATGCGTGTTTCCTCATCTATTGTTCTCGTACGGAGATTATTGTGAAGAGTTTGGTTAGAGATATAGGACGGAGCATTGGCTAATCGTCGGAGTGATATATTTTGGAAAGTTAGGATTCTATTAGTGTTCGATTTTTTTGCCGCACCCCACAATTGGAGTCCATACGTCCAGATTGGTTTGAGTAGAGCTTTGTAGATTAGCGGTTTAGTGTTTAGGGTGGAGCACTTATTTCTAATTAGCAGAGGTCTAAGCATATACGCATGCGGTTGCTTAAAATCGGTCGTTTGGTTTGAAGGCGTTTGTTCCATGTTAGTATTTTGTCGAGGAATAATCTTAAGTATTTAACTGTGTCAGATGTGGGAATCGGTACACTGCTGAGAGTAATGTTTGGACATATTCCTTGTTTTAGTGTGAACGTCGTGTGTATAAATTTTTGTTTGGATTAATTTTGACTCGCCATATTTCCTACCACTCGGACAATTGGTTAAGATGTACTTGTGAGTTTAACGAGGCATTTAACAGGTCCTCAAATGACTGGATAAAATTTCTTTGTCATCAGCATAATCCGCTACGGTAGTTTGTCGCATGGCGGGTTGGTCTGCTGCGTAGATGTTGAAGAGAAAAGAGGAAAGTATACCACCTTATGGTACACCCGCTTTAATTGGTGCGATTTCCGACGTCGACGAATTATGTTCGACTTGAAAGTGTCTATCGGTTAAATGAGATTTAATCAATAGGTATCAATGGGGATTTGATAATCTAAAAATTATTTCAGAAATACATTTTTCGGTCTTTCGTCAACGGACAATTACAATATTAAATATCTTAAAACGGCGTACGTATTTTCGGGCGCACAATGGGCGGGCCACTGTTGTAAATGGGAAGTTGGGCGAGGTAATATTAAAATCGGAAGAAAATTTATATCTGCATGCAACGATAAACGATTCCGAGCGGAGTTAATATAATATTAGTGGTGTTTCGTCATTGTCGCCGCGGTAATCCGCGTAAATCAACGTAAATAATAATATTAAAAAAAAGAAATAATAAGGCCGGGCGCACATTGAGACGCAGTCTACCGCAGGATAGATTAGGTTTTGTTTTTTTTTTATTTAAAAAATATATATTTACAATCTATACACAGAGTATAATTAGTAAGTGTGATAGCTTTTAATTTGACGTTTATATTAAGAATAGGAAGGCTCCCAGCAGTGCCACCTGACATGAGTTCAAGATTAGGTTAAAGCAGTAAAAGACTGAGACGACCGCACATTGAAACGCAGTTTCTTCCCACCTTTGTGTATCGATCGGTCGTAGAACGTACAAATTATGGCCGAACTAAACGAACTAATGGACATAAGTTCCGCGTCTGATTCAGACGAAGAAACGGACGAACTTTTACTTTTATATTCACTATCAAAAGGAAATAAATCTATATGGAAAAGCGCGTACGCGAAGAGAAGAAATAGTCACGGTGAATTTGTTCTGACGTCAGAATTTTCAGATAAACAGTTCACCGATTAATTCCGTTATAAATCGAAACCAATTTAATGAAGTCCTTAGTATTATCAACGATACAATTCATTCAGAAGGATGTAATGCTCAAATACCAATTGATCCAGAAGGGAAAACTCGCTGTATTTTTACGGTAAGTTAAAATTTTAACTAAAAACTACTTGACACGTTCGCAGTAAACTGTGTCGCGGACACTGGCGCAGGCAAAGTTCTGCTCTGCCCTGCCCTGCCCTGCCAATATGCGCTAGTACATTCTAACTAATGGATTACAGAAAACTATGCTGCGTCTCAATGTGCGCCCGGCCTAAAACTCGAGTTTGACGAAATCTTATTGTTGCCGTTTGTTTCCGTCGAAAAAATACTAATAGATAGATATCGAACAATTATCATTCTACAGTACCGATTAGACGAAATTTGCTGCTACCGGAAACTGTGTACGAGTGCCATAGGTCGGACGAAGTCTTCCGATGGAAAAAGTGTTTCACGGACAGATTATAAAATTAATATCGTTGTAAAACCACAAGACCCCTCGCTCCATTCATGATCATCTAAAATGCACTTACGAAATGATACAACGTTCTTTTTCCTTTTAGTATCGCTCCAATTTATTTTGGTGCTGTTGGCGGCCCCGGGAAGAATTTCGCCATGTGGACACGAATCGTATTTCTGTAGAATTACATGCGTCAACCTGTATGGGACCACAAAATATACGCAAAACGACCTAACTATCACGTTCAATTTCCATAAAAACGCGGTTTCGAGAGAGAGAGAGAGAGAGAGAGAGAGAGAGAGAAATGCGACTTTCTAATATTGTCTTGATATTCGTGTAAAAAAGCGTTTGTCGGTTACGTCAGTGATTATGGTGGCGTCCGAAGACGATCCGGTCGTCTGACTAATCGATATAATTGTCGGATAATATTTACAGTTGGCGATATAACCGGAGTCGTTTCGCATTTGTACCCGTAATCTAACCTGCCGGATATACGAAACGGGAACCTAACAGACCTAATTATTTTTTACATTTTTTTCTGTTTTTTTTTTTTTTTTTTTTTTGGTCGTCCCAAGATAATATTAAATTATGATTATAGTAATGAAAAATCGGTAACAACAGACGCGGACGACCGTACGCGTAACAAGAATCCCTAGACGCATACCGCATTCTCGTTGGTCGTGTACGCTGAAGGACGAGTACTTTTTTTACTACATTAAATTAGTAAAGTACTCGATACTTATAAGTACTCTTATCGTTGTTCGTGTCTCGTCGGGGTTAACGACGACCATGTCAATGTTGTCGAGTTCCAATCCGATAATCACAAAACGAACCGTTATCGTTTTTTTTTTTTTTGTTTTTTTTTTTAATTAATTAATTATTATTATTATTTTTTTTTTGCGTTGGAAATCTGTTGAAAAATGTTTCATGTAAGGCGAAAAATCCCGACAAATCCTGTTCAGGTAACGACGTCAAAGTTTTTCACTAAAAAAAAAAGTGTTTTCCGAAAGTAACAAAAAATAAAAAAATAAAAGTCGCGGACACTGCTCGCTGAATGTAAGACACGTAGAAGAATTTAATTTATTACGTCCGTAATCTGTATGCAATCTGTAAATCGTGGTTAACAAAATACAATACTGGAGATACCGTGGATTTTTACGCGATTCTCGTCAACATTTCGACGTTAAGCATATCTTTGCGCCAGCCGGAATCTAATAATAATAATATCTATTATAAGTTATTTTTATGGAAAAACTCAAAAATTGCCCGTGCATTTTAATTTTTAAATCGATATTAAATATTCACATTGTGCCCGGGTTTCTCGGGTTTCTCGAATATTACTCGTTAGTAAATTTTATATATAAGTATTTATTTGAATATATATTTTCTAATAGAAAACTTTACAATATTAGAAAAAAAAAAAAAAAATTGAAATTCTCATCACATTATAATATATTAAAAACGATTTAACAAACTCATAAAACTCTTCGGAATTCGCCCTGCCACTCCACCGCCGGGAGTATAGTATTATGCATATATTGTCCCTCGATTACACGCATAAAACATTAAAAAAAAATAAAAAAAAAAATAGCAACGAGCCAAATGGGACACAACTTTTAAGTTGAAAAAATACGACTCGATATTTGGATGAGGACTTTAAAAATCCCGTAGGGATATGAAGATAAAACCTCCGTGAGTATTCCCTCTGGGTCGCGGTCAAACTTATTATCGCAAAATACTCTGGGTCCTGGCGGTACAATAATACAAGGTGAGGCCTGGATACTTCTTTATTTGAAACTCTCGCAACTGAGCGGATATTAATAGTAGAGCGTTGGTTTAAGGCTTGTTCGAAAGCACGTTATCTAAGGTTTTTGTTATAAATATTTCAGTGGCAAAAATGCAGTGGACAAAGCAAGAGCTCGCGTTCGCCGTGGACGCCTACTTTTCTTTCAGCCGTTCGTTCATCGTTACTCGGTGTGCTTTCTGAAACCATTTCAATAGTTCAACCGGCAGGTCGTGTGCCTGATCGGAAATCGATTTGTTTGTGGGTGGACACGTTCGGGGATACCGGTAGTGTGTAGAAGAAACATTATGGGCCTTCCAGAACATTCAGGACGCCAGAAAACATCGAAAGGGCAAGGGCGGCGATTTTGCCGAATCCCCTAGGCGATCTGCACACAAACACTCGGCGGTTTTAGCGATGTCTAGCCGCACAGCGAGACGAATTCTTCACGAGGAACTTAATTTTCACTTGTACGAATTGGCAGTGGTGCAACAACTTAATCCACGCGATTATGTTGCGCGAAAAAATGCATGTGAAGCCTACCTCGAAAACCTGCCTCGGGACGCCCTTGTTTTCTTTAGTGACGAGGCAAATTTCCATATTTCAGGATGTGTGAACAAACAAAACACGCGATATTGGAGCCCCACAAACCCGAGAGAACTTGATGAGCAGCCTCTGCATACAGAACGTGTGACTGTTTGGTGTGCAATGTCCAGAATCGGCATTATTGGCCCATGGTTCTTTGAAGAGAACGAAATAGCAGTTACGGTCAATTCTGAACGTTATGTCAGCACGATTGTGGATTTTTATCTGCTCAAACTTAAAGAAATGAATGCAGGGGAAGTGCGGTTTCAACAATATGGCGCCACGGCTCACACGGCAAGAAGGTCAATGAATATCCTGCGTGAACACTTCCCCGAACGGCTCATCTCTCTTAGAGGCGATCTTCAGTGGCCAGCACGATCACCGGATTTAGCCCCATGTGATTTTTTCCTACCTTAAATCGTTGGTATACACGGACCGTCCAAAGATCTTTGGTCATCTCAAAAACAATATTTGTGCTGCTATTGCCGACATATTGCACACATATGCTGGAAACAGTGGGCAGAAATTTCAAATTCCGACTATCTCGGTGCATTGACGAGAACGGTGGCCACGTACGAGATGTAGTATTCGAAACCAAATAAAATAAAACTTTAAATGTACCCCGTATACACAGAAAAAAAAAAAAAAATTAAATCAATATTGCCAACGCTTTTTGTGTTATGATTTTTTAAAATAACGAAGTAACCCCGCCCCATCGTGTATATGGACAATATTAAAATAAAACAAAAAAAAAAAAAAGTAATGTTTCTCACTCGTCACATATTGTTTGTAAATCGCACAATACGATTTATTTCACGTGGAACGTGTTTTCGAGCATATCCAATTCGTTTAACTGGACTATGTTTTACGGTGCGCCGCGACGGAATCAAAACCCATAAACCGATTAGAATCGAACACTAATTTATATATTTTTTTTTTTAAATGCCGTTTATCCCGAGTGCGCGCAATCCGTCGTCTTGTCCATTTATGTAATCGACCGTTGGTTATCAACACAACCGTATTTTGTGAAATATAGCGATAGTCGGTGCACATTTTTACGCGGCGACAGCGGCAGTTTGTCGCGGTTTTACCCCCCGACCGTAAAAAAATTGTCGCGACAACTCGGAAACACGGCAATGATGCCGAGTAGTAAACCGCCAAACGGAATACGTTTAAATACATTGAATACATTATATTGTGTTTATTTGTACAAATGGCGGACCGGTGTAACGTTGAGAACGATACGTACCCAACACGTTTCCGATATGTATACGATGGGATTATTCCGGTTCGGTGCCCTTTGGCCGTCGTCGTCGGACGTCGTAAACACTACCGCGGACCGAACGAAAAAACGCCACGGCGCCGCTATAATAAAAGCAACAAACGCACGCCGCCGCCGCCATTATCGAACAACGCGCGGAGACGTAAACACTCGACTAACGACACAATTTCGTTTACGACACGTGCAATAATACCGTACGATATATACAGGGCGATCGCGAACAAGTAGAGTGAATTTCGAGTGTATTTGATTTTGTTTTTGTTACCCCCCCCCCCGAAAAAAAACCATTTTATTACTGTTTAGTAACGATATTTTATTTCAAATCGTTATCATAAAAATGTCGATAGGCAAAACACTGTTGTGCACGACATACCGTTTTTCGGGTTATAGCGATTTTTATATTCATACCGCAGGAGTATAGAAGGAACGACAATCGTTTCGGTAAAAAAAAACGTTTATATTTCACCAATTTGTGAAAACAAAAAGTCCATATTGCGTGCAAGGGCATACGGAACAAGCGAAATATATTGAACATTTGACTGTAAAAAAATTGCTTGAAAATTTTCGTAGATTAATCGCCGGTTGGTGATGAAATAATCACTCTGTACGCATCACGGTCGGTAACGCATACGAAACGGATTTAAAAGACTCGCTCATTTTACATTACATCGCGTTTACCGATAGTTATTCGTATTTTAACTTCTACTTTAACCGCTTAATAAATAATTCGCAGGCGCATTATTTTCCATTTTTGACTACTTCAAGTGATTCTGTAGCTACAACTTATTCGCAAATTGTATATTTTTAGAAAAAAAAAAACAAAAAAATAATAAAAACCGATGCCCTCGGAGGGTGCGGTTAACCGATTTTATTTCGCGACATTGACATTTCTAAACATCTAAACTCATTCAATTCCAGCAACTACTGCATTTTATCGGTTTGCAATCAAAACTCGGTAAGAGATAATATTTGTCTAGAATCCAGACAAATAAAATAAAAATAAAAATAAAATGACAAACCGTAAGATTGTGTCGAATGTTTATCGGTTTCCAAAACTGTTTGCTCGTAATTGCTAATAACTTCGTCCGGACCATATGCCGTCCCGTGTCGAGTTACTAATGGCCATATGGAAATATTGGACTGAGAAAAATTACAAAATTAATTTGAGATAAACACCGTGAATGTTCGTTCTGTTATAACTGAACTATTACTATATACAATTCATAAAGTACCAGAATAATATGGCGTTGTAGCGGAAGCGGTCAAAGATTTGAGGGATACCATTATGGAGAAAATTAACGGAAACGGTTAGAGGCATTTGGGAGTCAGAAAATATCCCGGACGAACGGGACGCCGTTATAATTTGTCCATATTCAAAATAGAAAATCCAGCGGAAACAAAAAAAAAAAAACTACGTAAGAATTACGTTATTAAACGTAAGCCGTTAGTGTTTTTACAACGGTACTGTTATAGAAAGAATAACTACATAATACGCAAAGGACATCATAGGAAGTTACCAACCAATGCGGTTTCCGCAAGGGAAATTCAATTACCGACCACATTTTCGTCCAAAGACAACACGCGGACAAATATTATGAACTTGGTGTAGGCCTACATTTAGTGTTTGTATATTATAAACGGGCATATACGACAGCATTAACAGATATTAACTGTGAAAAGGATTCGAAATGGTCGGCTCACCTAGAAACTGTATACGTCTTATACAAATGTGTAATGTGTAAAAGACAGTTTACAAAGTACGATTCCTTTAGAATTACTCGGAGCCGTCAAAGGTAAAATCTAATTTACGTCAACGAAACGCACCGTCTCCGCACATTATTCAATTTGGCACTCGAACATTTACAAGAGATATAGATTAGATAGTTACGAAAAACGAATATAAATGGAGATTCGGTGCCGATAGCATATGCCAACAATATGTCAGTAATGGGAAAGATTAGTGAGAAAGTTTGGCCCGAACAACCGCCGAATTACGCAAGGCAAGTATGACAATGAGACGACGTGTAGAATAAAGAAAAACAAAACAGAGTGCGTGTTTTTTATATCGACAAAAAAGATAAATCTCAATGTAAACGACCAATTACAGTAGTCAGTATTGAGTTTATAAAAGTGGATAATTTCATAATTTGAGAGTAAATATCAAAAACAAAAATAATATGCGCAATGAAATAAATGGAAACGGATACTACCGTAGTATATTTAAACTCCTAAAACGAAATTATCTTAGATCGACAGTGACGTACGCAAGTGAAACACGGTCGTCAATAAAAGGCGACGAGAAAAAACGAACGTATTTATGGATCACCGGGAAATCAGGAAACAAATACGTTTGAGAAACGGAAAAAACGTGTGACTACAGTAGACCGAACATCATTTATCAGAAATGAATGACTCGTAAAGTTCGGTCAGAAATCGATGAATTCGTGTAATTGCCAATGATCCGAGATCAATTGATCAGAATGTAACCTGTGCAACTTGACATTCAATAGAGAGAGGCGGAGTGACCTAACGAAGGCAGCAATGGGTCCTTAATGGCCCGGTAAGCTGACGATGATTACTACGCAATATTATTCCTATTGTGATTCGAATCCAATATTATATTTTACCGTTTTTTTTTCCCGAGTCACGCCGTAATATAGGTCGAATTATAAAGTTTGATTATGGCTTAACTAGTGAGACCGTGTTAAGCTGACAACGAAATTGCCAACTTTTAAACGACTATTCAAAATGACACGACTCGGTAACCAAACCACGAAAACGAGTTTTCCAAAACCATTGGGAAAAAAGTGACATAAACGTGTACGCGGTATAGATAGAGTTGTCTTTGGTGGGAGATTATTGTTTTTTATCGAAATTTATGTTGAAATTATTTTCAATTATCCGAGTTCACGTTGGAATTTCAATAGGATGTAATTTTATTTGCAAAACCTCGTCGACCGGTAGATTCGGGGCAGGAGAAATACAATTAACTAAAAATCCACCCGAAAAATGCAATCGAGATCGTCGGAATTGAACACAATATATCGCGTTGATTAAACAGACACCGCACTAACTAGCTGAGACCAGAGGCACCACCAAGAGGGTGTTTTGGGCGTATGGACACCCTTCTCGAACCGTATATATGGAAATTACATTTTTTTTTTTTTAAGCATATATTTAAAAATAATTACGTCGCCACATTTGACATGCGTTTTTCGGTCTATCGAACACCGGACAGTGCAGACACCAGTGGCGTATTCACGAATAAGTAACGGGACAGTGGTTGTAATAGGCGGTAACCCGCCTAGAAAATATCCTAGTTGACTGACAATGACCGACACATCAACGAAGGCTCGTTAATATTTTCGATATAAGGTTACCTATTTAAAATCATACTTGCACGTCGGCCGAAATAATCTATTTAAAATCCAATATTTTAGTCATTTGCCCCGAATATTGAACAGTGGCTTGCGCCCTACTGGTCTACGTATTTTTGCTTTAAATTAATATTTCGATTATCTGTTTAATTAAAAACAAATACACGGTTAGGAGGACAATGCGTAGATATGATACGGTCGAAGATTTTCAGGCACGACGAACTGCGATCACGATTAACCACTGACGATTATACCCACTGTTAGATGGTTTAATCGTTTTGTTAGGAAAATATGGGGATTGTTTTGTTATTGTTGTGTTTAAAACTCTACACAGGGCTTGTGGCCTGCATAAACACGCGCGTATTAAAAAAAAAAACCCCCCCAAACGAAACGATTCCACCGGCGTCCACGGGTCCGGAAAACGGTGTAGAGGCAGTGCCGGGTTCAGGAATATAGAAGCCCGGGGCCCATGTCCTGCGGTGGCCCCTAATTTCTTCAAACGCGGTACATATAGTTGCCAGATAATGAACGACCTTATGTTTATGATAATTATAAATAGTTATATATTGTAATTACAGCGGGTCCTATATTGTGGAGGCCACCCCTTAATCCGGCACAGTTGGCCAATTAATAAAACGTATAATATATATATATTTTTAATGGCGTCGGATCGCAATCAAACACGGCAATAATTCGAATGATTCTTATCAGACGCGTTTGGGCACGTAATTTTACTTCCTATGAAACTTGTGCTGTTTTTAAAAAAACATAAATATAGTCGTACTACTTAAATATTGTTTTAAATGTATCGATTTCGATAGATGCACATCGTTTTGTCGTCCTTTACACGAAAACCTCGTATCTCACACTAAAAAAAACGTACGGATTTCTACTAATCGACAAAACCGGTCACTGACACAAAGAAAAAAATATAAATATGTAAAAACCAATAAAATATTCTCCGATTCGCCGATAATATAAAAGTTGTCGCGGAAAACCGTTTCGATAGCGATTTAATAACAATAAAGACGACGACCGGTATAATATGTGCGGTTGTACCATAACTCCTCGGGCACGTAATTTTACTTTCTATGAAACTTGTGCTGTTTAAAAAACATTAATCAAGTCGTACTAATTAAATATTGTTTTAAATGTATCGATTTTGATAGATGCACATCGTTTTGTCGTCCTTTACACGAAAACCTCGTATCTCACACTACAAAAAAACGTACGGATTTCTACTAATCGACAAAACCGGTCACTGACACAAAGAAAAAAATATAAATATGTAAAAACCAATAAAATATTCTCCGATTCGCCGATAATATAAAAGTTGTCGCGGAAAACCGTTTCGATAGCGATTTAATAACAATAAAGACGACGACCGGTATAATATGTGCGGTTGTACCATAACTCCTCGGGCACGTAATTTTACTTTCTATGAAACTTGTGCTGTTTAAAAAACATAAATCAAGTCGTACTAATTAAATATTGTTTTAAATGTATCGATTTTGATAGATGCACATCGTTTTGTCGTCCTTTACACGAAAACCTCGTATCTCACACTACAAAAAAACGTACGGATTTCTACTAATCGACAAAACCGGTCACTGACACAAAGAAAAAAATATAAATATGTAAAAACCAATAAAATATTCTCCGATTCGCCGATAATATAAAAGTTGTCGCGGAAAACCGTTTCGATAGCGATTTAATAACAATAAAGACGACGACCGGTATAATATGTGCGGTTGTACCATAACTCCTCGGGCCCGTAATTTTACTTTCTATGAAACTTGTGCTGTTTAAAAAACATAAATCAAGTCGTACTAATTAAATATTGTTTTAAATGTATCGATTTTGATAGATGCACATCGTTTTGTCGTCCTTTACACGAAAACCTCGTATCTCACACTACAAAATACGTACGGATTTCTGCTAATCGACAAAACCGGTCACTGACACAAAGAAAAAAATATAAATATGTAAAAATCAATAAAATATTCTCCGATTCGTCGATAATATAAAAGTTGTCGCGGAATACCGCCGTTTCGACCGCGTTCTAACGGTAATAAACGTCGGCAAATCTATCTGATATTGCGATTTCGGAACGCCAAAGACGACCGGTGAAATACGCGCAGTTGTACGTACCATAACTCGGACACTCCGGACTTACCCTTCGCGGCCATTCGGCGTGCATGATGGCGGCGGCAAAGCGCATATGGAAGACCCGGGGGCCTGGCGGCTGGACGGCTGGACGGAGACGGCGACAAAGACGGACGTGCGGACGGTCGCCGGTGGCGTATTGTCGTCGGGCTGCGGGCAACGTTCGGGCCAGCGCACGTCGAGACTTACACGGAGCAGATCTTCCAGTGTGCGGTTTGCGGGTTTGCGCGCGCGTATAGATACGTCGGGAATACGCAAATCGCGTTTATGCGCCAAGACTAGTGGGCACTGCCGTAACGGTTCAGGTGGTACGGTGGCCTCGCCGGTCGCCGTTTCAATATAACGTGTTCTTCGCCGTTTCCTCCTCGGTCGGATACCGCGTCTTGCACGTTATAATATTCCGCCGGATGATAATTACCGGTCTCCGCCGGACTACAGCAATAATGAAATACACGAGCGCGCGTGTATAATTTTAACGTATTGCACACGTCACGTCTACCACCCGTACGGTTTTGCACACGAACGACGACGAAGACCGACGGCGGCCCCCCCCCTCCCCCCGAAAACCAAACCCCGCCGACAACGATAACCCGGCTATTGCGTTTTTAAGTGCCGGGCGACCGGCCGTTCGCGGGCCACAGTGTAATTATTATTTATTTATTTTTTTTATCTGAAAATTAGTCGGATCGGTCGAGGGCGGGCGATACGGTAGGAGGACGTAAATCACTCGCAAATGTTTCATTTCAACGTCGATTATTTCCAATTTGCTGAGCGAAGCATCCGCTCGATCGACCGAATCCTACGGCAAATTGCGAAATTCCTTTAAAATGTATATTTTCTAAAACAAAACGTAATATGTGTATCCGGTGGTCACTATCTACCCGGTTCGGTCCGAGCGAGTTTCATCCGAGTTAAGTCCAATGTTTTGTTGAGAAATCATGGTAAATACAACGGGTCGTTTACAAAGTAAGATTACAATAGTTCTGTTGGCACACCCAAATGTATAGTGAAGCTCGTAACGGTTCGATTGAAGTGTCACGTGCGTCTGTAGGACGTTTTTTTTTAATCACGGCGAATGATTAAAATGGACAGGCTGATGTGCGTTCCCTGACATTCACGACGAGAAATGAAGCGGGAGACCATCAGCCATTCCGTCATGAACTTCTGCAAAAAGTCGAAGAACAAGTGCGAAATGACCGCCGTGCGACACTTGACTTCACTTAATGAATTTTTTACCACACGTTTTCTAACTCTCCCTTGGTAAAATCATGTCGGAAATACTTTGTTACAAAATTTTGTATGCGGGATGGGTACGCTGAATGCTCACCCCCCCCCCCCCCAAGCACGAGAATTTTCGGATCGTTTTGAACGCGACGGAGAAACGTTTTTCAACTAGTTTGTGACCGGGGATGATATCTGAATTCTTCACTATAACCCATAGTCCAAAAGACAGTAACTTCGGTGGCGATACACGACTTCGTCAACCCGAAAGAACTGGCGGGGGAGTTACACAACACGGGCATACAAAAACTGGTCCCCCGGCTACAAAATCGCCCCGAACATGACGGTGATTATGTAGAAAAGTAATTTATAATATTTGGGACATATCCAGTGAATTGCATTAAAATATACGCATTTTTCTAGATTATATTAACGTTGTAACCTCACTTTGTGGATGGCCTTCGTAGTTGATAATGCGTTAGATAAAACTCCACCAATATCAAATTGAGTTCCTAACTATTATTCGTATACGAGGTGTGACAATAAAATAACGAGACTTTCTAAATATAACCTAAACTATTAACGTTATCTATAAAACGTTTATTGAAATATGATTAGAAAACACTTATCTAAAAGTACTATGAACACTGATGGCATCCATTCATTTTCTTATACGTTAGTAGCCTTGTTATTAGTGCGAGTTCGACTATACTGCCGAAAAATATTAGATATAAAAATTGAACAACATGTGTTAACATTAAATTTCTTGTTAAATTAAAAAAAACTGCCGCGGAATCGTTTCGTATATTATGTGAAGTTTATGGTGAAGAATGTTTATCAAGAGCTCGTGTTTTTGAATGGCACAAACGGTTTTGTAGTGGAAGGGAGGACGTAGAAGACTATGATCGTTCTGGACGTCCTACCACGTGTTCAACAAACGAAAACGTTGAAAAAATCGACAAAATTAATTAATCAATATTATTATAAAGAGGTATTAATTAAATTAAGAGAACGTGTCAGAAAGAAGCGACCAGATCTATGGAAAAATGGCTGGGTTCTTCACCAAGACAATGCTCCAGCTCACAGTGCATTTTCAATTCAACGTTTTTTAACTGAAAAAAAAATTTCTGTACTTCAACATCCCCCCCGTACTCGCCAGACCTTGCTCCTTGTGACTTCTTATTATTTCCTTCTTATTTCTTTTCCCATTTTCAAACAGTTGATGACGTAAAAATAAAAACGGCAGAACTTCTAAAAGGGCTGAATGAAAGCAATTGGCAACACTGTTTTCAAGAATGGCAGCGACGTATGCAACAGTGTATTGATGCTGAGGGATGGTACTTTGAAGGTGATAATCATTAAATTATAACATTTTTAAAATAAACAACTTTTATTCAAAAAGTCTCGTTATTTTATTGTCACACCTCGTATAGTCGACAGTTTGTGATATTCCCTCGTGTCTCCTATTCGTAGGCGATTAATTAAAACCACGTCCGTCTTTTATTTTTCATTTTTTTTTAATTTGTATTTTCCCGTCTGGGAATTATTGTTTTTTTGAATTCCATTAGTTGTGTACTCTATGTCGGTTTAGAATATTAAAACGCAATTTGACAATTCTTCGTTATGTCAGTTAGGGTTTGCAAAACGTTCAACAGATTTAATCGGACGAGACGGCGCCAAGTATCGTATCGCAATAAGGTTTGCTACAAACCGATACGTTTTATTCGAGTGCTCGACCAAACGATATACATTTACTTTTAATAACGAAAAATATATTGTGTTGGGTGTTATTATACACGCCATTTTTACCTATGCGATTTAGTTGGAAATTCTCTACGAAAGTTTTGAGTATATTTTAATTATATAGGAATCGTTTGATGATTATATTGTTATATTATACCAGTTCCGAAATGTTGTCCCCGTAATTTCTTATGCCATAATACGAGTGTAAATATTAACGATTTATTTTATTAAATTTCGATAAATTTTCGTAACCGTGTTTACGAGAGACACCAAAATTTGTTTTTAAAATAGACAATTTTCGGCAAAGTGTTCTTTGAGAAGAAAATAAAAGCTCGTTTATCGATTAAAGCTGCTAATCTCATCGTAGAGGAAATTTTGGATAAACGATGATTTCAAAAAACCTAGAGCGCCAAAATCGTTTTCAAATCGACCTCTAAAACGTTGTTTGGATGAATTATACGTTATTTTAATATTATATAACGGACGGTTATTATAATATTTTCGTATATCCCTCGAAAATAAAAATCCCGACTCTCATTATGGTCAATGTTGAACGATTGTTCAGTATTTTCACATTAAAAAGTGCGTTTCCAAGGTACCCGGCCTGTATCAAAAACCTTGTACGCCTACCACGCGGTTCATAATATATTTTTTTTCTTTTTACGTTTTATTGGTTCGCGATATTTTTTGGCTATAGTACATATAATATCGTCTATACGTATTTATTTTCTGCAGTTCTCCGGAGCCCGGCGCATATATTTTGTGGACGTCCTCTGTACGTTTCCACCGTCCTCGGAAAAGTGATTTGTATTCTATTCCAATCTAACGCAACCTTGGCCATCCGTCGCGTTTAAAAAATCGTTCGACCACAACATCTCCGCCTATTATCTCTGCAAATTATTAAGTTGAACCACTCGTATTCTATGACTACCGTATACTGCGTTTAATACGTTATGCTCACGTATTAATATATTAATTTTTTATTAGTCTATACATTATATAATAATAATACCGTAATTCACTTTGTGAAATAAATAAACAAAAACAATTGTCGTAATATTACGTGTAAACAATTTAAAAAAAAAGACACTGCTCGTGTGTGGGCCACTGTTGTAAGTGGGAAGTCTCCTCAAATGTCCGCATACAGTAAGTAGGATACAGAGAGGAATTAAATTTAAATCTGTATGCAACTGTATTGTTGCTAACAAAAAAACGATTCCGAGTGTAGAGTTCCGTTAATCGTGTTTTGAAACGCCTTACGATTTATACGATTTTTGTCAAAATCTGAACTTTAAACGATTATATATAAAAAAAAAAACAAAATTCAACAAATAGTTGACTAATCATAATTATGAACAAAAAAAAAAACGTATAGATATAAATGGAATTTTGTTGATGACGATACTGTGTGAAAACGGACAACAACATGGACGACATTGTCGAATTTTGAAAACCTCGTTAAAGATAGAAACGAACAAGAAAAGACAAACTTTACCGACGGAATTTAGAAAAAAACAATACGCAACGATAGTACATTAAACGTATAAATATTGTAGTTCGCATGTATGTATTATTATTTTAAATCATTCGATTTTTCTTAAAGTTTTAATAAAACTCAATATTAACGAGAGTTTACTGTATATTATTTAATCTATAAAATATAGGCGATAGCTAACAAATATGATTATTCTGTTTCGGGGGCGTCATTTCACATTTTCCCACGGGACGCTAAAAACCGATATTAAAAATTTTTTTATTTTTTTATTTATTATAATTATAAAATGTTTCAGCACACCTAGTGCTATTACAACTTTTTAATTTTTACAATTTTATATGTTACAAATTTAAATGATTATAAATTTATTAATAACATAATTATTAATAGTGAGAGTGATATAATAATGTGTTACATATATGAATATAATAAAAACGATGAGGTCTAGTATATTAATAATGATCTTCATTTTCTGATGATGAGTCTTCTGTGTCTGTTATTAAAAAAAAAAAAATTTAAATCAGGAACAAAGACGCACGCGTAGTGTATTTAATGACATTATTTCAAAACATTTCAATAGACAAATTCTATTTTTTAAACGTAACATATTAAAATGTGTATAATTAAAGAAAAAAAAAAACAGATTATCTATTTAATCGTTAACTGCACATTTCCACACAGGTACTGATCAAATTAAAAGCGATCGGCGATGATATTGAAGTTTAACACCGCTAAAAACATTGCGGTAAAGCCACAAAATTACATTAAACCATTGTTTTATATAATAGATTCTACGCGAATTGCGCGTTAATGAAACGCATTTGCATACCATTGCGTCCCGCAAACGACGCCGCTGTTTCGGTTGCCGGGTCGTATTCAAAATGTCTACCGTAAAACGGTCTCGGACATTGTCACACGATAAAAAAAAAATTATTATATTCGCATAGGTACGAGTATTTGGACGTCGTAAAAAAAAAAAGAAAAAAAAAAAAACGAAAAACGGTACTTCGATATAAGTTATGTACGGAATATAATAAAATATAATAATACCGTACGCCGGACGCGATACGAAGAACGCCGGTTCGGGTGGAGGATCGACGAGAACACGGCCGGCGCTCGTGAATTTTACCATAATATTATTATTTATATTACCGGTGTTTTCTTCTCGCCAGCGGAAATAATGGCAAAATATATATATATATATATATATATATATATATAAAAAAAAAAAATAGTGTAAAAGTGTACATAATTTATAAAATAACCGTAAACGCAAACGACGATCTGTCGGAAAGCGTATAATATTGTTCGCTCGTGTTTTATACGGCGGCCGCTGGCGTCGCGACCTCCGGGACCGCCTCCGCGTCTCAGACGCGCGCCCGTCTATATCCTCGCCATACGGGACGGCGAAAATAAAAAAAAAATATTAAAATAAACCGTACGGAACGATCGTTTTCCGCGCGTTGTATAAAACCATACTTTTTTCTTTTGTTTAACAAAGCCGTCGGTGTTATACGATTTCAAAAATAATCCACCCCAATCGCCGTCACCGCGCGATTATCAGATAAAACGGGCGGCGCGTCAGCAGTAATGCTAAAAAACGGGGAAAAATCACGTCTGCCAATTTAGAACACACACTTGAAACCAAATAAATTTAACGATTTTGCCACGTATATTCTTCTTTAGGGTGTTATCGGCCGCCGGGAGACCGTCACGTTGCACAAGAGCAATCTTCCAGTTCTCCCGGTCGGTTGCTATTTATTTCTAGACTGGACCTCCAATTCTATCTTTACCACGTCTTCCCGTCTCGAACGAGGTCGTCCAAGAGGTCTTTTTCGTTCTAGGTTCTCTACCGTAACCGTGTGCAACGGTGATTCCGACTTGTGACCAGCCCTTTGTGATCTCCTTGTATGTTTCTTATAAAGGGTGGTGCGGCGGAGCCAACTGGTGAGTTTGAGGAGCTATGAATAACTCGCATTATAACTTAGAGAAAAACAGTTTGTTTTATTAAAACTATTAGGAAATCCCATTTCATTAATTATGTTTTGAAAATTATATCTTCAAGATGATGGCCGTCAGCAACAATACATTGCTGTAGGTGATCGTTGAAGTTTTGGTATGACTTTCGGCACGTTTCGATTGGTATAGCCGCGATTTTTTCAATGGTACTCTCCTTCAGGTCATTTATGGTATGGGGCGATCTTTTAAAATTTTATTCTTAAGGAACCCCCAGAGGAAAAATCACATATGTTTAATTCGGGGGAGCGTGCGTCACACCTCAGAGAGACCAACCGCCCAGGGAACGTTTGTCGTAAAACAGCAAGCGAAATTCGAGCTGTGTGCGATCTAGTTCCATATTGATAAAACCATACATCTCCCAAGTCATGTTCTTCAGCCATTTCCTTCAACCTGTGCTGCAGATAAGTATCCATTATCACAACATTCCCAAAGAAACCACTTCAGGGCACAGCGTCTTGACGACCGCTCAATTGCATCTCTAACCAACTGCACATTTTCGGGGGTTTTTACCGTTCTGGGTGCTCCGTCTCCCCGCCCACTTAGGGTACTTCTAGTGTTTTCCAAATGTCGGATCCAAAAATCAATAGTGTTAACGTACGGGACAGATTCGTTGCGTGGAAGGCCAAAGTGTATACGAAAAGCCATTTGTGTAGCAATCACAGAATGTTTTTTTTTTTTTTCTCAAAATACGCGCGCATGACGAAACCTCGATGTACACCTGTCCAGACCATGATTACGACTGAAAACGACATAACCGTGTAATCCAAAATAAACCACTGATATAGGCCTGTGCTTATCTTATTTAAGACTAATGACCCCATTAAACTCGTCAGTTGGCTCCGCCGCACCATGTATGTTAGAGTTCTTCTGGTTTTCTCTCCAAAATCATCGAGTTTTTGTCCCGTGTGCTGCAATTATAGGGCATGTATAATAGTGTACTATACAATTATGTCTTTATTTTTTCTGGATAAGCGCCGTGAGTACACCGGTATCTCTTTGAGTCCGTAGAGAGACATTCGTTTCCCCACAGCACTCCTGTTGCTACTCGCTTTTCAATTTTATTTTATTCGATCAATAACGGAACCTAGGCATTTATTTAAACAATTTGATTGCGCAGAATTCACGGTTTCGCACTCTTAAGCAAGGATACATTCCCCACGGTATTTATATCTTCCCCAATGACCATATAATACTCTTTATTCATTTGTAAACCAACTTTGTTCGCCGCTTCCTCCGATTGGCTGAATACTGAAACCATCGTCTCGTTTATCGACGAGGACCGAATCGTCCGCGTGTACCACGCAAGTATAAATACTGGCGCGTTGGCATTACCCGTCTTTCGTGCTTTACCAGAACATTTTTTTTTTTTATAATAATATAAACCGTGTACCTATTATTATTTCGTATAATTATACACAAATACCTATTGTATAGCTTGGATTAAGTAGGCACTTTGCGATACGAAACTATAGGTAGGTGGTTTCATTTTTATCAAATCGATGTAATTACAACTGCAATAAAAAAAACAAACGGGTCATGGTTTGTGTTTCGATATTTCGATTTCAAATTGAATTTTAACAAGCACGGCACGCCATTTATTATTATAATAGCAAACCTTCGTATAATTGATGGGTACGGCGAAGACCTACTGCAGTGACGACCGACAATGTGTACCGACAAAAATCGTAGAATTAGGAAAGAAAATTATTTACGCGTGACGCGGTCCCGCGCGTATGTCCAGTACAAGTGACCACGACGATTTCAGATGTCAAATAACCTCTGCGTGTGCAATTAACTGTTGGACAGAACATACGCCGTCTGCTGTTCAAGTACCGTGTTTGATGGCGGGCTCGGGCTATACGATTAGCAAAGGCAATGTACTGTACAATAAAAATTCAGTTTGTTTTCATCGTCGTCTGATAATTTGTGCATTATGGTCTGTTAATTGGCGCGGCGATTATAATACGAGCAAAAAAAAAAAAAAAAAACCCTACATTTCACGGCGGAAATTCGCCGCGTGTTTATTGTTCGACGCCATTGCGAACCGCGTGCTCCGAGACCAAATATCTCAACACACCTATACTTAAGTACAGCGCACAATCAACGAATGTCGATAATTTTATTGACGGCGTGTACCTCAAGTATACATTTAAGTGTCCGAGAAAATAAAAAAACAATCCGAGATGGACACTATTAACGACAATGGGGGACACATTTTACATTATTTTGTTACTTCGTCAGTACGTCTTGGTCAGTGAAATACTGTAAAAAAATATAATACGCGCCCGTGAAGCGACAAATTGTTACAACAATTACATTGTTGGTGCTAGTAAAAAAAAAAAAAAAAAAAAAAAAATGATATCTTTTCAGTTATAAAAAGTTTGAAAACAGTTCCCATATATAGGTTTATTATTACGTCAACCACTTACGTTGTACTCGTTTCAAATTAATATACACTTTTAATTTTAAGTTGTGTTTTCGAAATATTGAACAAAATTAATTTTGTATAGTTTTCGTGTACTTTACCCAAACTCTACTTTTTTTTTTTTAGAAAGTCGATTTATATCGTATTGACCGGAACTTGACTACCTGTTTTGATCAAGTTTAAAAAAATAAATATTGACTTGTTATTTATTTGTTCGATATAATAAAAATAATAATAATCGGTATAGTTTGTTCTTAAATAGTAATTTCAATGAAGATAATTGAAGCTATGATAATGTAGTATGTTTGACACAAATTGTAGACGCCTTTATGTTGACTTGACCCACAAATATCTTTAAATTTTATTTTATTTTTAAATCCGAATGATATGGAATGACGTAACTCTTTATAGTTTTATAATTCTTAACATTTGGAACATACCTTTAATACCGATCATTTTTCACCGTAACCATCTTATATGCGAATTGACTGGTTTGTACCAAAAATCAAGTTTTCTTTCTCAAAAATACACGAATATTCACTCCTTTTTACTGCACACCAAATTTAACCATTTCGCACACGAAAAAAAAAACCAGGTCCCTAAATTTGCTACATCTGATATTGAAATTTCTCCCTATTACCTACCCGTCGTGGTTTTTTTATTGAATATGTATATTGGTTTAGCACTCAGGACACTGACTTTTTTGGAGCAGTATCAGGTTTTAAACAACCAAAAACGGATAAGACACCGGGTGTAGCATAACGAGTGACGGGTTTTATTCGAACGGACAACAATACGACATAATAATTTTTATTAACTATCACAGTCTAACTAATAACATAACAAAAACGTGCTGACGCAGACTGAGTAGATCTCCCGTAATTTTGGTTTTAGAGTAAAAGCACCTATTATAAAATTAATAGAGAACAAGATATTCCGGAGAACGAGACCGTGAAATGTTTTTTTGAAATTCATTTTTGAAAAGTTACCATTCATTTGAAAACGTTGAAATAGCCGTACCTTCTCAAGTACGTAAGTATATCTAACGCTATATGTGGAACAATGGATATGTTGTATTTTTAATAATTATGGTATAGATTATATTTGATAAAATCGAAGAAAATGTTTTTTTTTTTTTGATTTTATTGCTCCAAATAGATTATCAAACAGGGAATCTTGTGATTCCAAATATACCACGTCGGTCTAGACGTAGACGCCAACATTCGTTATTTAGACTATGACAATACTATTTATTATACGAATACTCCTAATGATAGTTTGGTATATTTATATAAAAATCTCAAAATTAAGTTTTGTATCCAAAAACTCCAAAAATGCCCCTAAAAACACCAAAATGCTCCAACGAATTTAAGTAAATAACATTGAAATCAATTTTTTATTCTCATTCGAAAGTAAAATAAAAGAATTTGTGACAATACCAGGAGCAAACATTGGAAACAGTGGCGGTCAAATGATTTTTTAACAACTATTATTATTTACATAATTCGTTTTGTTAATACATTATAAATAATCAATATATATATATATATAAGTAATTATCTAGTCAGTAATATATAAATTATAAATATTTAAGTGAAATGGGGAAAATGCTATGTTTTATGTTAAGGGTGAAAAATAAAATTAAAAATGTATATAACAAAAAATCGTTGTTTCGTACATTTTCCCGGCTTTTTTCGGTTTTAGAAAACGTGTGTAATAAAAGGGTCTTTCGGGAAATTATCTCACTAATGTATTTTGTATTATACTGTATTTTTTTAATGTTTTTTTTTTTCGAAATATATTTACATATTATTTTGTATTTTGTTTGTTTTAATCAGAAAACGTTGCACAATAACTATTGCGCTAATGTAGTAGTTTACGAAACATTCTCGCAATCACATTGACACAAAAATTAAAATGCCATATAATATCAGGGTTGGCGCTTTATAATTTTCTATGGGGGATAAAAAAAACAATCTGTCGACCGATTATTAAGAAAATTCATAAAAAAAAAAATATATTTGTAACTAATGATGAGCAAAACTGTCTTGGTCCTGCCGCAAGACCAATATCATAATTTTTATCGTAGAAGTTGTATTAGTATATTATAAAATAATATACACTAATTTTTTAGAAACTGCGTTACACCTTACACGGTTTAATTGAATCATTATTAATTCTTGTACAGGAAATCAAATGTATAGTTTATGTGTACGTAGTAGATGCAATTTAACAAATGGAAATAAATACAAAATTTCAATTAATAAACAGGCAACAGCAACAGGCGACGGTCGGATAATACTCAAAACTATATACGATTTAACATGGAGAAACGACGAATAATCTATAGGGATTGCAGAGAGTGAGAGAGACGACTCCTCACCGTCTAAACCGAGAAGAAAACCGTCCAGAATATGGACGAAATAGGCTAAGCCGAATATATGCGCATGTATCCGCAATCACTATGTAATACTACTACTATACAATTACTAAACAACATACTATTACAATACGGTCTTTGAGATAATTACAATTTCTAAATTCAGTTGACTAAATACGAATTACAAGAGTTAATCAATGGAAGGTTATATACTTATAGGGTATTTACCAAAGAGCAATTCGTATAACGTTACGAAAAACACGAACAATTATTAATTTTTTATACTTACACGTTAAAGTTTGATAGTCGCGAATTACATGTAATATTATTTTTCGACTTTCAATTTCCCTGATCGCGTTGAGTATTATGTATGAGTAATGTTGTATTAAATGAACTGTATTCGTTTTTATGATTATCGTCACCGGGTTCGGGTCTTATAGGATTTGCGTACTTTTGTTATTTATTGTAAAATATTGCAGCGTGCCAAATAAATTCATTTCAGGTTACCATGATACCAACTTTGAAATTTTATTGTGCATATTTTTGCATATTTCATAGATTTTGCAGTAAAGTGCTTATTTTTCAACTTTTGTGCGTATATTGACAAATTCTTTAAATTTTAAACAAAAACTATACAAATTTTAATTGATCAGTGAAACTAAAAGGATCATCTATTCGAGAAAAAAAAATATCAAAGCAATTATATGTTTTTGTTAGCTATAATTCGTAGCTTGTTAAAATTTTCGTGTAGGTACAAATAGCTAAGGAAGATGCTTATTTCAAGAAATAATACAGATTTCTTCAAAATTTAAAGTAAAATTGTTGTATTTTTATTTATTTTTTTTTTTTTAATTTTGAATGTAATACAAAAACCTACTTGAATAATAATTATTAATTATTGCATTTTTTTTTTTTTTTTAGATTATTTTACGGGTTTTTTTTAGAGCTTATTATCATGTTTTACAAGAGCTATAAGTTAGTCCCGAACCCTGATTAACATATAATAGGGGGAAAAAAATATCGACCACTAAAATATAATAGATTTAAATTTAATAATGGTTAGTTTAAAAATATATTTAACAAATGGTTCATTTGTTAAAAATATTTTATAACTTAAAGGGAAGTTTTTTTTTTTTTTCACGAATTTAATAAACTTTAATAACACATTCATATATACTCCATTCGATAAATTACTCTGATCAATTTTAAATCGATGTTTGCGTTTATAATCAAATATATCAAAAGTATTTGCCGATTTAACCGATAAACTTTTTTAATCTAATAATAATATTTCACAGACTAAGAAAACCGTTTTAATTTAAACACATAGACTTACTAATGGATTTTCGTTCGGTGTACGATTTGTCGTTGCGTACGCATAGAAATTGAATTACCCTCTACAATGTAGAGTCTACACCCTACATTCGAAACATCCCACCTATAACAGTGGCCCACCCATGACCCATTATCCTACCTTTTTATCCGTTGATTTAGTTCATGCTGCCCATGAGTTTATTTGAAAATTGCTTCAAGTTAATATATGATTATACATAATGGTGCGTTTTCAGTTAAAACAATTAGTTGAACTTTATTATAGAATGGCATAATTAGTTATCCAGGTATCTATATTATTATATTACCCGTTTCGTAACTACTGTAATTTTTTTTTGAATTGATGTTTACAAAAACGACATGAATCATGATGTATAAATTTCCGAAGGAGTACAAATAATTATAAAACTTCCTAGTTTATTAACTATACAAGGTCAAGGTCAATGATTTTTTTTTTTTTTTTATCGTATACTACCTAATTTTATAAGTCAATTTTAAACCGTTACACTTTGTATTTATAAATGTACGTTGTTTAATACTATTTTAATTTTAATTTTTAATATCTCAATAAAAAAAAAAAAAAACCCCTCTATTCTTAATTTGAATACATTCTTATTATTATATATCGTAATATTATCCGTTCTATCAATTAATTGTTTATCCAATAAATTTATGGTTGGTTTTTTTTTTTATTTTTTATTTTAAGTTATAAGATACTGTTTTTATTAGAAAATGTATTTCAGTCGAAATGCCTACGGACAAACGTAATATTTCCAATGTTATAGGTTTTTTTTTTTTATATAGTCACTTGTCATTGAAGACATTTTTACACTCCACCAAAACTATAAATGACAATTTCCGAAATGAACCGTTCTATGGCCGAAATCAATTTCGCACTTAACTGATTACAGCCGTCTCATAAAGTACAGTGACGTGGACACATACAAGATCATATAGTCTATAATATATTTCTGTAAATCAGTGCTTCAATTGGAATAAAAAACAAAAGAAAAGGGGAACTATGAGACTTAAAAAAAAAAAAATTCGCCTTTTACAACGATTAAAATTAACTTGATCAGAGTAAGTCCATACCCCTTCCCCTCACCGTTTACACTGCTTTTCAAACATAATTAACAATAATTTATAATTTTTTTTTTTAAAAAAACGCTGTATTATTTGTTGGTAATTATGGTACGAAAATCGAATTTTATTTTTGTTAATTTTTGGGTTACCTAGGCGTCGCGGATGAACATGAGAACAGTTATTGTTACTTAATTCGGTTAACAACTGAGTTAACTGTAAAATTAAAAATCTGACTGTATGTTCGCCAATCAAATCTACAGTTTGATTATGATTTCGATGAAATTTTGACATTGAAAACAAGACGAAGGTCCGCTTTCTACATTTTTTATCTCATCATTTTATATCTCAATGCTGGCCAACACTGGTGTTTTTTGATATTTTAATATTAAACAACATGGGATTTCGTTTGTTTATTCCCGGGTTACCTTGGTGGCACAGATGAGTATACGTAACACAGTTGGTATTTACAAAAAAATATTATTTTACTTTAAAAAACGGGGAAATAAATATCCCTATTTTACGGGCAACGCCGGACGAGACAACTTTCAGTTATGAAATATAAATCTAATTTATGAAGTGCCTGTGTTTGTCCGGGCTCATCTCCAAAACAGGTGATCCAATTTTTACGGGAATTTCACCGCGAGTCCGAGTATTTTCTCGGGAATAATTTAGGCCACATTTTATACCGGATTTCAACACCTAAAGGGTAGATGACACTTAATAAATCGAAATTGTATTTGATTATTTTTTTGATTCGTGTATTTCCTCAGTGATTCGGTGATGAATAATAACAATTTATATTACTTATTCAGTTCAGTTGTTAAACACTTTCTTTCTATGCACCCTCGTATCTGCAAAACAGACAGAAATGATTGGAACTCGCTCCAAATGAAACAATGCCCGTATGACACTAAGGAAGAAATATTAACCTAAATTATTCCACACGTTAGAGACTCTCGCCCAACATGTGTTTACAGGGCAGTTCCCGTAAGATAAGCAAAGAGTAAGTGCTGTTTTCATAAAACATTATAGATATAGACAAAAATTACGATATATATGGTTTTTGAAAATATCATCAGTCGCAAAGGGAGACGTAGGAACCGATCTTTTCTCCCGAATTTTCAACGGAAATATTAGAAAGAGGGTGCTAAAAATGAAATAAAAAAATAGAAAAATAGTATAGGAACGCTATTTTTCTTCCCCTCGACTCGAGCATTAAATTTAAATTAAACATTGTATTCATCTGTAATTACAAAATTACAACTGTTCGTGGTTTTAATAAATTTCAACTTAAAAATGCTTATAAAAAATAATTACGGCATTACGCTCGACTTTTTTTACTCAATAACTTATGATACATCAGATACTTGTACCGAGTTTCTGAATTTCATTATGGCGTTAAATTAGTTTTAGTAATAATAGTAGTTAGTTTTAGTAAGTTTTATTAAAATTTGAACTTTAACTGCTTGCAATAAAACAAAATTACGATATTGCGCTCAACTTTTAATTGTTTTATTACTATGAGTACAACTTACAAAGAACCTTGTATCATATTGCTTTATTTTTTCGAAGCCAAACAACTTTTATTTACATAAAACTAAAATAAAAATAATCGAAAAATTATCTAGTGTATGGGTGTATTGGTCTCATATTAAATCATAGTAAAATTAATACAAAATTGATTTTTTTATCTCGAAAATAATTAAAATTGTTAAAATAGTTACATATATTCTCAATTGCATTCATTTATCGTCAAAACCATTAAATCCGCATTGATTCCCGTTAAAAAAATCCGTAGGCACAGGGTCTATACACACGTCCCGATCTCTTCCTGGACTCAGTCCCGGGTCAGCTGGTCCATCCGGCGTTCTGATGTTCCTCTCGTGTGTGCTCTCGTTCGGCGTCAATATAATTGTTCTACTTTATACGATTTTCATCCCGTTAGTTTTTCAAATTCACGTTTACATCAAATATCGAAAACATATTCGTGTTTCGCGTCAACACCACTGCTGAAGTCAATCCACGCGGGGAAGGTAGTATAATTTTTATATATTCCATTTAGAATTGTCCCTGCGTACGTAGAGGGCAATAGTAATAAATTTTAAAAATAATAAAACACAAATTATTCATTTTGAATAGTTTTCCGTTTATTTTAGACCTTGGAAATTTATTCTGATTACTTTTTAAAAATAATATCGCGTAAATGGTTGCCTTCAGAACGTATGGCGTAATGTGCTCGTTTTTCGGCATTTCCCATTATTTTTCGTCGCTCACCGATGAGGCTCATTTTTCTCTGAATGGAATCGGCCGCCGTAAATGAAAAAAATCGTCGGTTCTACGCCAATTGAAACCCTCAATTAATCCACGAACAACCTCTTCACAATCAACGCGTGACTGTTTGGGCCGAAATTTGTGCGGCAACAATCATTTAACCGTTCTTTTTCGAAGGGGATGCTGGAGCAGCCGTAACCATCAACCAACCCGTTATCGGGCCAAGATTACGGATTTTTCGATTCCATTTCTGACTGATAACGGCACGAATGACAAACTATTGGTTTCAACAAGTTGGTGCCACAGCTCATACAGCTCGAGCCACGATCGCTTTATTGCGTCTTTTGTTCCTAGGGCGTTTAATTTCAAAATAATTGTGATTTCGACTGGCCTCCGTGATCACCCGACTTTACGCCTCCAGACTTTTTCTTGTGGAGTTATTTAAAGTCTAGTGTTTATGTCGACAAGCCACGGGACCTCAGGAGCGTCGAAAGACAATATACGACAGGAAATGACCGGTATTCAGCCTGAAACACTTCGAAAATCGATGGGAAATGCCGAAAAACGAACACATTACGGCATTCGCTCCGAAGGCAAGGGATTTACGCGACATTATTTTTAAAAAGTAATCGGAACAAATTTCAAAGGTTTAAAAATAAACGAAAAATTATTGAATATTAATAATTTGTTTTTTTTTTTTTTTTTTAAATTATTACCATAAAACATCCCGAAGGCTTAAATGGCCAACACATGTAATTTAAATGGTTGATGGGGATTAAGTGTTAGATAATTTCGTAGTCCGTTTTCCCGCCTAACAACCCGGTAGAAAATCAGCTACACCCGCGCACATATTGCGCGTGGCACCACAAAGATTGGGACGGAATTTCGATAATAGTTGATAATCGATCGTGTATCTAGATGAGGTGGACAGGGGGCTGTACGTTCCAGAAGTTGTTAAAACGGTCGGCCGGCCCCCCGGAAATATGTCGTAAAGTCGATCGGTGCAGAACGGTTCGGCGGGCACGAGAGACCCGCGGGCTTTACGTAATATTACTGTCAGCCGGACGTACGTACACACACGATAATATTAAATAGACATACTCGTAATATCGCATTTAATAATATTTTTACGTTCGGAAAACACATTTTTTTATTTTTTTTTTATTTTAATTAACGCAATTATATGTATATAATTAAGACTATATGGTTTTTTGTACAAATATAAGGTAATAAATATGTACACAGAGGGCCGATTTCAACGTCTGTGTTTGAAAATAAAAAAAAAAAGATTAAAATTACAATTTGTTTGGTTTAAATTTCGACCGATTTGTCATGGCGATTAAACAAAAAAAAAAAAAAAAAATTGGTGTCGTTAATTACATAATTTCAGATTTACTAAGGACTTTGATTATCGTCTCCAACAACACCGAAATCTCATTTTTTTTTTTTTTTTTTCGGAAACGATTTCGAAATCTTATTTTTTTGGAAACGATCAAATGTTTCGTACAGTGGCGATTATCGATCCGTAGGATCTGAACGATATGTGTAAAGCATTTTTACCAAAAATAACGTGATTTAATAATCTAAAAATTATTTCGGAAATAAATATATACTAGCTGCTACAGACCGGCCTTGTTCGGGCCAAGTTTATCGGTTATCCGGAATCGTCTAGCTGTTCCGTATATCATCATTTTAAAATTCAGAGCGAAGTGTCAGATGTATTGGTTTTATTATAATGTGTGCTTTTTTTTAAATTTTATTTTCTGTCCAAATCTAGTTCAATTTTTTTTAAAAAAAATCCATATTGCTTTTAAATTTTAAGTATCAATTATGCATTAAATATTTCTAGAACCAGCATAAATAGATTTGGGTTGTATGAAACACGTGACAGAGCCACGTACAATATTATGAATATGGGAAAAACATTGGACGGTTAAGTCTAAACCGGCGGCGTTTAATGTATGGCACGGGACCCTGTGCCTTGTTTATGATCATTGAAAAACATTATTTTTTTGAAAATTCCGAAATTTTATTGGATAATATTATATCTGTAATAGCAAACACTGTATACGGAAAATTACAATCTGCAATTACGTGCCACCACCCGACTGTAAAAATGATTTTGCGCCGACAAAAACAACTCGAGCTTATGATCTTATTAAGAAACAAAATTTTCACCATAAAAAAAAAAAAAAAAAAAAAAAAAGAGAGAAATTTCACTGTGCAACGTTGATTTTATTTGTTCAATACACAAACTACAAACGAAATTGTTCTAAAATCTGAACATTTTAAAGTTTTTCAAACTCCAATAACTTATTTCGCAGTAGTGATAAAACAACGGAGAACTTGCAACGTCGATATGTCGCAGTAATTATATCGAAAACTATCATCAAAAAACAATAATATTCCTGGTACTTGCATAGTGTTAAGACACAGGTAATTTAACTTTATCTAGACAAAGATAAAATACCAAAAATCGATCACGATAAACATAATAGATGATAAATTAAACTAAAAATATCTAGATATAAAAAAAAAACCCAACATATTTTTTAAACAACGATTACATTTTAATAGTTTATTGGATGTTAAAAATATATAAGTTTTCAAACTAGAGTGGGATAATATATTTATATTTTTTTCAATAACGGTTATCATTTTTTATTCACAAGATTATTAAGATTATAATAATAATCGATAATACATAATTATTATTATTGCAGTGCTTACTATTTACCGACGAGTTACTAAGTATAAAAATAAAACTCATATTAGTTTGATTTATGTGAATAAAATGCAAATGAATCAAGGTTGCGGGCGAATTCATTTAAATTTGGCCCTAGGATCATAGTTTAGTTATGAAAAACATAAGTTTTCAATAAATTTATCTAGATAAGTGGCGTTTTTTATCTACGATAAATCTTAAGCTAATTTGACAATATTTATCTAGATATGATAAAAGATAATTAAAAATGTATCTAGATAAGTCTTAACGCTGATAATTGTTTTATTATGAAAACTTCATAATCAACATAATATGTGTACATTTTATAAATAATACCGTTTGAATAAATTTTATATGTATATAATATAATATATATAATTTTATATGTATCGAGACTAAACTGGTCCAGACTGAATATTTGTATTGCCGAATTTTGTTTTTTCTTTTTTTTTTTCTGGTAAAAATCGGACCAAACTGACATGTTTTGTGGAATGAGATATGCACAACACTAATAAATATATACTATATAGGTTCATTTATTACGTTTATCAATATCGATTATTCAATACGTAAAATAAAACTGATGACCATTTGAATTAAAACATAGAATATTTCAAAAAAGTTAAGTAAATTTAATCCTAAAAACAAGCTCAATATTCCTCCAATATTGCCTGCAACAAAACAACAAAAAAAATATAATTACATAATATACGTAAATAATGATAAGAGAGTGTCGTAGATCGTAAGTCTAACTAGACTAAGATTTCTGGGAGGGGGGCTAAATATATTATGTCTGTATTAAACGAAATATTAACGTTTGTATTTATGTTGGGGGAGGTTAATTCATACACTTTTAGAAACTTTAGATGCCAACCCCCTGTTGTGTCACTGGTATAGGTCCTTGGGTCCTCATTTTCAAGGAGGGATATACAAATCCAAATATGAAATCCAAAATTGAAAAAAAAAACCGAGGACTGGGTCGTCCGGGTCTCTCAAGTGTTTTATATAATAGGCCTCCTCTAACGGAAAAGTTCCGGGAAAATTGAAATTTTAAACATCAACTACACGTTTAAAACTTAACGAAGACCATGTAATAAGATCGTCGTATGATTTTTCACAAAGACATCAAATTGATATTTGTTCAGATTTCTCGCGTCGTCTAACTGCCAGTGATTAACAAATGTAAAACAACGACTAATAAATTGCACAGCGCAATTTATCATAACTAATGATCTACTCAGTAGTTATTCTGATATTTTGAGCATTGAGAGCTTGTATATTATTCATGTCCATACTAGTAACCGTTAAGCTGAGCGTTCCTTTATAAAACTGAAATTAATTAAAAACTACTTTAGGAAAACTCGCAGCCGAAAACGTCTTAAAAGCCTAACGATACTAAATATAGAAATAGAAAGATTAATTAATATGAATACCGAACAAAAATTATAAATTACTTCGCTGAAACGAGACAGAAGAATTCATTAAAATAATTACAATTTTAAACTTCAAAATTAAAGTGTATTTAAGTGTGCAATGGCCATTATTTTTAAAGGCATAAAAATAATATTTTATTTAAATTAAAAAACGTATAAATCATTTTTTTTTTATATATATATATATAATCACTACTTTATTCGAAATGTATTGTACAATTTATTATTTTGGTCTTAAGTTTTGAATCGGGGCCCCGGAAATTCTTCTGTACCCCGGTACTTCAATACCTATATACGCCATAGTCCCGCGACCCGATTAATTTCTTTTGATCTAAAAAAGATATTATAATATTGATTACCTTCTGATACTGTTTTATTTGGATACATTTTTAAATTTGTATTATAATTAGTATGATTTGTTAGAATTAAATCTAATATTATTTATGCTTGTCTACAACAAACGTACAATATTATATTTTTCGTGCTGCTTAACGAATGTAAAATGAATTTTTTATAGGACCCCGCACGATATGTAATCACAGACATTATTTAGGTATATTCAAACTAACGTAACGCGGTAAAAGTTTATTAAATTGTATGAATTAAATCGCAAAATTTCAGTCAAACAGTTCAAATGTTTAACGTTGCAGTAAATACCCAAACAATTAACGTCAAATTCTGTGTAACGTTTCAAACTCCGCTAAACTGCGAACCCGTAAACCGTTCGTTTCAGTTGGGCGAATAAAGTTTTTTTTTTTTTAAAATTGAGTTTAGTCGTGTCGTGTATTCATTTTTTCCTAGTCTAGTTCAAAAAAATCGAGTACTCGAGTAATATCGAGTAAACGACTCGAAAATCATTCCAAAGTCGAATCCAAAGGCCGATTCTAAAAACGCAATAATTGAGCAATACCTCATAGTTATTCGTTTAATTATTTTTTGCTGTATACTATCAATATGCACACTATCACAGTGTTGGTCTCGGAAAAGTGTTTCCCTTAGTTGCTATTTCAATATTTCACGAAAATCTGTAAAGCTAAAATGGCAAAAAACCGAACCCATTATATTATCGTCACGCCGAATATAATTCGGTCAATTTTTACATCAGTTTTGATGATAATGCTACAAGAAAGTGTCTTACGTGAACCGCCACACAATTGTGTAGTCAAAAACGTAAGGAGAAACACTTAGGGGTATTTTTCTATACATAAAACTGAGAGATGAAAATCGAAATTTTTCGCTCGCCATCAGGTCTTGTGAGATTTTATTGGAAAGATCTTTAAAAATGCAATAAGTGACATGTTTTGTACTGATAAAGGCGATGATTTAATCTTCGAAAAAAAAAAAATGCTGAAATTAAAATGTCAATATTGAACAATAAATATGTTACCAAGAAAAAAATAAATTTTTTTTTCCTTTATTATACGTTTGAAAAAAATTTAGTAGGAGTGACCTATATTGCAGATTTTCGTGAAATATTAAATTTGAAAATAAGGGAGAAATAGGTAAATTACTTATCCACAAAACGATCGCGGCGAAATGAAATAAATTCGCTTAAACTGATGTCGAAATTTTAGCGATATGGCTGCTCAGCCGCAATATAATATAATGACTTACTAATCAATAAGTCTAGACTTAGAATCGACTCCGTCTTATACGCTGTAAAGTAGGGATTTTTGAAAAGAAACTCAATCGTGGCGCCTCTAGAACTGAAAATTAAAAAACACACACAGATTATACATTATTAACAATTATTATCGTATAGAGTTGGGCGAGTTTTTGTATTTTGAAATCGAGTCGAATCGAGTTCAAAATTCGAGTACTCGACCAACTCTGCAAACGTAGTAATTCATAATCGGTCGTTTTCCGTTGTGTACTATCAATAGTTACACTAACCGCAGTCTGGTCTAGTAATGATAATAGTATAATTGTTAGGTTAATAGTTAATAGTTAATAATTAATAATTATTTATTATCAAGGTGTGACGATTACGGTTTTTGTTGGAGTGCGTAAACGAAACGGGAAAACTATACAATAAACGTAAATGTTGTTGTACAGCAATACTTTGGTATTACAATATCAGTTGTAAACTCAAACCGTCGTATTCGCATCGGAAACATCTGAGTTTTAAGACATTTATACCTCTCTAGATGTGTAACATTTATCGATTTTAAATTGAACGGTCGAGAACTCGACCCGACTCGAGAAAACTCGATAAAATCGAGTACTCGGCCCAGCTCTTTGTAGACTTTTCCGCCAGAAAAAGAACAATAATTGTGTAAAACAAATTAAAATAGTGAACCAATACATAAATGTAAGATAATTTAAAAAAAAAAAAACCACGAGTTTAAAAATCAACAGTTGATATATTAACATTATAATATATAATACGAGGTGCGACAATAAAATAACGAGACTTTTTGAATAAAAGTTGTTTATTTTAAAAATGTTATAATTTAATGATTATCACCTTCAAAGTACCTTCCCTCAACATCAATACACTGTTGCATACGTCGCTGCCATTCTTGAAAACAGTGTTGCCAATTGCTTTCATTCAGCCCTTTTAGAAGTTCTGCCGTTTTCATTTTTACGTCATCAACTGTTTGAAAATGGGAAAAGAAATAAGAAGGAAATAATAAGAAGTCACAAGGAGCAAGGTCTGGCAAGTACGGGGGATGTTGAAGTACAGAAATTTTTTTTTCAGTTAAAAAACGTTGAATTGAAAATGCACTGTGAGCTGGAGCATTGTCTTGGTGAAGAACCCAGCCATTTTTCCATAGATCTGGTCGCTTCTTTCTGACACGTTCTCTTAATTTAATTAATACCTCTTTATAATAATATTGATTAATTAATTTTGTCGATTTTTTCAACGTTTTCGTGTGTTGAAGACGTGGTAGGACGTCCAGAACGATCATCGCCTTCGACGTCCTCCCTTCCACTACAAAACCGTTTGTGCCATTCAAAAACACGAGCTCTTGATAAACATTCTTCACCATAAACTTCACATAACATACGAAACGATTCCGCGGCAGTTTTTTTTAATTTAACAAGAAATTTAATGTTAACACATGTTGTTCGATTTTTATATCTAACATTTTTCGGCAGTATAGTCGAACTCGCACTAATAACAAGGCTACTAACGTATAAGAAAATGAATCGATGCCATCAGTGTTCATAGTACTTTTAGATAAGTGTTTTCTAATCATATTTCAATAATCGTTTTATAGATAACGTTAATAGTTTAGGTTTTATTCAAAAAGTCTCGTTATTTTATTGTCGCACCTCGTATTGTATGGTATTCGGTATAAGGGTGAACATGTTGAAAATATTCTTTGAAAATAAAAAATCATTGAACGATTCAATAGTAAACGTGTCAGAAATTACCGAAATAAAATGTACTCGAAATCTTTGTAAAAACTGCTGGTTTGTGATAAATGTAAATCGCACAATTAAAACTCGCGAATTAATTTATGTATTTCGTTATGTTAATGTATACGAACAATAATATAGCGAAAACGAATTGCGATAATCAAATAAATGCAACATATTTCTTATGTATTTTTTTTTTTTTTAATTCATGGATAGAGAATTTTTAAATCTCTTTTATATATTCTGACCCCAAAAAAAAAAAAAAAAAAGCTGTCGCCGCCAATGTAATCCCCATAAATCAACAAAATAAAATCAATTTTCATATCAAAAATACCGCACAACCCCGTGTAAAACACCCAACATTAATTTTTATCACAATAAAACATTGCGTACGTCACTCGGGTATAGTGTAGCTTTCTCTCTCGGTGAACGAATTTTTATAATCAGGTCAGCAGTCTCAGAGGTTACCCAGGGCCGCCGGCACAACGAGGGCTATGGGATCAATCGGCCCACGGTAAAAAATTACCCTGAGGCTAAAATATGTAGGTGTTTCTGTCGTCCCCATTAATTTCTATCGTGGTTATGGACAAATGAGATTAAAAACGAAAAAAGAACGATTAAAATATACAATTTGTCTAATACTCACAAATAAATCGGAACAATATTAAAAAAAAAAAAAAAAAACGTTTTATTATTATTTAAGAGCATTTTTAATATATTAATTTCAACTAAAAAAAAAAAAAAATTTCCAAAATAATGTTTAAATTACGTAATTTTCGGTAAGCATTAAAAACGATATTCCATATGTTCCAGTCCCCACGGTTTAAAAATCGTCCTGGTGCCGCTGAAATTACCTCCTTACAAACTTATATACAATTTTACTTCTTTATAATATTAATATAGTTACCTTCCTATGCTTTTAATTTTTTTTACAATATATACTGTTAAACGCAGTTTTAACGGTAAACGGGAAAGTTTCAAATTTTAATTGATTTATGAAAATATCAAATATTGTTTTTAAGTTTGACGAAAATTTATTTTCTACAAAATTGTAATTAAATGTCGGAGTAGAAAAGCGTTCCTGGTTATAATTAAATTGCATTGGAAAACGATTTCATTTTTTTTCAAGCCTCAACAGTGAATTATAAAAAAATTTGTAGAAAATAACTAAACACGCAGTGTTTACCGTCCAAAAACAAATTATTTTTCCTCGGAGTCGAGAAAATTTCCGATAACACTCGTTACTTTTCCTTAGTCCGTTTGAGTATGTATACATAAAACACAATTTTTAGAAATTTTGATGAAATTCGTTGATAATATCAACGACTTTTCGTCAATAAGGTTTTTTTAAAAAAAGAAAAAAAAAACACACACAATTTTCTCTGCTCGAAATCCGAAAACCGACAGTAACGCGTAAGTATTGCATTCGAGACAAACCGCCATCGCGTTAATAACTCGTATTATAATTTATAACGTAGTACACAATAAAATATGCGCACACATTATTTGCGATTAAAAACGTACTTGTTCTTTACTAAATTCGTTTCTTTCATGTAGGTCCAATTGTCATAATGAGCAGTGTTTGTTATTTCATATTCGATCACGGTGCATGTCGGCAGACAATTGCACAGCTTTTGCATTTCCGAGAGCGACGACGCTTCTGTAAAACGATAGTATTTCGTAAAATAAATTTTTATCGCGAAATGTGCACGGTGTGTATTTTTTTTTGGGGGGGGGGGATTTCGTCCGAAATGATTAAAAACGAATATAATATACGTTTAGTTATTATATAAATTGTTTTCATCTATTCATGCGGATAATATAACACGTGTATTATAAATAATGACCAGCGACGAGATATTTAAAGTAGATTTTTTTATATCAATTTACGTATAATAAAACTGCGAATTAATGCATCTGTTTCGTTATTATTACGAAACCAATTCGGATGGAGTTTTCGGGAAAATGTAAAGGGCTCGGAGTAACGTTAAGTCTCTTAAATTATTCCAACCGGGTCGACATGCGAATTTTAAAATTTCATTGCGTGGCTAAACGTAAGTAAAACGCGGCGGCGCTTTAAATTATTATTAATTTGGTCGTAACACGCGACAGAGACTTTTCCTGGGCGGAAACCCCGAAGGATGGTCGAAACGAAGGTTAGAAGGAAATATGGATATTCGGGCTAATTCTTATTCCGGAATACAACTGGCATAATCGTTAATATTGTACAAAATCAACAAATTACGTATAGCTCTTTGTATGCATTCTTTTTTCCCGGGACCGCATATTTTCATGCCTTTTGTTAAATCTAATCGAAAGTACAGGAAAAAAAAAAAAATAATAATAATTAATATCTTTTTCTATAAGTAATAGGTACAAATAAAATTAGATACTCACAAGCCGCCTCGAAAAAAATACAACCGCACATGGTAATGGTTTCGTTGATCTTGCACTCGTAATTGCAATTGCTCTCGGAATACTGTAGGAATATTGACAAATTTCTCTCGTTGTGCAAATAACATTTTCTGACCTCCAGTGATCGCCACTTCAAATGCCGATTTATTTTCTTCACGAACGGAGTGATTTGTATTCGCGTGTACGAATCCGGTACGACAAACGAACTAGGGTCGATCGAAAAAATTTCAATCGGGTTCGCCAACATAATCTAATAGAACGCTTCCAATCAGTAGTCGTGGTCGTGGGTCGTGATTTTATAATCGGTAAATAATATTCTACGTGTGTGGCTTTCACGCGACACGCATGCGTTTGTATCGTGTACCCGTACGAACACGTTAAGCCGTCTCCCGCGGAATTGCACGATACCGAGAGTTTAACCATAGACATTACAGTAATAATAATACGAATAATAAATTCGGAATGAAAAAATTACCGAATATACACGAGTATCAACGTACAAAACAGTCGCGGATACTGCTCGCGGTGCTAGGTGGGAAGTCGAACGGGAAAATAGGATATATAGAGCAATTTTATTCCGTCGTACCCAACAATAAATGACTGCTAACGAAATACGATTCCTGGCGAAGTCCGGTAAAACATGTTTTGAAATGCCGTAATTTCTACAATTATCTATCGAAATTTGAACGTATAAAACGCTTGTACCAAAAAAAAAAAAAAAAAACTATTACATTACATTTGGGTTTTTTTTTTTTTTTACAACTTATGTTGAATCTCGTATAAATATTTCAAGCATAATATCTGTTCGGCCAAAACAATTTCACCCGCATAAAACCAAATAAAAAATTTAAAAAAATATATCTCGAACACTTAAAATGCCTGTGAATAATTTAAACATTTTATAAAATTTGTCCCCATCCCTAGATAGGGCTAATATTAATACGCTCTGACGATTTTAAGTCCATACGATTATTTTTAACCGACAGACAACGAAAAGAAATAATCAAAATTAATGACTAGATCCGAAATTCTTTCAGAAAAGACGCTACACATGGAAAACCCGAATAAACTTCCCGGTAGGAAATCTTCGCTCAGACTCTCCAATAAAAATACTCGATAAGTACTTGTAACAGGTCTCCGTTTTTTTTTTTTATTTTTTTTATTTTTTTTTTTTTTGGTATTTTAAAAGTACCGTCGTAATTGGCGTCTGCGAAATACATCGCGTACCCATAATACTATATTTTGAAAAGCACAATGTATTTGTTACGCACCAGAAAACTGCCGTCGGCCAGATCAATGTTGGGACAGCTCAGTATTTCGTCTGTCTTCAACGAGTACAATACTACTCTAAAACGATGGTAGTAGCCTACTCCTCTCGTATTTTCCGGTCTCACCGGTAAATCGTTTGACAATACTTTTTTGTCTTTGTTGAAATACGCGGAGTAACCGTCGTCCAAATTCCACTTTGATATTATGTTATCTTTAAATGAACTCTGATTCGAAAAAAAATCCAAATACCTGACACAATAAAATAGCGTACAATCATTAAACGTCGGCGATTAAAACTTCGAATTATTTATTATTAGCGGAACTCGGAACTTTATGCACTAAAAAAAAAAAAAACAATTGTATATGTGCATACGTCGGTTAAACATGCAAATTTTTTAATATAAAATATACATTTATATGGGAATAAAGTTTATTATTAAACAAACAAAAAAACAAAAAAAAATTATTTTCACACCGCTCAAGACTAGACCAATCATAATAAATTTACAATCAATAATCGATAGTGTTATTCGATGTATAGACAAGGTGACGACAATGTGCAGCGGCTCTTTATTTTGAAATTATTTAAATAAAAATTCGCAATTATTTAAAATCTGTTTGTTGTTGGTTAAAAAACATAATTATATCCACTAATTTGTTTAAAATCTTTAAATATACACGCATGAATTTAGTGTTGCATATACAACATACATTTTCGTATTTTGATTGTACGTATAATTGAGTTTGTATCAAATCAGATTTTTAATACGCAGCTTCATATGAAAAAAAAAAAAAAACAAATGTATAAAGTTCCGAGTCCTGATTATCAGATTATACAATAAGTACGACACGCGGTCAAATTTCCCGATATCGGGAAACGATCGCTTAAATATTGTCTATTTTGATAGCTGATATTCATATCCTGGAATAGAAAATAGAAATATTAAATCCTGTCTGTGAAGGGAATACGGACCGTATTATAGCGGACACTTATTTCAGCTAATCGTCGAATACAGTTCAAAAAAAAGAGTTGTAAAAAAACGTTGATGTTTTGTAATTTTTACTGATTTTTTACCTCTGGTAATATTGGCCGCGAACCATTTGAAACATCGGTATCAGATTGAGCGTAAAACAAGTTCCGAACATGAACAATGATGGTTGAACGAATTCGCAAATGTTTTTAATCGTAAAGTTTTGCCATTTGACATGCGATTGAAACATTTCCGAACAGGTAACCGAATAATCCTGTGTTAAAAAAAAAAAATAAAAAAATTATAGCCAATTATGTGAAATATCGAAGCAAATACTAATATGGCACGTACGCAAGGCCGGGCGGGCATCGTGATTTTCTAAATACAGAAAATACAGAACTCGGGATTTCACTAATATTGTACACTTACCAAATGAGAATTAACATATATAAATTATGGTAATTTGCCTTCGACCGACGTTCTACTTAAAACACACAAAACTAACCGGGAAATAATTTAAATTTGAATTAAAACCAAATCGTGTAAAAAATTAACGCGTTGATCAATTTGATTAATGTTGACTTGATCAACTGCCTTGCCGAGCATAGGAATGGCAATCAATTACATTTGATTATATTTCGCTTTTGAAACACCTAACGGTTGAATAGAATTATACTCACGTTCACCCATTTCTTGTATATGTCGTAATCAATGTAATTCAGTGATGTTTGTCCCATTATGTCCACGGGTTGGTTATAATTCGAATAACAGAGTAAATTCAGATAATTGTGTAGACTGTCCCTGAATGAAAAAAAAAAAAAATGATAAATTAATATTACTGTAGCGATAGAAATGTGATTTGTCTTTACTATTTATTGCGTTCATTACAGATTACGTGGTTTCTTTTTCGGTATTATTGCGCTTTCGAATGTATTTCAATGTAATCAAATTCGAGAAATGTATTAGCTTTTACGGGTCGCAGTCAGTTGAACATGGAAATTTGAGCGCAATTAATTTAATGCGAATACAATTTCAGCGCATATTATGCTTCTGGCATCTTTTAAGTCACGTTCACAATGTTTTACAGTGGGTCCCGACAACGTAAGGGGCAGATTTATCCTCCGTATTTTTTATTTATGATTTTCTCCCCTTCCCCCGTGACCTCATATCCGGCGTAGGTTTCGAAAAAATAAATCGTGAGTTATTTTCGATCAATCGCGAAGCTTGCTCACGGAGGACGACCGAAGGATCAAAACACCGACATAGTGTTCCTTGTGGTGGTGGCGGTGGTGATGGTGGAAATAAGGGACGAAAAGTGGAATGAGTGGGCCGTGACATGTTTTTAAATGTCGCTGCCCGTGACAATTTGAATTAAACAGTAATTACTGTTTTATATTGCATTCGTGTCACCGGGGCGACCCGGAAAGGAATTCAATTTTCATATTAAAATACCGAAAATCCAGCGACGGTTAGGTGTTAAATTTCACGACAAAATGTAGACAGCCGACCTTCCCTTTGTCAAGCGCGCAAAGTTCCATCGGAGTCCGGAATAAAACTGTGATATTCAATTTCACGTACAAATGATAAATTAAATATAACCCATTTTCCCCAAACATCCCACCTACAACGGAGTCAGTGACCCACCAATGACGCAAAGTGTGTCGGATTAATTAAATACAGATTTTTTTTTTAACTCATTTTTTCGCCGATAAATTCCGTATACGTGTTTGAAAATCGATCTAGTATTGTGGCAAATCGCCATTTTACAGGAGTTCAATAATATCTGATAAAATCTCAAAAACACGATCAAAGTTATAGAACGTTGAAAAACCAAATGTGGTAGTGCATAAAGATACATTTTTTTTTTTTTTTTATTACAGGATATATATTTTTGTACTTGATTATTATTAGGTTTTTTTTTTTTTTTTGCTATAGACGTTAAATAAAAGCGCTATACACTGGCTTCGGCTCGACCATGTGTAAACCGATTAGTTTTATTCGGACCAATAACTTACCAGTTCGGACGGTTAGTTTCGTTTCCCGGTTGCCGTTTTCGCAACTGGTTCACCGGACATATTTTTATCGACGGGAAAGGTATTTCGTAAATGTCCGTTTCCGTGTTTTCAATTAACATCACGGTGGGATTCTTAATCCAAATGTTCGTCAAGAACACTAGAGCGGAAACGGTGCCCGATATCATGCAGATAAATACCAGTATCCAAAACGCCCTGTAAACACATTATATCCGTTTTGAATGTTATCGTGCGCCAGCGATAACACTGCGGGACGTAATTTTTCACGATATCGTATGCTCTCGTAATTTTTTCACCGTGTTCGGTTAGATTTTATAAATATTCGACGGGGACGCAGATGTCGTTTCCATACACCGTACGGCTGGGCGCACACCTGAAGAGCAAAACTGCTCCGAGCTGCTCGGAACAAATTCCATTCACATTGACAAAACAGAACAGAACCAGACACAATAATTCTGGATTCATTTTTGTTATTAAACACCAGTCGTCAAGATGAGTTCTGACGAAGACGACGTCATTGTGCCGCTTATGTGGCAATTTTTATTAAATAGCAAAAGCAGTAAAAAAAAAAAAAAATAACGCAAAATTTCGATGCATGAAATAAACCAAAAACGGTTAGAAAATATTACGATTTTAATTTTTTTTGCCGAATTACGTGAAGACGAGTTTAAATTCAAAAATTTTACTCGCAATAGTCATAGATAGATTTTCTTAAAAATACTACATTTATTAATTTCTCTGGATCACATGCCATTTTAAATTAATATGATATAATTTTTTTATAAATTATAATTTTTGATATTGACTGATTAGTGTGCTCAATTACTTTACACATGTTCAAATTATGTCCAAACAGCTCCGAGCTGCTCGGAGCAGTTTTGCTCTATAGGTGTGCGCCCAGCCGTAGGCAGACGATAATATTTTATGTCTATACCGGTCAACACGCGGGAAACACGCAATTCGGTACGGTCAAGACAGCTAGTTACACATACGAGAAATGGTTATAAAAAAAAAAAAAAAAAAAACGGACTTTGTGATAAAAATATCGTTTATATTAAAAATTAACTATGATCCCCTTTCGTATACTCTCCTCCTCTATTTACACATCGCTGCATACGCGTCTTACATTGTCCAGAGCAATGTTGCTAGTCATCGGATGTCAGGCCTTTGAGTTGGTCCTCCGTTTTTGCCTTTATCTCTACTGAGGTTTGGAATCGAGTTCCTTTCAAAGCAGTTCTCACAGTTTTGAGAATAGACGAAAGTCACATGGGGCTAGATCTGACGAATACGTGGGATGTTCGAGTATTGAGATGCGTTTTTCAGCCAAGAATTGCCCAACGGAGAATGCGTTGTGCGCTGGCGCATTGTCTTGAATCCACCGCATTGTTTTTCCAAAATTCTGGTATTTTCTTCCTCACTCAGCGCATTCTCTGAGCATAATCAGGACTTCAATAAAGTATTTTTGGTTTACCGTTTGACCTCCAGGCACCCATTCAATCATTATTATTCCTTTTTATAATCGAAGAATGCGATTAGCATCGCCTTTAATTTGGATTTGCTCAATCGAACTTGTTTGATCCTCGGCGAAGTTGGAATCTTCCTGTGCATTGATTGTCGTTGTGTGTCGGGGCCATATTGAAATGTCCATGTTTCATCACATATAATGACATTTTCTAGTAAAATTGGTTGCTCGTTTAGCCGTTTAGTTATGTCGGAACAAATGACTCGTCTTATTGATCCTGAGCGAGATTTTTCGGTACCATTTTTGCACAAACTTTTTTCATATTAAATTTATCATGTAAAATTCGTCGAACTGTTTCTTTATCAATATTTATTATGGTTGCAAGCATTCTTATACTAAGTCGTCGGTCATTTCGAACAGTTTCGTTAATTTTGTCGATGTTTTCGTCGGCTTTCGATGTTCTAAGACGACATCATCGTCACGTCTACCGCTTTCCGTCCCTTGCTAAAACATTTATGCCACTCAAATACTCGCGTGTGTGTGATATGGTTACCTCCCCATAAATTTCAATCAACAGTTTGAGATTATGTTAATTTGACAAGGAATTTTAAATTAACGCGTTGTTCGATTTTTAAATTCGGCATAATTCCGGCAATATCGTATTATTCAGCGTCTAATTCAAATAACGCATGAACGCCAATTAAATTACCGAAACCGATAAAAATGACATAATCTAACGCAGAAATCTTTAAATTTCTGTCTATATCTGTCCCGTTATAAAAAAACATAATATTATCTCAAGAGCTTATAGGCCAGTAATCCCGTTTTTAAATAGTCACACCCCGTATATTATACAATACGCGGTATTTCGTACCCCGTATTATATTTATTCCATTTTTTTGTTTTGTTTCGATTCGTCATTTACGAGAAAGTTTTCGCCAACGATATTTTAGCACGTCTCTATTATCCAATGTCTGTGTGCAACAACCATTGCCGGATTAACAAATCAGCAAATAAGCAAATAACCATAAGGCCCTGGGAAAAATCCGGCCCGTCGAATGGCCGGTATTTTTTATTTCGTATCGAGAAAATTAACAATCTGTACGTTTACAACACGTACGAGTATGTTTGACAATACGACCGGCATTTAAGAAATATATTTCACGATTATGGCCGGACGCCGGGCGCCGGTCTTTGATAACTCGTCTAATAATTGTAATAATATATTAGTCGAATAATAATCGAACGCAGCTGCATTTCTTATCTATGCAAATTACACGACACAAAATTAAATGCGACTGACAGTGTTTTCCAAACGTTGAAATGTTATTACGTTTATGTCGTTCTCGTGTGTGCGCTAATTGTACCGGTGAAAATTATTTTTTTTTCCCCGATCAAAATTATTAATGACCGTATTACGATCATCACTATCAGAAAATAATCTGCCAGAATTTTGGTATTTTCAGCGTCGAGAGCGATTTTATAAAATGTTATACGATTTTTTCCAAATGAAATAGCTAGAAAAAATGAGCATCAACAAGTTCACAGTTACGATGACTGTACACCACTGGTTCCCAAACTGGGGGGCGTGAACGCATTGCTGGGGAGGCCCAAGCAGTTATAAAAAATAAGATTGTATAACGTCGATTATTTAAAGTTTGGTTTCACGTTCATTGAAAAGGACGGCATCCAGTGTGTTATTTGTCACGATGCTCTCCGACTCTCTCGACATTTCTAGTCGACTAGAACGACATTTAACCACAGCTCATCCGATGCTAAAAGAAAAACCTAAAGAGTTTTTCGTTGCTAAAAAAAAATTCTTTAAGTAAATTGAATCTTGACAGTACCGGAGAATTTCAACAAAATAATGAATGTTACATTTTATTATTTACTATTATTTATATTTTATAATTATTATTATAATTATTATCATCAATAAAAAAAGTAAACGTTCCCCGAATATTGTATAGTTTATATGTTAAGTACACAAAAAAAGGTGATCGATTTTCTTCAATTTATAGGAAGGGGGGCGCGAGCTTTTTGAAAATCTACAAGTGGGTCGTAGAATAGAAGAGGTTGGGAACCACTGCTGTAAATAATGCTGACTAATTTTATAATAATCATAAATATATTTTCGTATTCATCTATAATTTAAAAATGTATTAGATAAATTAAATGTTTTCAATTTGATATGATTATGTATTAAATATTAATTATATTCAGAAATAAAATTATAAAGCATGACATTTCTTTTTTTTTAATTTATAGTTCAGATAGTTCAGAGGTACGGCCGAGTTACAGGACTGGTGTATACCGTATTTTTATTATTTATTATTATTATTATTATTTTATTTTTTTTTTTTGCCCATTGTGGGCAATTAGGCCGGTCTGACTTATTTGCTTAAGGCCCTAAATCCGTCACCGGCGACAACCAGAACAAGGCAATGCCTAACTGAATAGAAAATGTTTAAAATGTACTAAAAACCATCTTAAATATCATCGATAAAAAAAATGTATTTGCATTCCATTTTATTATTTAAGGTAATATTGACGTCTAGCCGTAGTGACCAAATTGTCAAAATCGACATTTTTAAAAACTAACAATTAAAACTTGAAGGAGGTGTCTTATTATCATGTAATCATATTTATTTATCAAAAAAAAAAAAAAAAAAAAAACCTCGGCATCTACGTGCGTGTTATATTTCCATAACTAACGACCGGCGGACGAGTTGTGCAGATACAATTCTGATTGCTGCAAAATTCGACATGCTTTTTTTTTTTTTCTATACAATTGTACTAGTAATACTGATTTTCGTAAAAAAAAAAAAAAATAATAATAATAATAAATAAAACGGAGGTGCCACCCTCGTTTTTATTATAGTAAGTTTTCGAAAGTTTTCTATTGATCGAGTACCGACGGCGCGCTTGGCGTATACGAAAATGGTAAACGTACGGCGTCGTGGTGTTTAATAAAAACCTAAATAAAAATATTAAAAAAAAAAAAAAAAAAAAAAAATGTCTCTTCGGTAGAATGTTTTAACATTATTAACCCTACCCACTTTAAATATACGCCATAGTGCCATCGAACGTTTATACTTGCCGTCGTCAAAGTGCCGAACGAGTATTTCGCATTATTCTTTTAAAGTTTTAAATATACTGCGATGTATATTGAGACTACTCGCATTTTTTCCGATATAATATTATACATCCATGCTCTCGAGGTTGTCGAAAATATAGTTTTAGTTTTATGCATTATATCTCATCCTTGGAAAGTTATCGAAACAAACGAAAAAAAAAAAAACGCTAACATACCCTGTTCGTTCTTCAATTATTATTACAGTTATTGTAATACGTTTACCGTGTAATTCTGTATTGGACCGAGAGCAACAAATTGAATGTACAGGGTGCGGCAGAGCCGACTGACGAGTTTAATGAGGCCATTAGCCTGTGATAAGATAAGAGCAGGCCTTAATAAGTGGCGGTATTTTGAATTGTACGGTAATGCCGTTTTTATTCGTAATCATGGTCTGGACAGGTAGGTACGTCGTGGTTTCGTCGTGCGTGCGTATTACGAAATTAATCATTCTGTGATCGCCACAAAAAGAGCTTTTCGTATACACTTCGGCGTTCCACGTGCTGAATCTGTTCCTTCTGCTAACACTATCGAATTGTGGATACGGCACTTGGAAGAAACCGGAAGTACCCTAAGTAGACTTGGACACAGAGCACCACCCAGAACGGTAAGAACCCCCGAAAATGTGCAGTTGGTTAGAGAGTCAATTGAGCGGTCACAAAGACGCTCAGCCCGGAAACACGCTATGTAACTTTGGGAATCTCAGACGATTCTTTGAGGAGAATTCTTCTTCTTGCTGGCCAGCACGGTCCCCCAGATTTAAGCATGTGTGATGTTTTCCTCTGGGGCTACCTTAAGGATAAGGTTTTCAGACGTCGCCCACATACCATAGAAGAAATTAAACAGTAAATCACCGTGCAAGTCGAGGCCATACCAGACGAAATGTGCCGAAAATCATATGAGAGCTTCAGAGATCGTCTACAACAGTTTATCAATGCTGACGGCCGCCATCTTGGAGATATAATTTTCAAAAAATAATTTTTAAAAATGGGATTGAATATTGATTTAAATTTAAAAAAAAAACCTTTTCTCTAAGTTTTACTGTTCGTTATTTATAGACCATCAAAACTCGTCAGTCGGTTCAGCCGCACCCTTTATATGAGGAAATTTCGTATATTTCGTACAATTAATATCCGCCCCTGTTCACCCCGCGATTGTCAGACGTCTGCGTACGAATTATATATATAAATAATAATAACAATAAACAATTTATAATTTTGAAACAAATTTCCAAAGCGGTATACTGATACGAACAAATCATTTAAACGACGAATCCCTGAACCAAACTTTAAAAACGTCGAATAATGGTCGAAATTCCAATTTAACGTACACGGTGCAAATATTTCCTCATGGGTAGTCATCGGTGTGGGAGGGATTGGCTCCACCTAAAATGTCAACAGCCCTTCGGAGTTTAAACTTGCGAATTTATCTATTTCGTTTGTAGGCGATGACGAAAATACAAATAGTACAGTAAAACTTCCATATAACGAAGTCTGATGGGGAACAAAAAAAAATTCGTAATACAGAGAAATTCGTTAAATAGAATTACATGTTTTTTTTTTTTTTTCATATGTATCAATTTTTTAATTCCATATCCTATATTTTATATTAAAAATAAACATAAAACATCATATTATACCTACATATATATTATGTATTTTTTAATCTTATTTTAAAAGAAATAATCAGTGAGTTTCGTTTGTTTATTATTGTTTATAAATTATACTGTTTTCGTAAAATGTTTTTATTTTGATGATTTTAAAACAAATTTCATCCGAAACATTTGCTTGTTGTCTAAAACCATTTCTCACAACAGAAAAGGCGTTTAGTATGTCTTTTCCCGTGAGTTTAGATAATTCTTCTGCCCGATCTCATTCGATTTCATCACATTTTGTACGATTACGTTTACGTCAGTATCGGAACTGCAGCACGCAGTACTGCAGTCAAATTAACCGGCTAGCCTATCAATGTCTTATCTTTAATGCGAACAATAAAATCGTAGGTGTTTTAGAACAATATTTGATATTGGATAGTGACAAAATTTACAAAAATAGGTTTGTTATCGAATTCTTTATAGGAAGATCAGATTCGTTATACAGAGATAAATTTACACATGATTAACATGATACACATAAAGGTCGTGATTCTCAAAAATAATTCGTCAAACAGAACAGTTCGTTAAATGGAAGTCCGTTATATAGAAGTTTTACTGTAATTGTTTTTTTTTTTCAATCGGTATCAAAATTCACGCTGAACTTGTACGCAGTATCGAATGACAATAGTAATCCGATATTGTACGAATACAGGAGTTTGAAATATCTCTGCAATACTGACGATATTATAAACACGTTTGCTAAAAAAAACAAAATAATCATAATTATTATTGTACTGGTATATTAACTGTATTGTATTATTTAGGGATATATATATATATATATATATTTTTTTTTTTTTGTATGACCTGTTGGTGAAGTTTGTTATAATAAATATTATTTGACGTGTTTAAATGTTAAATAAAACCGTGGATATTCAAGTATTGCTGGATCACACAACAGTCCCACAAAAAGAATTAGCAAAATATTTGGGTGTGCGCCATCATGGAAACATCATGTCCGACAGAAAAAATCACAAATCAAAGAAGAAAAAAATGCACGAATTGTATTTGGATAACTTGGAAGACATTCCGCACAAGACCTTGCTAAACAAATGACTCCTTTACGTGGATATCATCAAACCGATTCGGGCTAGTGGCATCCAGCTATGTGGGGCTGTGCCAGCAAATCCAACATCAACAAGTTATTCAACGTCGTTAAAATATCGTTCTTCGTACAATTGTAGTAGCATATCGGGTTCGGTGGAAACGGCACCGTACACCGCGATCGGACCATCCAGGACGAAATCAAAAAGTTTGCCGACAAACATGCCAATAGATTAGAGCTGCATGCCGGTGTAACTGCCAAACAACTTCTCGACATCTCGCAAGACATCGGGCGCCTTAAACGCTCGAAGTCGTATGTTTTAATTCAAGTAACTAAGACTAAGAACCGGGACTACCTCATCGGATGGTACAACCCCAAACGTGTATTCGTGTATATTTACTACTCTTGTATTATTTGTTATTTATACATCCATTATCCACTTTATTTATAAAGACTATTTAGGCTGTCGTCTAAATAGAAAATGCCTATGGCTATTTAAAGAAAAAAAAAAAGTTTTATTTACTCCGGACAACGATTGATTTTCACTCCCCCACCCAAAAAAAAAATATCCGCCTACGGTACCGGTAAAATGCTTAAAATTATAAATTAATATAGATATATTTTTTTTTTTTTTGATTATCTGCTTTATATTTCGTTTAACGACCCGTTTTGACTGACTTTTCAACGTGCGATCTGTTCTTCATCACTAAATACCGCATCCCGTATGTGGTGGTCTTTTCGCAATATTCGTAAAACCAATTGTGTTCCGTCATTGTTGATGGTACTGCTACTTAATTGTTTTACGACGTAACAAAAACGTTCAAAAAACTAAACGCGAAAATAATGCGGTACTGCGGTACGTATGCACTGGCGGGACTGTCGGCCGGTCCGCAAACGCAATTTTCGTACGGCCCGCCCGACTAGAAATTATACAATACGTTTTGTCCGATTAAAATCGGTCGGTCATTAATAATTATTACTATCGAGTGCATTTTATTATTATTATTTTTTTTTTTTTTTTTTTTTTTGTAATAATCGTTCGTTATAGTCGAGTGATAGTTTCGATAAAACGCAATTGCTTATAATGTGGTTCCCTCCGGAGGATTAACGTGTGTACGGTTAACCGCGATAATGATCGCCGACAATATTCAAAAATAAATTGATAAAATAAATAAATCATCGGGCCCAGCGGGGGGTCTATCAATATAAATTACTATTGGTGGTCGACTGTCCAGATATCGATTCGAACCACCGGCCGATTATGGAAATGCCGACGTGTTTCGCACCCGTGCCCGGGTTACGGTTGTCGGAAATGTGGAAACGTATCAATTAATTCGGTCGGTCCGTGTGTGTCTGTGCGCACAGTTCGGTTTTAAACGTATTTCGATGGATTTCATTTTGAAAATCGTATTGATTTGTTACTCGACAACGTAAACGGCAATCGGACGTGTCGAATACGTAATAAACACTGTAAACAGCTAAAGATAACTAACTAAAAAAAAAAAACACCCTAGAAATGTTCACGGCGTTTCGCGTACGGTTTTCCGGTGCAATTGTGGTAGACACAATTTGTTCGGCTCAGAAAAAATGCTCAACGATCTGGTAGTACACAAACACACGAATTGTACAAATTATCAATTTTAATTCATCAAAGCAATCGTTTTACGTTACCAAAAACTTATCGTTTGCGTACAGGTTTAAACTTTAATTAAATCCCCTATCCTATACCTCGCTACATTGCCTTATCACCGACGACGGTGCGTGGCTTGTCGGACATTTTACATTTTTTTTTAAAAATTACATTGTTTTATATTTGTCTGGTTTAATGAAAATATAACGTACTCACAACATATTGTATAATATTGGATAAAATACATAAATTTATTAGTTATTAGTAGCTATTACTTATTAACGAGTTATATAGCCCACCATACGTAATAAAAGAAAAAAAGCAATAAATAATAAATTGTTTTTTTTCTCTCTCTCGAAATATTCGATTTTATCGTTAGTTTTAAATAATAATAGTATAATAGGTACTGCATACATTTTGATTTCTCTGGGGAAATCATTTATTAATTTTGAACGAATAATACAATATGTCGTGACCTGTATCGCGTACCCATATCGGCGCCTGAGATACGAACTTAACTGCGGTAGGGGATGCACGAACGAGGCCAATCGATCCCTCCGGTGAGTAATCGGAATACGGTGGATCTGTTATCTAATAAAATATCGAACTCCGAAAATCTAACAAGATTTTATTTTTGTTTTTTCTTTAAATATACATTTATTTGGTAATTCGTTCACCAATTCATTCGGTGTCGTATTGTTACAGAAAAAAAAAAAAGAAACAACAACAAATTTCCGCTGTCATTCGTGACGTGCGGTATTAATAACAACTATAGGCTATACGGTTCTCCTAAGGTTTCCCGCAAAGTCGGTCGTCGTCTGGTTGTAATTCTATTAAAATTTTTTTAGAATTTTACGAACCGTCCACTAAGTGTAACTAATAAGAATAAAAGAAAAGAAAAACCCACGAAGTCGTTTCGCAACAAGAAATAAAGATTATGCCGGAACGTACGTAGAACGCACGTCCTTTGACCAGGTAATAATAATTTAAATAAGAAACCTGCTGTAGAATTAACGTAAAAAGGACAATCATTTTTAAAAAAAAAAAAAACCGTCATGCATCACGACACGCATATTGAATATTGATCGGCATTGTATTAGCTGTGTGCGACATTTTATTTCAATTTCAGTCCCGAAGAAGACTCAAAGACATTTTGGCCCGGTCGTTTCGATTATTTAATACCGGCATGACGGATAGAATAGATTAAATAACGAACCTTACGGTTAACCGCCCGCTATACTTTTACAGCCCGGCAATTGTCTCCGGTACGCATAACGTAAATAATACGTACGTTAACACGGTTAAATCCCCGGGGAAAAAAAAAATGCGTCGTAGCTGTCCATAATGATATAATAATATAACGGAACGCCCACTTGGTCCGGAAGCGTCGTACAATATTAGTGTTTATAGTCGATTGTGATACGGATTCGAATCGTCTCTAAAAAATGTCATACTGTCGTGCACGAAGTAATATTGTTACAATCAGTACCTGAGACGGAAATAATAATCTTATCAAGACAAAGATATAAGATAATCGCGCCAAAATTATTTAGATCAGAGGTTCCCAAACTATGGGTGGCGATTGAACTATTGGTGGTTCGCGTTTAGTTTTGAAACACACCCCTGTCCCCCTAGTGTGCTGTTAATATTATTTAGGTGAAAAAAAAAAAACCCCAAGACCTGTGGTCGGGCGCGTTGATGACGACTCGTCTCTAGGGGTTTTTTTCCCCCTCGTTATTCCATATTACTATATGTTTCTGTACGCGTACAATACAGTAGTGCCTACTTAGTCGACAGCGGTAAAACCTGCATAGGTATAGGCACTCAATTCTGGTACGAGTCACACTTGTGCCCAATTTGTAATAATTATCTGTCGTCGTAAAGAACAGAAACAATGAGGGGAAAATGCGATTTTACACGTCTCCCCGTCCCCGCCCGTTATATGAACACTTGGGGATGTCTTAACCCGTAGTTGTTTTTTTTTTTTTTTTTTTTGTCACAATCGTTATTCTCAAACGTGTACCGCGAGTTGGGATGCAAATGTTCCGGGAGTATTGCGCGTGTACCGTGGAATCGAAATAACCTAATTAAATTGTAAAAAAAAAAAAAAAAAAACGGCGCCTCGTCATAATAATATTATGCGGTATCGTTATATTCCCGTGTAACCGGACACGGCCGGAAATCGACGAGAAATAAAGCGAAAACCTCTGAGACTTCGGTGCTAGGAGCGTTCGTATTATAGGAATTCACATTTAAACCTCTACAATTTATAACAATTGGACGAGACTAGGCTGTGGCCCACAAATATGTGGACATTTTACGTCCGGACATCATTGCGTTCTAGTCCGCGGTCGTCAGGTTATTGTCATTAGGCTTGACGATTTTTAGCTGTTTAAATCAATACGTCCGGCGTATTTAATACGGCTATTACAAAGCAAAAATCAAATACAAATATTACGAGGACGCGATACACACCGCCCCGCCCGCCCCACTGTATTCGATTATAATCATAATCTTTTGGTATTTACAGCGGAATCGCTGAAATTTCACGGTACATCACCGCGTAGAATATTATCTGTGCCGTAGCATTTGATAGCGTTGCCCAATCATTTTCTATAAGTGTATTAAAAAACCAAACGATAACTTGTATCGTGGTAATATTCTAATAAAAAAAAAAACCAAGAGTATCTACACTACATACAGATACATCGGTACATGTATATGTCTTGTTTCTACTGAACATAGTTGACATAAGAATGTCGATGTCAATTTGGTATTAGATACGAGGAGACGAAGATTAAACTGTAGGTAATTTTTTTAACACGTGTAAAAAATAAACGAGTTTCAAAGACAGGAATTATTTATTTATTTTTCAAAGACAGCAATTATTTTTATTCAGTATACATTTTCCTAAATTTTTAAATGGAAGACGCGGTGACACTAAACGTTCAGAGATAGGATCGAGAGGCGGTAAATCAGACGGAAATGGAGAATAACAAAAACCGTTAATCGTAGCAAAACGGGGAACTTTGTTACTGAGCAGAGTTTTATAACAAGTATTGCACACGCTCATATTATGAGAATCTGGGTATTTTTCGAGCAAAAAATCTACGGCTTTCTGGGGAACGTGCTTCATATCTTTGTCGAACCAAAGGCGATGCGCAAACAGCGCAGGAAACACCGAATTTGTTTTGGATAAAACGAAAATTGAATTCGTTATCAGCGACGGAAAATTCGTCAATACAGACATTTCGCGGCGGTTCGGTTATCGGAATGACGATTTTGAGCTTGTTCTTTAAACGAGCGTCGCGGTAACATTCTCGGTGTCGGACAAATTAACAGAATGACCCCCAGCCATAAGACATATACATGTCAAAACACTTGCTGCAATAACGGCACGGGACTACTTGTACATTTATTCGATAGTGAATTTGAATAAATTCGAGTTGATAAAGCGCAATTATTTATTTTTTTTTTTTGCTTTTCCGAAAACGTCGTCAAAATTGCCTATACGCGACCCCTTAAATGCGGACGGCGAAATTCGCTTCCTCTCAATTGAATAATATTGATAATAATTGTGTGGACGAAATTTTATCACTGATAACGGAAACCGATCGGTAACAACAGTACCGGTGGCCACTATCGCTTGTGATAGTACACTCTAACCCACGTCGTTCGTACTAGGAAATTGCCAACGTATTAATGAGATTACTACCGAACACCAATTTATAGTTCTACTAGTTGTTAGCCGGAATTCTATTTTTTTTTTTTTTTTTTTTTTTTTCATGTCATACGAAACAATATTACGTTTAATAATGTCTCGGAAATATTACGATTAAATAAAACAGCGCTGTTCCTTTTCATGTTCGAGTAATAACGTAATGCAAGTATACATTATAATACATTAAACAATATATATATATGTACGTATATTGTTCGAACTTCACGAGCTGTGCAGTGATGAATTTTAAAAACAATATCCACCGCTGATTCTATGGCGCTATAAACAATAGAAATATTTTTACGTGACGTCGTAATCACAACTAGAAATATCTGTCAAAAAATAAAAATAAAAAAAAATAAAAAAATAGATTAAATATATTTTAAGAGAAGTATATAAATTATAATCGCAATGATTTTTTTTTTTCAATGATTTCGTTTAAAAATATTTAATATGGAAATGTTTTAGCTGGTAACCGGGTATTAAGGTTATGTGAGGCCCCACGGCCCAACATATTTTGGGGCCATTTAAATGCTAAAATACTTAAATATTTTAATTATGATATGGATAAAAAATCAGGTTTTGTTTAAATCTCTGTAACTTTAATGTTTATTCGAATTTCAAAATCGACTGTAACAAAAGTACTATTTCCTATCAATTAAAACGCAAACATATTAATTCATAAAACAAATACTAAAATAATTTTCATTAAAATACGCAGGTGTGCGTACATAAAAAAAAATATATCGTATTTAATCATTAAATACCGATTTATGATTTTTTCCCAGCTTTATCATTCGCAGTCTTCTAAACCATTTAAACCATTTCATAATTAAAACTTGATAATAGTTCATGTTCAATACAAATTAAAAACAAGCAGTTTAAGTGTTTTTGGCACTTGGCCTTCTAAGCTTTTCTTTAATTGAATTTAAATAAGAAAATGAGATCCATGAATCCACTGAAGTTGGTAATCGTAATTGATAAAAAAAAAAAAAAAAAAAAAAAATGCTGAAAGTTATTATTATGTTTAGAAATAAACTTAATCTATTTGATTTTAAACATATGTGTATACTAGAAATACTTCATTCGGCAATTTCATGTTCCGATAGATACGCTTTTTTTAATATATACATTCTAAAAATAATTAAATTGTCATTAATATATACTGAACTATTACCATTTATTATATTAACAAATATGAATTTTGACTTAATGATAACCCCACATCTTAGTGTTATGAAACACGTTCACTATTAATTCAAAAAAATTATCCGACAAAGATTAATAAATAATAGCATGCAAGCGTATTTCGGCACTAACAAATTGCTTATAATAATTATTATTGTATTTTTGATATTTTTTTGTAACATATTTACATATTGTACATAACAATAAATAAAAATGCTGTTTTGTTAATTTGGCTTACACGTAAAAATAGCATTGATACATTTATTGACTCAGTATTATTAGTTGATATTAGATAACGGATTTATATGTAATAAAAATACAAAAATATATACATAAGTATGGAAGTATAGTTTATAAAATATGTGAGGGGGGGGGAAATGTGTTGCGTTAAATAATTACAAATTATTTTAAACGATCGAATGTTAAATGTCGACTAAAATGGTCTCAAAACAATTTTATTACGGCCAAAACGATCGTTCCGCCATCAACCGAGGGTGATTGGAGCGTATTTGAAGCGCGTGATAACTGGATGCGACAATTCCAAAGTTTTAGAAGGACGTCTGCCATTGATTGTCTTGAAATCAATAAAGCCAGGATAATATTCTGTAACGGCATAGATTATCTTTTTAACAACACCTATTGCAACACCTAATCTTGTATTTAATACAATTCAATTACATTTCACTGCGTGAAAAACACGAGCAAGATAACGACTAGAGACATGAATCACGACAACATATCGATAAATAGCGGTTTTCGATAACTGCAACATGGCATACGATAAACGTATAACAGACAACACGATAAAATATGTTTAAAAATATTTACGAATCGGTGAAATGTGTAAAATAAAATTAGCGTAATTATGATAAGAACGATTTAAATCGTGAAAATTTCATATCATGTTTAAAATATCATATACTAATAAAAATATGCATTTGCATATAAATCCGTTCACTAGTTATGTTACATGCACATTTCACGAAGCAATTAGGTATACAACGTATTGTAACATTTGGATCGGCAATCCATTGTGTGTGTTTTATGAAATACCTATTAAAATAGACAGTGAAAATGCGACAATGATATATAAAAATAAAAATAAATCAAACTGGTAAAAATAACAAAGGCGGACGCTGTATTTAGTTTAAAAAATGCAATCGTTGCATGGTGGATTAGGCTAGATTCTCATTAGTCACTAAAAATGTTTTTTTTTAATTTTTTTATCATTAAGGAAATTATACAATCTGTACCCGTATGGTACAATAAGCATAAGCGAATGTAACAGGAATAAAACAATAGTATAAGTGATTAGTATTAAAAGTATTTACAACAGTCCCTACTTATATAATAACACTAATATTATTTTGCATGAAATGCATGAACTGAAGAGGCTGTCCAGCGACAGTACTTCGGCGGGAATTTTTTATTTTATTTTTTTGTATTGTAATTATTATTTGTTTATTTATTTATTTTATTCGCTCGTGGGCTATGCTAACCAGTTTGATCATCGACTAAGAAATCTCTGGGCCACATTCGCTTAAGTCGCCTTGTAGTATTACCAGGAAGGGAGTTTGAGGGTAGTAGGTATAAGAGGGCTTGGTATAAGTTAGTATTAAGGGGGGTTGGAGTGATTGTGGAGTCTTTTGTGGAATTTTTTGTAGAGGTGTTTTGCGACTTCTTCAACGAAAGGTATATGTAGGTCAGTGTGAAGAGTGTCATTGGAGACGTACGGAGGAGCGTTAGTGATGAGACGAAGTATTTTTAATTGAACCACTTTTATTTTATCAGTTTTCTTGGCAGCTCCCCAGAGCTGGATTCCGTAAGTCCATATTGGTTTAAATAAAGTATAAACTAATTTCAGATTTTAGATTGAGATTTGAGGTTTTACCCATAATACTACGGAGAATAGAAAGCCTTCGATTTAGGGACAATTTGGTCATATATATATATATATATATATATATATGTTTGGCCCAGTTTAGTTTTTTATCTAAATAAAGTCGTAAATATTTCACCGTATTCGAGGAAGGTATTAGTTCGTTATTTAGTGAAACTTGTGGAGGATGTTGTAGTTTGAGAGTGAAAGTAGTGTTAATTGATTTAAGTTCATTTATATTTACACGCCATTGGATATACCAGGGAGATAGTAGGTCGAGATGATTTTGTAACAAAGTCGAAACTGTTAAGGGGTCTATGTGTGTGGAGTAAATGACTTAATGGTCCGCGTATTCGATGACTGATGTATCAGGATGTGTAGGTTAGTTTGCGGAGTGTAGATGATAAAGAATGGGAGATAGAACTGCATCTTGTGGTACACAAGCTACAATTGAAGAGATGTTAGAGATTTCTGCGCCCGACCAGACAGCAAAGAAACGTTCGTTTAAATAAGAAGTTAAGAAAAGGTAGTATGAAGGAGGTGTTTTTTTTTAGTTTGTATAAATGTCCATAATTTATCGAATGTGAAAATATCTAAAAACACATCGGAGGTGTACTGTTTACTCTCCAATGAGCACGACGTAGCGTGTGCGAGTCGGTTTGATTGATGAATAGTCAAATGTTTTTCCCAAAAAACCAAATTGAGAATAGTCGATTATGTAATCTTCTTTGATTATTGGATATATAGGTATAAATATTAATTTTTCCGGGAGATTAGAGAAGGAAAAGAAGTAAACATATTGGGCGTTAGAAGGCTGGATTTTCAGTAGGTTAGTTAAGTATAGGAAACATTATTATAATAGACAATTACCATAAAGTTGTAATGTATAATAGTCTAAGGATTGCATTTAGAATATAAGTAAAATAAATAATGCAGATTACGAGCTATTCCGGAAGTTATTAGGTCGAACCAAGGTGATTAACATAATGGGAAATATTTTATGAAAATTCTGATTTCTAAAGGAAAGAAGGACGGAGATCACTAAAAATATAATTGAAATTTTGCAATTCTCACAGACTCTTGAAGGCTACACTCCCACATCAACAGATGGTATTCCTCAGTTATGTAATAATTAACAAATAAAATTATTCAATGTGCAATAAAAAAAAAACACGATTATTGGAACATTATATATAAACACAAAATAAGAACTTGTAAGTTTAATCATTATCTTTAAAATAAACACATCAAAGTTCAGAAATAAACAACTATAGAGAGTGTTGATAACACGTCAAAACTTCTACACGTATACCACAGATCAGATAAAACATTAATAATAAATATTGTAGTCTAAATAGGAATACGGAAAGCCATTGTGTTAATACAAGTCGAATAATAGGTATTGTATATGACGTGTTACATCAGATTATATATATTATTTTAATTTTAGACGATTGGGATAAATGATGGATCTGTAATAGAAAAATAGTAATACAATTCATTAAAATAACAATAGGTGAACATGTTAAAGGGAGTATATTTTATAATAGTAATACATATTAACGATACAAAAAATCAGTAAAAAATTACGATCTAAATACAATCTCATTTTTAGAGGCCAACTAAAAGAACGATAAATTTAATGTATTGTTTATTTATTCTATTTAATGTAGATTAAAATAAATATATAATGATTGTCGAATCTCGCCCCGGATGTGTTAGTTGAATAGTGTTATATTGATGACATTACAGATCCGGTAACAATCATGAAGCATTCATTAATATTGAACACATTAATATTCATTCCATGTATTTTATCAACAAGTATACAAAATAACTATTTTCCTAATCTTCCGTTTGTATGTATATTTAATAAATCAATTTTTAATACAAAGATTTAATGGTTATGATATTATATTTATTACGTTAATGATTCCAGGGAGAATATACGATGTATGCCAGGGCATTTATTAAATGTAAACCAACAGACAAAAATATTTTTGAATATAATGTGTATTTGAGTAAAATATCTAGTAATGTGTCCGAAGTAAGAGGTAATGTATCATTACTGCAACAACTCGACGATTCTTATAGTGTGAGTTTAATTAAACACGATTGCATAGATAAGTATAATAATAATTCTTAATTACTATAAGTGATCGGATTTTCTGATTAAATTGTTACATATATTATTTTTTGGACAAACAATATCAAGTTATCTAAATATCTATTTTAGATGGATACAAAATGATTTGTTTATACTAGGTCTATAATATCTTTTATTAAATTTTTTATTTTATGGTAGATATAAAGTAACTAGAAGTATATTTTATTTGCAAAGATCTTAATTTTCATTTAATTTTAAGACGATTAGTTAAACCTATTAATGTTAATACAGAAAGCCCACTGACATGGTTTTCGCTCGCGTAAATAAAACTCCTGAAAAAGAGAAAAAGGAGACTAAGCACATGAAATTTTGTTCGATGTAAAAATATGCCAATAAAAATTAAATATAAAATCATTTATAAAAACAAATGAATGAAATCAATCTTCTTGAATATTCGTTTCCTAATTAAAAAAAATGAAAATATGTAAAATAATAGAACAAAAAATGTTCAACATTTTTTTTTTCCTTAAAAGTGTTACTAAATTTAAATCAAAAATAATCAACAAATTGTCTTAAATGTATTGTAAGAGGCAAAAAATGTAGATTCCACTCATCATTCACACTAAAATTTCTAATTCTAGAGTGTATTTAATCATTTTAAAAAAAATTTACAAATGCAGGAATTTACGAACTCTAATTATACTCGAATTATTGTTGCATTTCTGTGAAACACAGTACGGGAATAAGTAAAAATATGCGATTGAAATTTCGATTAGCTTTATAAGTGGAATCGCTAACCTGAGTTGTAAAACTTTACTAAACTTCAATAATTCTATACAATAATTACCTAAAATTTATACACTACAAAACAAATATGTAAATCTTAGGTATATAAATAGGACGTTCACACCAGCTTTTTACTTGTCGGATTAACATAAAACAACAGGAGATAAACTTTACATATATATTTAATTTTAATTTTGAGTAAACAGATTTTAATTGAGTTAAGAGAAACTATAAAAATGTCTAGTCGGTCATTGCTCTGTATTGTAATATAAATATATCTCGGTATTATATTTACACAAATACGTGTATCATTTATCTTTATCTAGATAAATTTGATTGTTATTGTCTTTAATCATCATACAAAAATAATTACACGAGTTAATTATTTAATCCAAATGCAGCTTACTAGATTTAATAAAAAAATCGTTTGTTTCTGTATAGTATACATTTTCTGCAGATTATTAAAAATTTGTTATAATAATAACTTGAGTGTAATTAATATTCGAATAGAATAGTAGAACAGGTGTTTTTTATATACCTACTGTTTTATAGTTGCATGTGAATTTCGCTGTTAAAGATACAACTCGTGGTTGGAAAGATAATGCCTATGTTTACCGAGCTGCCAAATTCTGTACAACAATTCATAATTTAGTGGGTTCAGCGACGTGGATTTGGAGCGATGGTTTTAATACCACTTTTGTCTGCCCGTTACCTCGTGTAAATATGATTTTTGTGAATATATTTTAATATGATATTAATAATATATATTTATTCTTAGGGTGTATACATCTCAAAAGGTATAGACATTACAAAGTTTATATCAGAGTCGAATATACCAAAACAACTTTTTTATGGATCTTACAAATGTAAGTTAGAAATATTAGACAAACAAAACAAAATAGTCGGCTGTTTTGTAATTATCATTGATGTAAAGCGTCCATGGGAGACCGAATAAATTGTAAACTATGAATTCAGTTGATAATATTTTCATTTGCATTCGTAATTATATTATAGGTATACTCTAGGTTGGTCCTTAATTTTAAATGTAATAATTCCTGTATTCGTATAAGCAATTTTGTTTTTTATGATTAAGTATTTATTATTTGATACGCAATGTGCTGTAGTTTTAAAAAAAAAATAGAAAACAATATTCGTTTTAAAACTGCCCTTTGTGATTACATTTTTACCTTCTGGCGCAACGCAAGAGAAATTATGTGTCATGACCAATATTCGTATATAATTATACTTCTGTAATCTATTATAATCTGTAAATATGAAACACTCGGAAGTTAGTTATACAACATAGATATTATTCTATTATCGATTATTGTAAAAAAATGTAATGAAATCATGGATTTGTTTACGTTAATATATTACTCCTTACATAGAGAGTCTGTTCTCAGTATATTAATAAATAATAAACCCCCTCATCGTTTTCTTTAGGATAGTAATTTTACAGATCATCATAAAGTTTCACAATGGACTATTAAAGTACATACCACGAACATACTTTTTCTAAGTTGTATTATTTTTGTATTTTTAATTTATGAAAGGTGTTTAATGAAATAGCAAAAATAGCTAACCTATCAGAATGCTTGTAAGTGGGAACCTAAATTACGTTGCTTTTAGTAAAAAACTTTCTTTTTTTTTTTTTTTTTGAACCGGGCACCCTTCTTTTTTTAGAGACCTAATTGTAGTCTTGTCATAATAAAATTTCAGTGACTTTCTATAAGTTGGAAATGGTGCTCAAGCACCCTTTACACTTTATGGAAAATTAAATTTTAATTTTTTGACATATATATGTCTTATGGCTGGGGGTCATTCTGTTAATTTGTCCGACACCGAGAATGTTACCATGACGTCATTGGTGCGTTCACGTGCGCGTGTGTGTGTGCGTCGACCGGTGGGGTCCAGTTTCCGGAAATTAGCGATTATACGAACGTTATCGGCGATAATAAGCGAATTGCGACATCTCATGACGATATCGGTGACATTTGTTCGATCGAGACGACGATCAATAGTTAACGAACTGTACTTGTGTCAGTTCACATCTCTCCGAATACACCATTTGAAAGAATTAAAGAATTTTTCGTCTTAAATCTAATGGCATACAGCCCTAAATTAAAAGGAATGTTCGAGGTGCTCAAAAAGTATAATAATCACGATTTACCCATGATCTTTGGCGGAGACTTAAATTTGGATTTACGAGGATCACACGGAACTGAATTCATCGAATTTATGCGTACCGAACTTGGATTAGAATTAAGTAACGATCTCGCAACATCTACTTCGCGCAATTTAACTTGTATCGACGCCTTATTGTATCGACACATCGAGAAGCTTGAAACTCGTGTGTACGTTTCATATTTCAGTACACACCGTCCATTATTATCCATCTCTAAAATTATAGTAAATGACGATTCTGTAGTTTAAATTAAAAATTTAAATAAAAATATAAAAAATATATACTCAATAAAAATAATTGCTGTCATTGAAAATTAAATAAATAATTCCTGTCTTTGAAACTCGTTTATTATTTAAACGTGTTAAAAAAGTTACCTACAGTTTAATCCTCGTCTTCTCGTATCTAATAAAAAATTGACATAGACATTCTAATGTTAACTATATTCAGTAGAAACAAGACATATACATGTACCGATGTATCTGTATGTAGTGTAGATACTCTTAGTTTTATACTCTTTTCATTCGATATCATAAACAAATGTCCTGTAATTGAAAATCTATAATAGTCATAAAAAAATCGTAGCTGTGTTATCTATTGGAGAAAGTCCTTTATCCAAATTCTATCTGTTTCAAATAAAAATTTAATCAAGTGTTTATTTAAAATCGTCAAATAAACTGAAATTTTATCTGTTATCGTGATGCGGTCCGCGGTCGTTGGTCACTATTATATCAACTTATATTTGTCTTTCAATATTAATAAATAAGAAAATTGTAAACTGAACTTACTTTTATTCGTCTCATTGACTAGAAACAGTTATCACTGGTCAATAATAATTTAGGATATTCTAAATTACACTGAAATAAGTTTCTTTCGGTAAACCACCATAGTTTCAATTGGTACAGTAAGAATATAATAGACATTATATACCGAAGAACAAAAATGTTGATACGGAAAAACAATGAGATTTTTCTTATAAGTATTAATGATTTGGAATCAATTTCTAGATTCAATCGACTACCTCTAATAAGGCACGTTTACAACGTTTTCATAATGTTTTGCATGTATATAAATCTGTAAGGAATTAAAGTCATTTGGGGATTGAAAGACTCATTTCTGTGTTGTCTAAAGCTGGTATACAAATTCGATTAGAAAAGCACGTTATAGTTATGGTAGGAAAGGATCATTCTGAATAATTTTTGAAAAGAAAAATCGTTCGTCTGAATCTCAGAAGAATCATGAACAGATTATCGTAAATAATTTTAACATTTTTTTTTATATAAGTCATACTAATTGCGAAAGTTCAGATGGAGATTAAAACTGATGGTGCTTTACGATCAAAGAAAAATCGGAAAATATTCATAGCTGTCATTGACAAATGACAAAAAATAAACGATAACGTAATCATACACGAATAATTGAATAGAAGCACATCACCAACAGGCAGATGAAGCCACAGCTTCAACTTTATCAGTTAGACAAATTGTCTGTGAAGGAGGGGAATTTGATTTAATTCAAGTCCATCGGTTAATCGGCCAGGAATTCCAGAGAGGGACGTCGTCATCAAGCCAAATCGTCGCGTAATTCCGATCCGCTTATAAAGCTAAAGGAAATGACCCCGGAATAGTAACTCATTCCATTAGAACTATACAATGTTTGGTTTCATACCGTGTTAAATAAAAAGTAAAAACAGATTTAAGGTTCAATCGCATATTTTTACCTATTCCCGTACTGTGTTTCACAGGAATGCAACAATAATTCGAGTATAATTAGAGTTGGTAAATTCCTGCATTTGTATATTTTAAAAATGATTGAATACAATCTAAAATAAAATATATTAGTGTGTATGATGTGTGGAAGCTATATCTGTTGCCTATTACTATACATTAAAAACAATTTGTTGATAATTAAGCTTAAATAAGGTAACACTATTAAGTACAAGAAAATTGTTGAACATTATTTGTTATATTATTTTGCATATTTTCAATTAGGAAACATTTAAATAAGGGAATATATCCCTTTATCATGTTTATCTATTGTTGTTTTAATGAGTGGTATCACTAATTTTTTTTATTACGGACACAACATATATCCCAATCGTCTAAAATTAAAATAATATATATAATCTGATGTAACACGTCATATACAATACCTATTATTCGACATGTATAATCACAATGGCCACCCGTATTCCTGTTTAGACTACAATATATATAACTAAAGTTTAATCTGCTCTGTGTTATACGTGTTCAAGCTCTAATGGGTTATCAACACTCTCTTGTTGATGTTTATTTCTGAACAAAGATGTTTTTTTTAAAGGTAATGAGTTATTTCTTTGTAAATAAATATACATTTTCGTATAATGTTGCCAAAATATTAGTGTTTTACTTTATTTTTCATTGAATAATTGTACATGTTTAATATTACATAATTGATGAATTCCATCTGTTGATATGGGAGTGTAGCTTTTAAGGGACTGTGAGAATTGCATAATTTGAATTAAATTTCTAGTGATTTTTTTATCTATGAAAATTGGAAATATGGATATTGTCACATGATTCGTTGAAAAGTGAAATTTTATAAAGTCCAACTACGATGTCATTAACATTCTAATATAATAAATTAATTTGTCAACATGATCCCTAAATGTCGGTTGGAACGTAGAATATTATACTTAAAAAATGCCTTCATTTTTACAAATTTGTTTTCAAAAATATTTTTACCTAATATTTTCTTTTTAGTATTTTCCTTCGTATCTTTCGATATACGACCAGAGGCACTCAGCATTTTGTACGTTTATTCTCACAAATAGTTGTTAGTACACGCTAAAATAAAGCCACAAAACCTAAAGTAGATATTGCTAAGCTAGACACATATTTATAGACAAAATTCTTCGTAGTAAAGACCATAATACTACAATTAAAAAAATATGGATAGCTTCTTAATGTATTCTTTTAACAACGAATAAAATAATATGGCATTGTCGCTTAATTTGATAAATAACTATAAAAATCATTGTGGACTCTCAGTCGTGACCATAGATGTATTCTTATATCAGAACAATATACTTATATCAAAATACATTATCTATCTTTTATATTTATTAACGGGAATGTATTTTTCTTTGTCCTATATGCAATTCTACATTTTTTAACCCATCGCTATTAATCTTTGGGATGTTGTTAAATATACTCCCGGAATGATATCTGGCTTATAACATCTTATCCTACGTACATATAATTATCAGTATATACGCACGACGGGTCAGCTCTAGTATTATAATTACCCTAATAAATAATAACAAAATAAATATTTATTGACATAGTGACGATGTTCTTAAAGACAAATACCACTCATTACTGATCACCGATCACTGTTTTATATCGTCATGAGATGTTGCAATTCGCTTATTATCGCCGATAACGTTCGTATAATCGCTAATTTCCGGAAACTGGTCCCCACCGGTCGACGCACACACACACGCGCACGTGAACGCACCAATGACGTCATGGTAACATTCTCGGTGTCGGACCAATTAACAGAATGACCCCCAGCCATAAGACATATATATGTCAAAAAACTAAAATTTAATTTTCCATAAAGTGTAAAGGGTGCTTGAGCACCATCTCCAACTTATAGAAAGTCACTGAAATTTTATTATGACAATACTACAATAAGGTCTCTAAAAAAAGAGGGGTGCCCGGTTCAAAAAAAAAAAAAAGAAAGTTTTTTCTAAATGCAACGTAATTTAGGTTCCCACCTACAATCATTCTGATAGGTTAGATATTTTTGCTATTTCATTAAACACCTTTCATAAAGTAAAAATACAAAAATAATACAACTTAGAAAAAGTATGTTCATGGTATGTACTTTAATAGTCCATTGTGAAACTTTATGATGATCTGTAAAATTACTATCCTAAAGAAAACGATGAGGGGTTTACTATTTTTAATATACTGAAAACAAATTCTGTATGTAAGGAGTAATATTTTAACGTAAACAAATCCATGATTTCATTACATATTTTTACAATAATCGATAATAGAATAATATCTATGTTGTATAACTAACTTCCGAGTTTTTCTTATTTACAGATTATAATAGATTACAGAAGTATAATTATATACGAATATTGGTCATGACACATAATTTCTCTTGCGTTGCGCCAGAAGATAAAAATGTAATCACAAAGGGCAGTTTTAAAATGAATTTTGTTTTCTATTTTTATTTAAAACTACAGCACATTGCGAATCAAATAATAAATCCTTAATCATAAAAAACAAAATATGCCTATACGAATACAGGAATTATATCATTTAAAATTAAGGACCAACCTAGAGTATACCTATAATATGATTACAAATGCAAATGAAAATATTATCAACTGAATTCATAGTTTACAATTTATTCGGTCTCCCATGGACGTTTTACATCCATGATAATTACAAAACAGCCGACTATTTTGTTTTGTTTGTCTAATATTTCTAAGATAGTCTTATAAGATCCATAAAAAAATTGTTTTGGTACATTCAACTTTGATATAAACTGAGTACTATCTATACCTTTTGAGATGTAAAAACCCTAAAAATAATTATATATTATTAATATAATTTTATAATTAATTCTCTAAAATCATATTTACACGAGGTAACGGGCAGGCAAAAGTAGTATTAAAACCATCACTCAAAAGCAACGTCGCTGAACCCATAAAATTTTTAATTGTTGTACAGAATTTGGCAGCTCGGTAATCATAGGCATTATCTTTCCAACCACGAGTTGTATCTTTAACAGCCAAATTCACATGCAACTATAAAACAATAGGTATATATAAATAACACCCATTCTAATATCCTATTCGAATATTAATTACACTCATGTTATTATTATAACAAATTTTTAATAATCTGCAGAAAATGTATACTATACAGAAACAAACGTTTTTTTTATTAAATCTAGTAAGCTGCATTTGAATTAAATAATTAACTCGTGTAATTATTTTTGTATGATGATTAAAGACAATAACAATCAAATTTATCTAGATAATGATATGAGATACATGTATTTGTAAAAAAATAATAACAAGATATATTTATATTACAATACAATGACTGACTGGACACTTTTATAGTTTCCCTCAACTCGATTAAAAACTGTTTACTCAAAATTAAAACTAAATATTTATGTAAAGTTTATCTCATGCTGTTTTATGTTAATCTGACAAGTAAAAAGCTGGTGTGAACGTCCTATTTATATACCTAAAACTTCCATATTTGTTTTGTAGTGTATTAATTTTAGGTAATTATTGTATAGAATTATTGAAGTTAAGTAAAGTTTTACAAGTAAGGTTAGTGATTCCACTTATAAAGCTAGTCAAAATGACCCCGGTATGGTAACTTATTCCTTTAGAATTATACAATGTTTAGATTCATACCGTGTAAAATAAATAGTAACAACTGAGTTAAGTTTCAATCGCATATTTTTACCCATTCCCGTACTGTGTTTCACAGAAATGCAACAATAATTCGAGTATAAATAGAGTTCGTAAATTCCTGCATTTGTAAATTTTTTTTCTAATGATTAAATACACTCTAGAATTAGAAAATTTAGTGTGAATGATGAGTGGAATCTGCATTTTTTTCCTATTACAATACATTTAAGACAATTTATTGATTATAGAGCTTAAATTAGGTAACACTTTGAAGTAAAAAAAAATTTTTGAACATTTTTTGTTGTATTATTATGCATGTATTCATTATTTTAATTAGGAAACGAATATTATAGTCGATTGATATTATTCTTTTGTTTTTATCGAAGAATTTATATTTATTTTTATTAGCATATTTTCAAATCGAACAAAATTGCATGTGCTTAGTCTCCTTTTTCTATTATTCAGGAGTTTATTTACGCGAGCGAAAACCATGTTAGTGGGCTTTTTGTATTACATTAATAGGTTTATCTAATCGTCTTAAAATTAAATGAAAATTAAGATCTTTGCGAATAAAATATTCTTCTAGTTACTAAATATCTACCATAAAATAGAAAATAAAAATAAAAGATATAATAGACCTAGTTTAAAGAAATCACATTGTATCTATCTAAAATAGATATTTAGATAATTTAATATTGTTTGTTCAAAAAATAATATATGTAACAATTTAATCAGAAAATCCGATCACTTATAGTAATTAAGAATTATTACTATACTTATCGATGCAATCGTGTTTAATTAAACTCACACTATAAGAATCGTCGAGTTGTTGCAGTAATGATACATTACCTCTTACTTCGGACACATTACTAGATATTTTACTCATATACACATTAAATTCAAAAATATTTTTGTCTGTTGGATTACATTTAATAAATGCTCTGAAATAAACCGTATATTCTCCCTGGAATCATTAACGTAATAAATATAATAACATAACCATTAAATCTTTGTATTAAAAATTGATTTATTAAATATACATACAAACGGAAGATTAGGAAAATAGTTCTTTTGTATACTTGTTGATAAAATACATGGAATGAATATTAACGTGTTTAATATTAATAAATGCTTCATGATTGTTACCGGATCTGTAATGTCATCAAAATAACACTATTCAACTAACACATCTGATGTGTTCTGGGGCCTGATTCGACAATCATTATATATTTATACTAATCTACATTAAATAGAATAAATAAATAATACACTAAATTAATCGTTCTTGTAGTTGGCCTCTAAAAATGAGATTGTATTAAGATTGTAATATTTACTGATTTTTTGTATCGAAAATATGTATTACTATTATAAAATATATTCCCTTTAACATGTTCACCTATTGTTATTTTAATGAATTGTATTACTATTTTTTTATTACAGATCCATCATTTATCCCAATCGTCTAAAATTAAAATAATATATATAATCTGATGTAACACGTCATATACAATACCTATTATTCGACTTGTATTAACACAATGGCTTTCCGTATTCGTGTTTAGACTGCAATATATATCACTAAAGTTTAATCTGATCTGTATTATACGTGTAGAAGTACTATTGTGTTATCAACTCTCTCATATTGTTGTCTATTTGTGAACATTGGTGGTTTTTTTAAAAGGTAATGTTATTACTTATATTTATTTATAGTTAAATACTAGTTATTACTTTGTAAATAAATATACATTTTCGTATTATAATGCTAAAATATTAGTTTTTCATTTTATCGTTCATTGAATAATTTTATTTGTTGATTATTACATAATTGATGAATTCCATCTGTTGATATGGGAGTGTAGCCTTTAAGGGACTGTGAAAATTGCATAATTTGTATTAAATTTCTAGTGATTTTTATATATATTAAAATTGGAAATGTGGATTTTGTCACATGATTTATTGAAAAGTGAAGTTGTATAAAGGCCAACTACGATGTCATTGACATTCTAATTTACCCAATATTTTCTTTTCAGTTTTTATCTTTGTATCCTTTGTTATACGACCACAGATACTCAGCATGTGTTACGTCCATTCTAACAGGTAGTCCACGCTAGAGAAAGAATGTAGTTCAGCTTCCTAATGATTTCATTTTGTTCTTTATAAAATGTCATTTTAAAAAAAAATTTGCTAACTATTATATTTTGAAGATATAGTTTTAAAACTTAGAAAAGCAATAAATTCTCAGTTTTTCCAAATGTCGTAATTAAAACCGTGTAATACAAACAATTGTCTTTTTGAACTTTTTTTTTATTCGATACATAGGTAACATACAGATGATGTTGGTGAAAACAGATCTGATTTATCATTATTGGGTTTGGAAGGAAATTGTTATATTAAATAAGTTTATGTAATGTAAGTAAGGTATATAATCGATCACATAATTGATATCCAAAAATATAAAACATCTCCGGAGAGGAATATAGGGGAAAATTAAAATAACTAGAATAACATTAATTTAATTATTAAAACAATTTAACTTGTATTACGTTGATAAAACGCAATAATCATAATGCCTGTATCCATACTACTATGTTCTTCTCGATTTGGACTACTACTTTTTGCTACAATTTATCTCCTATCTTCTGATCCACACTACTTGTTCTTGATGTAAAAAATAAATACTTTTAAGATTGTACATTTTTATTACAATAATAATGATACATATATTGAAAAAAAAAAAAAAGAAGTATAGAAAATTCATGCCGGATGGTTTTGTTAACATATTAATAAAAGACAATTTATAAAATATATTCGCTAGTAATTATTGAGTTCAACTTAAAGCCTATAGTATAAGCCTAAATTACAGACACCGGTATCAAAACCATTTTCATTCTTTATTCTCTACTGATAGTCATAATTTTTTTTAGCATACTAATACCAAATATAAACACTAAAATCGAACTCTTCAATTCGTAATCAGTACGAGTTTAACGAGGTACTAGAAATAGAGGGGATCCTTCATAAATCATGAAATGCTACGACCTTCTTGTATAGGATAGCGTCGTAGATTGTTTTACATTGATGAATACAGAGATTAAATTATAAAACCTTTGAATTTGTTACTAACCTAAATGATGTATTGAGATGATGTTTTAATGTTTTTTTTTTTTTTTTGTTTATACTAGAAATGTTTGTCAATTTTCAAGAGAATTAACCTAATTAGTTTTTTGTGCTAAAAAAATTAATAAATTATTATTATGTAAATGAAAATGTCTTCCTTAACCGTAAGAATAGGAAAATAGGAAAATTATTTCGAGAAAATAAACTAAAAAATAAGGACCATTACAATATATTTTATGATTATTTCTTCCAAATCATTTTTTGTTAGCAACAATTCAACAACCCACACAGATAAAAATTAAATTCCTTAAAATAGCTCTCCACTCTTTTTCAACATCCTATCTACAACTGTAACATGAGTTCTTTTATTAAACATTTTTAGGGCCTCTGGGCATACATTTATGCTGCCCCCTAAATAAAAATATAACACATATTTAATTTTCACAATTCTTTAATCTCATCGATAGGCTGTCTTTTCCCCACAAATCGTTCAGTATACGATAAAGCACGTCCAATGAAGTTTTGTGTGCCATTGTGTGTTCATCTCAAATCATTGATTCACATGGTTGGGGATCTTTGCCCATCCCGGAATTTGAAAATTTCGAATTTTCTGAATGAGAACATTCTTCTTCGTGACAAACCCAATTCAATAATCATGAATACCATTATTTATTCATCCATGTTGCCAAGTTAACCTGGAAAACAGTGATCGGTGATCAGTGGTATTTGTCTTTAAGAACAATCGTTACTATGTCAATAAATATTTATTTTGTTATTATTTATCAGGGTAATTATAAAACTTTAGCTGACCCGTCGTGCGTATTTACTGATAATTATATGTACGTAGGATAGGATGTTATATGCCAGATATCATACCGAGAGTATATTTAACAACATCCCAAAGTTTAATAGCGATGGGTAGAATAGTGTAGAATTGCATATACGAGGACAAAGAAAAATACATTCCCGTTAATAAATATAAAAGATAGATAATGTATTTTGATATAAGTATATTGTTCTGATATAAGAATACATCTATGGTCACGACTGAGAGTCCACAATGATTTTTATAGTTATTTATCAAATTAAGCGACAATGTCATATTATTTTATTCGTTGTTATAGGAGACATTAGGAAGCTATCCATATTTTTTTAATTGTGGTATTTTGGTCTTTACTACGAAGAAATTTGTCGATAAAAATGTGTCTAGCTTAGCAATATCTACTTTAGGTTTTGTGGCGTTATTTTAGCGTGTACTAACAACTATTTGTGAGAATAAACGTACAAAATGCTGAGTGCCTCTGGTCGTATATCGAAACATACGAAGGAAAAAACTAAAAAGAAAATATTAGGTAAAAATATTTTTGAAAACAAATTTGTAAAAATGAAGGCATTTTTTAAGTATAATATACAACGTTCCATCCGACATTTAGGGATCATGTTGACAAATTAATTTATTATATTAGAATGTTAATGACATCGTAGTTGGACTTTATAAAATTTCACTTTTCAACGAATCATGTGACAATATCCATATTTCCAATTTTCATAGATAAAAAAATCACTAGAAATTTAATTCAAATTATGCAATTCTCACAGTCCCTTAAAAGCTACACTCCCATATCAACAGATGGAATTCATCAATTATGTAATAATAAACATGTACAATTATTCAATGAAAAATAAAGTAAAACACTAATATTTTGGCAACATTATACGAAAATGTATATTTATTTACAAAGAAATAACTCATTACCTTTAAAAAAAACATCTTTGTTCAGAAATAAACATCAACAAGAGAGTGTTGATAACCCATTAGACCTTGAACACGTATAACACAGAGCAGATTAAACTTTAGTTATATATATTGTAGTCTAAACAGGAATACGGGTGGCCATTGTAATTATACATGTCGAATAATAGGTATTGTATATGACGTGTTACATCAGATTATATATATTATTTTAATTTTAGACGATTGGGTTATATGTTGTATCCGTAATAAAAAAAAATAGTGATACCACTCATTAGAACGACAATAGATAAACATGATAAAGGGATATATATTATATAGTATTACTACATATATTAAATAAAGAAAATCATAAAAAATGTACGATGTCCAAACAGTCTCATAATTAGAGACCAACGATAAGAATAATAATTTATTGTGTTTATTTATTATATTTTAGGTAAATTGTATTAAATTTATATTGTTTGTCGAATCTGGTCCCGATGTGATAGTTAAAAAGTGTTATTTTGATGAAATTACAGATCTGGAAAAAATCGTGAAGCATTTATAAATATTGAACACGTTAATATTCATTCCGTATATTATATGGTAAAGCATAATAAACGACTTTTTTCCTAATCTTCCATTTGTAGGTATACTTCATCACTCAACTCTTTTTCAAAAGATTTAATGGTTTTGTCACTATATTTATTACGTTAATGAATCCAGAAAGAATTTATGATTTATGTCAGAGCATTTATGACATGTAAACAAATAGACAAATATATTTTTAATTTTATTTGTATATGAGTAAAGTATCTAAGAATTTCTCTAAAATAAGAGGTAATCTTACATTTCTGCAAACATCTAGTCGATTCTTTTGGTGTGAGTTTAATTAAACAAGATTGCATAGATAAATTTAATAATAATTCTTAATTACTAGAAGTGATCGGAATTTCCAATTAAATTGTTACATATATTATTTTTTATATAGACAAACAATATCAAGTTATCTAAATATTTATTTCAGATGGGTACAACATGATTTGTTTATACTAGGTCAATTATATCAATTTTTTTAATTTTTAATATTATAGTACATATTTAGTTCCTAGAAGTATATTTAATCGCAAAGATCTTAATTTCATTTCATTTTAATAAGTTTAGTTAAAACTATTAATGAAAATACAGAAAGTCCACTGCCAAGGTTTTTACTCGTGTAAATAAAACTCCTGAGAAATAGAAAAAAGGGACTAAGCACATGAAATTTTGTTCGATATGATAATGTGCAAATAAAAATTAAACATAAACATTTTATAAATGCAAAAGAATAAAATCAATCGACCCTAATATTCATTTCCTAATTAAAAATATGAAAATGTGCAAAATAATATAACAAATAATGTTCAACAATTTTCTTGTACTTAATGTGTTACCTAATTTAAGCTTAATAATCAACAAATTGTTTTTAATGTATAGTAATAGGCAACAAATATAGCTTCCACACATCATACACACTAATATATTTTATTTTAGATTGTATTCAATCATTTTTAAAAATATACAAATGCAGGAATTTACCAACTCTAATTATACTCGAATTATTGTTGCATTCTTGTGAAACACAGTACGGGAATAGGTAAAAATATGCGATTGAACCTTAAATCTGTTTTTACTTTTTATTTAACACGGTATGAAACCAAACATTGTATAATTCTAATGGAATGAGTTACCATACCGGGGTCATTTTGATTAGCTTTATAAGCGGTTCGGAATGACGCGACGAGTTGCCTTGATGACGACGTCCCTCTCTAGAATTCCTGGCCGATTAACCGATGGACTTGAATTAAATCAAATTCCCTCCTTCACAGACAATTTGTCTAACTGATAAAGTTGAAGCTGTGGCTTCATCTGCCTGTTGGTGATGTGCTTCTATTCAATTATTCGTGTATGATTACGTTATCGTTTTTTTTTTTGTCATTTGTCAATGACAGCTATGAATATTTTCCGATTTTTCTTTGATCGTAAAGCACCATCAGTTTTAATCTCTATCTGAACTAACGCAATTAGTATGTCTTATATAAAAAAAATGTTAAAATTATTTACGATAATCTGTTCATGATTCTTCTGAGATTCGGACGAACGATTTTTCTTTTCAAAAATTATTCAGAATGATCCTTTCCTACCATAACTATAACGTGCTTTTCCAATCGTCTTTGTATACCAGCTTTAGACAACACAAAAATGAGTTTTTCAATCACCAAATGACTTTAATTCCTTACAGATTTATATGCATGCAAAACATTATGAAAACGTTGTATACGTGCCTTAATAGAGGTAATCCATTGAATTTAGAAATTGATTCCAAATCATTAATACTTATAAGAATAATCTCATTGTTTTTCCGTATCAACATTTTTGTTCTTCGGTATACAATGTCTATTATATTCACTGTACCAATTGAAACTATGGTGGTTTACCGAAAGAAACTTATTTCAGTGTAATTTAGAATATCCTAAAATATTATTGACCAGTGATAGCTGTTTCTAGTCAATGAGACGAATAAAAGTAAGTTCAGTTTACAATTTACTTATTTATTAATATTGAAAGACAAATATAAGTTGATATAATAGTGACCAACAACCGCGGACCGCATCACGATAACAGATAAAATTTCAGTTTATTTGACGATTATAAATAAACACTTGATTAAATTTTTATTTGTAAAAGATAGAATTTGGATAAAGGACTTTCTCTAATAGATAACACAGCTACGATTTTGATAGGACTATTATAGATCTTCAATTACAGGACATTTGTTTACGATATCGAATGAAAAAAAATTAAAATTTTATTTTCCATAAAGTATAAGCACCCTTTTCGTCGTCTCGATCGAACAAATGTCACCGATATCGTCATGAGATGTCGCAATTCGCTTATTATCGCCGATAACGTTCGTATAATCGCTAATTTCCGGAAACTGGTCCCCACCGGTCGACGCACACACACACGCGCACGTGAACGCACCAATGACGTCATGGTAACATTCTCGGTGTCGGACCAATTAACAGAATGACCCCCAGCCATAAGACATATATATGTCAAAAAATTAAAATTTAATTTTCCATAAAGTGTAAAGGGTGCTTGAGCACCATCTCCAACTTATAGAAAGTCACTGAAATTTTATTATGACAATACTACAATTAGGTCTCTAAAAAAAGAGGGGTGCCCGGTTCAAAAAAAAAAAAAGAAAGTTTTTTCTAAATGCAACGTAATTTAGGTTCCACCTACAAGCATTCTGATAGGTTAGCTATTTTTGCTATTTCATTAAACACCTTTCATAAAGTAAAAATACAAAAATAATACAACTTAGAAAAAGTATGTTCATGGTATGTACTTTAATAGTCCATTGTGAAACTTTATGATGATCTATAAAATTACTATCCTAAAGAAAACGATGAGGGGGTTTACTATTTATTAATATACTGAGAACAGATTCTCTATGTAAGGAGTAATATATTAACGTAAACAAATCCATGATTTCATTACATTTTTTTACAATAATCGATAATAGAATAATATCTATGTTGTATAACTAACTTCCGAGTTTTTCTTATTTACAGATTATAATAGATTACAGAAGTATAATTATATACGAATATTGGTCATGACACATAATTTCTCTTGCGTTGCGCCAGAAGATAAAAATGTAATCACAAAGGGCAGTTTTAAAATGAATTTTGTTTTCTATTTTTATTTAAAACTACAGCACATTGCGAATCAAATAATAAATCCTTAATCATAAAAAACAAAATATGCCTATACGAATACAGGAATTATATCATTTAAAATTAAGGACCAACCTAGAGTATACCTATAATATGATTACAAATGCAAATGAAAATATTATCAACTGAATTCATAGTTTACAATTTATTCGGTCTCCCATGGACGTTTTACATCCATGATAATTACAAAACAGCCGACTATTTTGTTTTGTTTGTCTAATATTTCTAAGATAGTCTTATAAGATCCATAAAAAAATTGTTTTGGTACATTCAACTTTGATATAAACTGAGTACTATCTATACCTTTTGAGATGTAAAAACCCTAAAAATAATTATATATTATTAATATAATTTTATAATTAATTCTCTAAAATCATATTTACACGAGGTAACGGGCAGGCAAAAGTAGTATTAAAACCATCACTCAAAAGCAACGTCGCTGAACCCATAAAATTTTTAATTGTTGTACAGAATTTGGCAGCTCGGTAATCATAGGCATTATCTTTCCAACCACGAGTTGTATCTTTAACAGCCAAATTCACATGCAACTATAAAACAATAGGTATATATAAATAACACCCATTCTAATATCCTATTCGAATATTAATTACACTCATGTTATTATTATAACAAATTTTTAATAATCTGCAGAAAATGTATACTATACAGAAACAAACGTTTTTTTTATTAAATCTAGTAAGCTGCATTTGAATTAAATAATTAACTCGTGTAATTATTTTTGTATGATGATTAAAGACAATAACAATCAAATTTATCTAGATAATGATATGAGATACATGTATTTGTAAAAAAATAATAACAAGATATATTTATATTACAATACAATGACTGTAAAAAAGTTGTTTTGGTATATTCGACTCTGATATAAACTTTGTAATGTCTATAACTTTTGAGATGTAATCACCCTAAAAATTAATATATATTATTAATATCATATTATAATTTATTCACTAAAATCATATTTACATGAGGAAACGGACAGACATAAGTGGTATTAAAACCATCGCTCAAAATCCACGTCGCTCAACCCATAAAATGTTTAATGTTGTACAGAATTTGGCAGCTCGGTTATCATAGGCATTATCTTTCCAACCACAGATCAGATTATACTTTAGTGATATATATTGTAGTCTAAACACGAATACGGGTGGCCATTGTATTAATAGATGTCGAATAGGTATTGTATATGATGTGTTACATTTGATTATATATATTATTTTAATTTTAGACGATTGGGATATATGATGGATCTGTAATAAAAAAATAGTAATACAACTCATTAAAATAACAATAGTTGAACATGTTAAAGGGAATATATTTTATAATAGTAATACATATTTTCGATACAAAAAATCAGTAAATATTACAATCTTAATACAATCTCATTTTTAGAGGCCAACTACAAGAACGATTAATTTAGTGTATTATTTATTTATTCTATTTAATGTAGATTAGTATAAATATATAATGATTGTCGAATCTGGCCCCCGACGTATCAGTGAATAGTGTTATTGTGATGACATTACAGATCCGGAAACAATCATGAAGTATTTATTAATATTGAACACGTTAATATTTATTCCGTGTATTTCATCGAAAAGTATAAAAAACAACTTTTTTCCTAATCTTCCATTTGTAAGTATATTTAATAAGTCAACTTTTAATAAAAAGATATACATTACATAAAGCACACTGACAAGATTTTTTGCTCGCGTAAATAAAACTCCTGAATAATAGAAAAAGGAGACTAAGCACATTCAATTTTGTTCGATATGAAAATATGGTAATAAAAATAAATATAAATTCTTTGATAAAAACAAAAGAATAATATCAATCGACTACAATATTCGTGTCCTAATTAAAATAATGAATACATGCATAATAATACAACAAAAAATGTTCAAAAATTTTTTTTTACTTCAAAGTGTTACCTAATTTAAGCTCTATAATCAATAAATTGTCTTAAATGTATTGTAATAGGAAAAAAATTTAGATTCCACTCATCATTCACACTAAATTTTCTAATTCTAGATTGTATTTAATCATTTTAAAAAAAATTTACAAATGCAGGAATTTACGAACTCTAATTATACTCGAATTATTGTTGCATTTCTGTGAAACACAGTACGGGAATAGGTAAAAATATGCGATTGAAACTTAACTCAGTTGTTACTATTTATTTTACACGGTATGAAACTAAACATTGTACAATTCTTATGGATTGAGTTACCATACCCGGGTCATTTTGATTAGCTTTATAAGCGGTTCGGAATGACGCGACGAGTTGCCTTGATGACGACGTCCCTCTCTAGAATTCCTGGCCGATTAACCGAATATTTTTATAAGTTGAATCGCTAACCTGAGTTGTAAAACTTTACTAAACTTCAATAATTCTATAAAATTGTTACCTAATATTTATACACTACAAAACAAATATGTAAGTCTTAGGTATATAAATGGGACGTTCACACTAGCTTTTTACTTGTCAGATTAACATAAAATAACATGCGATAAACTTTACATAAATATTTACTTTTAATTTTGAGTAAACTGTCTCGCGATAGCCGTCGTCCGATGTGCACGTGTGTCATTTCTGTGTGCTCCGGAGTAATAATTAACTTGTTTATTAATTATTTTGTTGGTCTTCTCCTTTTCTGTACTCAATTATTATCTGTGATATTTAGTTTCTACTGTCAAATTTATTGTACGTTTAAATTAAAATGTTTAAGTCATTAATGGACTATTTCTTATATACCCTTAATAATCAATATGTACTGTAGATTGTGCGATAAACCGCATACGTTGCTTTTATCTGCGGCCGCCGGCTAGATAAGTCTAATTACCTGCACTTATACTCTATTGCTCGTCTTCAAATAATCATTATTATGTTTGTTTATAATATTAATATTGCATTAAAATGAATATTAATAAACACTCAAGCAATCAAACCACTCTTATTCCACCGATCAAAATCGGTAAAAAAAATAACATTACAACTGATCAAGTTTGGACTGTCATGAAAATAACAAATATGTTAGACTTAGTTATATTAATCGGATGTTAACACCAACTTTTTACTTGTCGAATTAACATAAAAAAACATAAGATAACTATACATAATTATTCACTTTTTATTATGAGTTAACAGTTTTTAATTGAGTTGAGAGAATTTAAAAATTGTCCAGTCGGTCATTGCTCTGTATTGTAATATAAATATATCTCGTTATTATTTTTATACAAATACGTATATCTTTTATCTTTATCTAGAAAAATTTGATTGTTATTGTCTTAAATCATCATATAAATACAATTGCACGAGTTATTTATTTATTTTCTTTTTTATTTATTTATTTCAAACACAGCTTACTAGATTTTATAAAAAATCGTTTCTTTCTGTATAGTATATAGTTTCTGCAGATATTTAAAAAGTTGTTATAATAATAACATGAGTGTAATTAATATTCGAATAGGATATTAGAATGGTTGTTTTTTATATACCTACTGTTTTATAGTTGCATATGACTCTGGCTGTTAAAGATACAACTGGTGGTTGGAAAGATAATGGCCTATAATTACCGAGCTGCCAAATACTGTACAACCTCTTTTAATTTTCTTGGTTCAGGGATATCGATGTTGAACGCAACTTTGAATTTCAATATAGGCTGTCCGATTCCTCATGTAAATATGATTTTAGTGAATATATTATAATATGATATTAATATTATATATTTTTTTTTAGGGTGTATATATTTTAAAAGGTATAGACAGTACTCAGTTATTATCAAAGTTGAATATACCAAAACAACTTTTTTATGGATCTTACAAAGTTTGATGGCAAATATTAGACAAACAAAACAAAATAGTCGGCTGTGTTGTAATTATGATGGATATAAAGCGTCCATGGGAGACCGAATAAATTGTAAACTATGAATTCAGTTGATAATATTTTCATTTGCATTTGTAATAATATTATAGGTATACTCTAGGTTGGTCCTTAATTTTAAATGAAATAATTCCTGTATTCGTATAGGCATATTTTGTTTTTTATGATTAAGGATTTATTATTTGATTCGCAATGTGTTGTTGTTTTTAAAAATAACTGGAAAACCAAAAAAGCAAAATAAACTGCTCTTCTTGGTACCATTTTAACTTTCTGGTACATCGCATTAGAATTGATGTATCGCGACCAAACGTTGCAAATAATATTACTTCTGTAATTTATTATCATCTGGAAATATGGAACAACCTAGTATACTCGAAAGTTAGTTACACAACACTTATATAATTCTTATTCGATGTTTCTATTATTGTTTCTTGTAAAACAAATGTAATATTATCATCTTATATTATCAATATAAGATGATTCTATTACATATATATATCTAATATTTATTTAACAATATATATTTTTTTAATATATATATATATATATATATATATATATATCTTTACGTTTTAATATTACAAATCACATAGAGAAATTTTTTTCAGTAATGCAGACTACCTGTATTGAGCCTTTAAAGGTATTCAGTAGAATAGAAATGTTACAGGTCTTCAAAGAGTTCTACTGTACACTATTAAAATACAACTCATGAACATACATTTGCTGTGTTGTATTATTTTCGTATTATTACCTTAGGAAAGGTGTTTTATAAAATATCAAAAATCTTTAAATGTATATATACTAAATGATTATATATTATACCAAACTACGTTTTTTATGTTATATTTGTCTGTAATAACAGAAGGCTTGAAGGTGAACACACCTATATGCTAGAGTGATATGTATGAGAGTATGATTAGAGATGTTGAGTATGTTTACTAGAGTATGTTTAGTGATTTTATACCTATAATTAGTTATTTAATAAGTTTTTCCGCTGCATAACCCACCCCTGTTTCTTTATAATTAAAAAAGTGTGCACGCCACTGGACCGGAATAAGGTATTGTGCAGCTGGTAAATTTAGGCGACAAATTTGTTTTGTTGCTAAGACCATAAAAATAACAAAAAAGCCTCTCGTGGATTTTTAATATTAACAATTGAAATAATATCGTCATAATTCATAATTCGATTACAAAAACAGTTTTGCGCGGGGCAACTATAATCTCTCTATATTTACGGTAGAGGTATGAAAATGGCAGGAACGACTTTATCTGTGCCGTAACGTAACTTTTTTTTGGAAAACACTACCCGATAAATGTTTACAAGTAAATTAAAACAACTAAAATAACCGAAAGTTCTCAAACTAACTGATAACTTGTATCGTTGCTATGTTTTTTATTTTTTTTTAATAATCACGTCACGACAAAGATATAAAGTTTTTCTCAGTGTGTCGTGTGATTTTCGTAGTTTCTTTATGAATACGGAAAGAGTACAGTTAGTTGTCCCGCGCGAAACGGTTTTTCTTATACATTTTATTTTATATTCGCGATTACACAAAAAAAAAAAAACACTTGCTGTGATAACGACACAAGACTACTTGTACATTTATTCGATAGTGAATTTGAATATATTCAAATTGTTAAATTACCATTTTTTTTTTTCTTTATCAAAATTGTCGTTAAAATTGCCTGTGCGCATCTGTATCAGTATGGCAAGTGGCACTATCCTGCTGGAACCACCACATACCCTTTGTGTCAACATCATGTAAAGCTGCTGGCCACAAGAACTTTGTGTACCGTATATTGGTAACGTTCCCCATTCATAGTCACTGCGTTTCCATTGTCGTCTTGAAAAAAATATAGGCCAATAACTCCTCCACCCTAAAAGCCGCACCTACAGTAACTCGATCGGAATGCATTTGATGTTGATCGATTTGTTGTGAGATTTCTGTCTACCAACCTAACTTACAGTTTTGTTCGTTTACGAATCTACTCATGTAAAAATGAGTTTTACCGCTGAAAATAACGACATAACTCACCGTGGCAATAAAAAGTCTTTACGACCAATTAGGTGTTCTTAAGAGTTGTTCGTCGCGTTATGGTTACATAAATAAAGCAAATTGATAGGACATCACATTACGTACAGTACACGGATGATATTCCGATAAAAATCAGATTGACCAATACACAAAACAAAAAATTCCGGGCAATTCACATCCGGCGTTCTTAATTAAACACCCTGTATATTCACATCAAGTTTTAAAACTATTATTATTATTGTACATATTTGTTAAAACATAACTTAAGGCCACATAATAACGAAAAAAAAATCCTATGGGTCACCTGGCCACCCCTCTCCCTCCTGGATCGGCCACTGTTATAAGTTGTAAAATCCAAAAACATACCGTGATCCGTTCCGTCTAAAAATTAATCTCGTACATCAAAGTTATATACGTTTTCATTGATACAAAACGGTTTGTTATTCATAAATCGGATGTAAACAAGTAAATGTTAATTATCGTTTTTGTGCCATAGAACAAATACGTTAAGTATCAGAAAATGTCAGCGCGGTCGATTTCTCATTTTGAAATTTTTGTTGTTTAGAATTTATCACAACGAGGGAAACTTTTAATGAGAAACATCTGACGATTTTAAGAAAAAAAATAGTCTAAATAGACTAAACTAGAAAAATTCAAGATCAGTGAATGTACCTAAGAGTATTGACTTGTAGATTCAATTTACAGGTATTACTGTAAGCAACGCTAAATCATTGCAGACAAAAAACGATTCAAACAAAGTTTTTTCCACGCGTTTTACCGCGATGTCTACATTACTCGTCCTGCTGTTCGAAATATTTCTCTTCCAATATGACATATTGGATTATTTAAAAAAAAAAAAAAAATCGTTCCTTATTTTTTTCAATGACCGTTATTAATAGGTAATAACAATAGTATATTGTTGTACGAGTGTGCGATATAGACGACGCAGATGATGTGATGGAGACGCACGAGTGTAGGGAAGAGTTGTAGATTTTCGTAATATCGATTTTAAATTAATTAGTTGGTGCATTTTTTAGTTTTCCTCGTAGTCTCCTGAATAATTGGCAAAAACGGAATTATTTACATAACAACAGTTTCTGTTATTTTCGATTTGATACTTTTTATATTTTTTTTTTTTTTTTTTTTTTTTTTTTTCGTAATTCCGTTAAAATAGTCGTAGACAATTTTCACCTAATTATATATTTATATTAGTACTTAAAACGTGAAAAAATTGTAAAAATCTTCTAGCGTATTTTGAGTAGATTTATTATAGCTATTTGAAATCAAGTGTTGTTAGTTTTAATTTAGTTTTGTGTGTGTATAAAAATTATTTGGCTATTCAAAAATGCTCGACAATTTGATACAAGGTTCAGCACAAGTTGTTCTTGTGGCACTATAAAAATATCGAAAATCTGTAGACACAATTTTTTTTAATAAACGTTCGGAAAGTTAATTCCGATGAAAATCCACTGTTAAAAAAATCCTTTTGGCTCAAAAATTAGAGACGCAAAACCACGAACTAAAACGTTATTGATTGTGTAGTGAAAAATTCTTACAATATTGTCAATTTAAATTTATCAAAAACACGTTTAACCGAACATTGCTCATAAATATTGCAGCGTACAGATATAAATAAAATTACACTGTATATCTCACCTTGTTCCCAACATCAGCAACCTACATTAATTGTTTTTTTTTTTTTTAAATATTATAAACAATCTTTAAAAAATCGACCAAAAAAAAACAAAAAAACACAGGTGTTAAAATGATTCAATCACATCGCATATTGACATAAAAGTTATTATTTTATTGAAATTAAAAATATCATAAAAATGTATAAAACCCTTACTTCAGAGCGTATAAAACGGCGTCTCAATACTAAATCTAGACACATTAATTAGTAAATCATTATATTATATTACGAGTTGCCATATCGCTAAAAAATACGGCAGCAGTTTAACGGATTTAGTAAATTTCGTCGCGATCTTATAATGGGCATTTCTATCTATTCGCCGCGATTCATTTCAGTCATTTCATCGTCAACGTTTCACCACCAGACATTTGTTCGTGGCATAAAATCTCCCGGAACCCGTTGGAAATAAATCAATTTATTGATTTCTCGATTGTTTTCTAATTCAAAATTGCACGAAAGTATGTATAATATAAGGTTACACTCCAAGTTAACCCCTCCTAAATTTTTTTCAAAACTATAAAAATGTTCCTAATTTTTTATCCGGTAACATATTTCCTTTTCAATATAGACATTTTAATTTCAACATCGTGTTAATCGCGTGGTTGGGATGTTAGAGATGACTTAATGATCTACTTCATCTGCACAAAGTTTTTTTACTAAGTAAGTAAGTATACTTAAATTAACCTAACTTAATCGTGAATTATGATAAGAGGTTATCAACGGCGATGGCAATCGACGAGAAAAAATCGATTTATTCTATATATTATTCTATAGTTAATCGTTGAAAATATTATACTAAACCGAACAAAATCAAATAACGCGAACAAATCCCAAATGCCTTTACAACGTTGTTTATTTCTAATCAATTCACAAATAACGGGCAACATAGAAAAATTACACGATACGTAATAGAACAGTTTAAACAACTGTTGCGCGTTAAATTCGGTTAGTCTGAAATCGGAGTGTAAACGCGGAAAACAAAATGTGAAAAGAGAAGAATATTTCCATGTCGTGTGTGGACATTTTTTTTCTGAAATAATTTTCAAACTTGCTTTTGATATTTTATTTGACGTTTGCATAGAGCTCCCCGCCAGTGCGCGTAAACGAATACAATAATAAAAAATAATAAATTCGCAGCGGGGGCGGGACAGCGGGCGAAGAACGTGCGCGGGAATCCGGTCCGCGTGTCCGGCTGGTCGGGCCGCGCTCGTCAGTTGCCCGCGGTCGACGTTCGATTATTATTATTATTAGTTTTTTTTTTTCCATTTTTTATCTATATTTTTATTTATTTATTTATTTATTTATTTTTTTTATTTTTTTTTTCTTCGTACACTGTCACGCTGCCGGTCGACCGCTCCGTCGCCGCCGTGTCCGCTGGCCGGCCGCGAGATCGCCGACGCCGCCGCCGACGCCGCCCGTCGCCCGCGGTGACGGAGACGCGAGCGCACGCGCGCCCCGGTACCCGCCGTCGCGTTTCCGCCGGAACGGGATTTCGTTTCCGCGTCAGTCTCGCCGCCGCGTTGCCGACCGGATCGTTTGCCGCCAACGAATTTTCCGATTACCGTCCGACCGGCGATATTAAAAAAAAAAAAAAAATACACCACCGGTAAGTATAATCGCCAATAAACCGTCGTTTTGTGCTCGGGTGTAGTTGCCCGTTCGCAAATTCCCGTCTACGCCTCGGATTTATCGCCAAACGAGTGTCCGTTCCGTACCGCCACCACTGCTGCTGGGTGTTCGTTCGCGTCCCCACACGTTTTAAATTTCATTGCAATTCCGTTGGTATTACGCGTCCGTATAGTACAGGAGGCGCCTCCGCAGGGCCGTATTTATGGTTAGGGCGCAACTGGGGACATTGCCCGGACCGGCGGCGTGTCTTATGGCAAAGGGGCGAAGGCGAAATGTTTAAGCGTAATTGAATAGGAATCGGAATACGAATTGAATAGAAAATGAAAGAGCGAAAAACGGACATACTCCGGAAGTGTGGATATATAGAGGGGAATTTAATTTGTATCTTCACGCGACGATAAATCATCTGAGCAACGTTCGGGTTAATCGTGTTTTGAAATGGCGTCATTTTTACTATGCCCGTAAACATGTACACTTTAAACAGTTATAAAACAGAATTACTGCATTGCCATGAGATTTTTTTGATTTTTTTTTTTTTTTTCGCCATTATGTACAATTTATAATGAAATTTATAATGTCGAATTTTCGTGCATTCCTGTCGCTACGATGATTCGAATATTTGTCCACGTCTAATATTAATATTATATGAACATTCCGGGTCTCTACAACTATTTTTCAATTAGTTCAAATAAAAATTAAAAATCGAAAATAATAAAACGCCATTATTGGCGTGAATTGTCCTGTTTTTAACATTTTTTTTTTTTAAGAAAACCACAACGAAATGACTTATCCGATTCACCGACAAAATCCAATATGCTTTTAGAAAAGGCATACTTTTTTTAAAACGCTACACATGAAATCCGGGGCAGAATGTCTGATAGAAAAACGTTGTTCACAGGCGGAAAAATTTTTTTTTTTTTTAAACACACATCATAAAATATTTAGAATCTTAAATGTTATTATATTCAATATTGTATTTTATTATGTTATTCTATCATATCAAAAAAGACTTTTGCACCAAACACTGGCGCCTTTACACACTCGGGCCGCCTCTCCCTCCTCTTTAATAATTATCATTAGGTTTTAACATTGAAATACACATTGCGAACATTAAACGTGTAGGAAATATTAAAATATCTCGATGACGGATGGAATAAGTGTAATATTTTTAATTGAGGAAGGCCGACATAAATTATACGTCCTGGGGCGCCAAAATTTTAAATACGGCCCTGGATACCTAATATTTGTTTTATTAGTTTTCAATATTATGTTGTGTCAATTGTATAATTTAAAAAGATTGTATAAAAAATTATAATCAATAATAACAATCCTATCTTTTAATATTGAAATGTTACCAATCGGAAATATTAACCGTCTATATCTAACCATCTATCTACAGTCATACCGCGAATTTCACGCGATCGTCTTGATTAAAAAATAATAATAATAATAACATTTATAACTGTTTATTTTATGGATTCTGTTTATTTTTAATGCAATTTTCGTTATTTTTTAGGGCAATACTGACTATGATCAAATTTACTAGATTTTTTTTACCGCAACCACATCCGAGCCTCAATTATCATAATGTATACTCAGTACTCCCTCGTCCCCCCCTGAGTGTAGTACTAATAAATGCGTTTATTTTTTTTATTATAATTGCGTTTTATCCGAATAGCGTTCCGGTTTGTAAGTCAGTTAATGTATTGTATACAGTATTACGTATATGCATTTTTTTTTTTTTTTTTTTTTGTTGATCTTATTCTAGAACAATGCATTCCAAGTACACCATTCGATTGGCGAGATATTTTGAAAATTTAAACTTTTATTTCGCATTCTTTTTCTAGTGTTTTTAGCTTGTTTTGGACTACGTAGTTAAATACATTTTTTTTTTTAAATGTAAAATTCAAAATATTCCAATAATGAATTTTGTTTTCAAAAAATGTGTAGAGTTTCGGTTTTTGTAATATAGTCGAGTCGAATCAAGTATTCATTTTTCCAAATTCGAGTACTCGACCATCTCTAAAATCGTAGTAAAACGTAGTTGGAAAGATCTTTAAAAATGTAATAAATAACATACTTTATGCAGATGAAGTAGATCATTCAGTCATCTCTAACATCCCAACCACGCGATTAACACGATCTTGAAATTAAAATGTCAATATTGAAAAGGAAATATGTTACTGGATAAAATATTAGGGACGTTTTTATAGTTTTGAAAAAAATTTAGGAGGGGTTAACTTGGAGTGTAACCTTATATTATACATACTTTCGTGCAATTTTGAATTAGAAAACAATCGAGAAATCAATAAATTGATTTATTTCCAACGGGTTCCGGGAGATTTTATGCCACGAACAAATGTCTGGTGGTAAAACGTTGACGATGAAATGATTCGTGGCGAATAGATACAAATGCCCACGATACGATCGCGACGAAATTAACTAAATCCGCTAAACTGCCGTCGTATTTTTTAGCGGTATGGCATCTCCGCCGTAATATAATATAATGACTTACTAACCAATGAGTCCAGATTTTGAATTGAGACGCCATTTTATACGCTGTGAAGTAGGGATTTTTGAAAAGATTCCCAATCTTGAACCTAAACAAAAAAAATTCAACACAGAATAGATTTTTTTTTTGTTTAAATTAGTATTGTATAGAGTTGGGCGAGTTTTTGTTTTTTTGAAATCGAGTCGTGTACTCCAACTCTTCAAATAATCGGTCCATTAGTCGTTTGATGTTATTTACTATCACTAATTTCGGAATGCGAATTGGAAATGGTAAAACATAACGAAATACGTAAATGTTTGTTATAATAATAGTATTAAGTATTGTAAAAAGAACCAGAAATATCATTTTTGCAAATTCTAACCATGGTGTTTTTCGGAAATATCCGTCTATATATCTGCTAAGTAGCAGTGCTCGAATTGGTTGTAGGACGGAGCGCCTCAACAATATTATTATTTTTTTTTTCAAAGTCCCCCTATACTAATTATTTTTATTGGGACATTTCTCTTTTTACAAATAATGATACTTTCAACAAATAAAAAAAAAAAAAACATGTACGGGATAGAGAGCACGGGAGGTGGAGTGCGACAATAAAAATAAATAGAGAAATATACTCTGTCTGTTCACACCGATGTACAACGATAAGAAACGTTTAAAATAATGATTCCGTTCCGCAGCAGTTTGATTCTGATAATGTGGATCGTGTTTATCCACATTATTTTTTGTGGTGTAATTTCTATTAAAGGTACGTATTTATTATATTATATTAATTAGAAGGAAAAAATACACGTTCTGAGATTTATTACACATATAAAACAGTGTGTCTAGGTATTTATTTATTTATTTTTTTTTTTTTGTTTTTTAAGATTAAAATTGAAATGAACACGTAAGGCAATATAAAACGGGACACAACGGGACATGTTTTTTTCGTCTATATATAATTTCGTTCGAATATTTAATAACGGTCAAATTTTATTGAAATCGGGAATGCTATTTAATTTGTGTTTTTTTTTTAGTGGTTTTTGTTAGTTAATAAACTATTTGTTAGCTTTCGTGATATTACCATTATTTTTTGTATTAAATGTAATGGTACAATTTTCAAAACTGAAAATATTATAAATAACAAATTGTTTAAAATAGTATTTAATTGAAAATTGTAAAAAAAATTATAATTTAATTTGTGTGTAATTCGGTCAAATGAAAATAAAATAAATGTTCGTATCAGTGTGTACCATCACGCTTAGTTACATTGAGACATTTAGACTTTAAAAAAAAAAAAAAAAAAAAAAATGATTTTAAACAAAACAGATTTTTAATACACATAGAAAACGACATTGTACTAAAATGTACGGTTGATTCGAAACAAAAAAAAAAAAAAAATATTTGTATATAATAAAAATTAAACGAAGAATGTCCGTTTGCAAATGTAATGTCTTACTGTGCCTCCCCACCACCGCCCACTCACTAACCTGCCGATATTTTTTATTGTGAATATTCTTTTACGGAATTTAATATTTATACTTCAGTCGTAAATTATTATTTTATTATTATTATTATTATTAGGCGTTATGTTATCTGTATTGCACTTTTGCCTCGTGTGATAGAGTATCTAAATAATTTAACCAAAATCTAAAAACATCTTTTTTTTTTTTTTTTGATCTATGAAAATAAAAAACACCATGTTAACAAATAAACGTACAAGCGAAATCTAATATTACATTATAAATTTTGGCGCTGTGTTTTTTATTTTTCTTTATAAAATAATTTCATATTGAAATATGTCCGAAAAAGTGGTGTAAGGGGTGTACGGGTTGGTACGGGTTATGTTGAGTTCGATAATTGCAAGGAACGCACGGTTTTTTTTTTTTTTTTTTAATCCTCTATTTATAATCTCTTAGGTTTTTTCTTTTTTTTTCCAATTCGATCACCGGTGGTGGCAGGGGGAGGAGGCGATTTAATAATCATCACTACGTAAACACATGTCACTCGGGTACGTGAACACCGACGTGTCAAGTACACATTTGTACGCTCCCTTTTACCAAACAGTGTCCCTTGAGATTTATCTTTATAACGACGACGGTGTCACTCGATACGTACGATTCGTTTGTGATCCCGTAATTGTAGAGAAGAAATTTTACGCTTAATCATTAAGTGGGATTGCCGCCTTCGATCTAATATGTTCGATCCGATATTATGATAATAAATCTATACTATATACAATGGGGGGGGGTGAGTGTAGGGTGTAAAACTTGAATTGATTACATATATGAACACGTTACATTTAAGAGGACGCGCAATACCGTACGTATTCGATGGGCATCCATCGTTTTAAGGCGATTTTCCCGATTGCCTTCCAAAATGTTGGTAATCGTACATAACTCAAAACTATTCAAATAAGCATTCGAATAAACGTGCAAAAGTTAAGTATTGTTATTTCCGTGTAACCGTAACGTAAATAAAAACGTTTACAGTAAATCGTTTCGGGCGCGGGACAATTTAACTATTTATATTATATAGTATGTAGAATGACCAAAATGTCACGAAACATTTGAAAAAGAACTCTGTTGTCCAGCTGTATCGTAGCGTGCTCGTTTATTTTTTTTTTGTGTTGTTCACATATAAATACAATTATAGTATTATACGTATAAAAAATCATTGTATTTTTCATTATTTCATTTTTTTTTTTTTTTTTTTTTTTGCCCGGATCGTTTACCGTAATTAAAAATATCGAAACGACCCATTTGTTTCATAAAAAAAAAACATGTAAAACCTATACGCGATGCCCCTGTAAAACACGTATTCTCCACTGTACACAAATCGGTCGTGAAACAAAAAAAAATAACATTTGAATTCGCTATACAGACGTTGCATACGTACAATGCGTACATATAACAGTAGTCTACTTTATAATTTATATATTCCGTGCGTTCTCTTAAAACCAGTAGACATTGTTTACAACACATAATATTATGGTGTTTTTTATTTTTTTTTTTTTTATCATTATTTGTAACATGATACAACGTAAGTCGTTCGTCAAACGCAATAATCGTTGATTATTCTGCCAATTGACGACTATACTAGTCCATATTGTAGCAATTTAAAAACGACATTTCAAATCGCAGACTTGTACGGCATTAATAATAATAATAAATAAATAATTGTTCTTCGAAGCAAATAATAATAATAATAAAAATAATCATATTATATTAAATATGTACTAGCTGACCCGGCAATTATTTGCTATTGCTAGATTCCTATTGCTGTTACTAGATCATTATACAAATTACAAATTAGACAATACTAATTTGTCCCACCCATGTCACTATTTCAAAAAAAAATGTTAAAAAAATAGGTGGAAACTGGGTAGTACACCTTCGGCAGACTAAAAGTGTTCTGCTTTGTCATTTTAACCGCTAATCAACAACAATAATTTAAATCACAATTGAATCAAGTCGGAATTTCATGTCACACCAATATTTATTTAATTGTTTTTATTTTATTTTTTACTGTAATAATCGTTTCGTTCATTGCGATCATTTTATGAAATACGACATTTTTTTTTTTTTATTATTATTATTATCTGGCGCCAAAAACAAACAAAGCTGATGGGTTTCACGCGTTTTCACTTATTACCATAGACGCCCGCACAGCACAGGGATTTCAAATGTTTTGTTTTTCATCCGTATTACCAAGGTAATTTATTAATAAAAATAATTTTATGATTTGTATACTAAAAAAAAAAAACCTATAAACCGAATTGTAAGGGATGGTATTCAATAGGGGGGACGGTGGATTATAATAGCCAAAAACCTACTCCGGACAAAGCGGAACATTTTGCGAAAAACCGCGTTATAACGCTCCAGTAGTTTTTGAGTCTATTAATCATAAACAGACAGAAATTTTTTTTATAAATATAGATTAATATTTCCGCGGAACGATACGACGTATAGTTTCGATCGGCTTACTTACTATCGTAGACAGCACTAAGAGGTATAGAGGGGAACTTTTGTTACCCCTAAAAAATACTTGAACTTTGCAAATGTATTAATTGTGTATTCGATATTTATTACGCAAGTCATAACGAAAACCATTTGCGGTATGTAGTAAACAGACCGCGGTCAAAAGAATTTTTTTTGATTGCCGGCGTGTACAGAACAATATGTTTTGCGTTGGAACGATAATGTAAATTATTTGTTTAAAAATATCGTAACAGCGTGAAATCAGCTGTTATTTTAATATAAAATGATAAGTGCGTATAGATAAGGGGGTCGGCAATTAGTTTCTAAGGATGTCCGGATAATTTTAAAAAACAGAAAAAACTTAAATCCTATCAGTTAATAAATGAATTTAATTTTGCGTTATATTTTATATAAATTAAGCGTACAACGGGTTTGTGTGCAATGGCGCTCTAAAACTACACAACCGACTTTGATAGGATTATGCTCATGTGTTTGATTCCGTCCAACATAAAATATAGGATAGTTTTTATCTCTTTTTAAGTGACCGTCAGTTTTTTTTTTTTATTGCAAATTTAAAAGGTTTTTTATAGGAAAAAAGTCGTATTTATACACAAATCAATAATTAATACGTTACTGGGGAAACTATTTTTGGCTTAGTTACCAAAAACCATATATTTTTTCTTTGTTATTCCATAGATATAAAAGCCAAATACCACTCATTCGCTCACTGATCAACGCCCAGACCAATCCGCTGGACCAAGAGACTTGCAATTTTGGTATCGACGATCGTTTTGCGTATTAATTTTCATTTTTATTAAAATGCCGCCAGGAAAATCTAACCACGATAGGACCGATAAAGTTCGACGAGGGTTAGGGGGTTAAATTCCAATTTTTCACGGGCAACGCCGTGCGGGACAGCTAGTATAATATAAATTATAAAGTATCATAATAATAATATACCTTAAATGAGAGAAATTCCATACTCTGTCCTGAGCCAACTTTTTTTTTTCTTCTAAAATTGGTACTCTAGAAGAACGACCAATGCGCAGAATGATTTCAAGGTGGAGATCGGTTTATCTTGAACGATATTCATTGTTTAAAAGGGCCATTTTAGAGAACAAAGTTTCACGTATGTACGTGCTGCCGAACATGCTAATTTTATAGCCAGTGTTTTACAGTTCATGTACTTAACCAAAAAATGCTTAGCCCAAAAATCTTCAGTAGATGTAGTTTTGTATATTTTCAATGAAATATCTCCTTGCAAGTCAATAATTTCCATTTGAAATGAAGATTTTGGTAGTCTGAACAACTTCGTAACTACGTCAATCCATTCTCGTTCAGTTGCGTTGGAGAAAGTTTATAAGGATTTTTTGAAAATTGCGACAGTTTTCCAATCTCTGCAAAGTCTTTGAATCTCATCATAAAAATAAATCGAATATCTATTGCGTACGGGAAACCAAAGAAAAAAAAATATTTTTTTCGGTCCGTTTATTTTCTATTGCCGACCCCTGGTTATCGATGATTACATATATTAGAGTGCAATGATTTTTTTCACTTTTGAACAATAAACAGAATGCACATTTTTAGTAGATCTTTTTTTTTTTTTTTTGCTACCCGAGAATTGCGACTCTAGTGACGCCTACATGTATTACTTAATACGACAATGCCAATGGCGTTTTTACAAATGCACGCCAACAAACTCAATTTCACTTGATAGTCCTTGAAAATATAATCCTAATAAACACTGTTCTTGAAAAGTTACTTAAAAGGCGGTATTTGATTTTCTTGGTTAATATTTTCCGTAATTTGTGCTTGCCCCGTTAATTTTCATTTACCGATAAAACGTTATTTTGTAATATTTTCCCGATTAGTGGAGTCCACCCAGATGTCGTTGCTGAAAATAACATCGCACGATTATCACAGTATTTGTTTATACCTACACTCTTAAAATAAAATATCAATAATTTACGCAGTCGTATCTGTACAAAATGCAATATGTTTTTTAGTGGTTAACCGATACGATTTTATTTTCGATATTTGATATTTGCTACCAAAATTTGAAATAGAATTGCAATTAACTGATATGTCCGTTAAAAACCATATTTTTCTATACGCTTTTTTCTCTATTCCAGAGACATTGTTGACGTTCTTTGTCCTAAAGATATTCTTAAAATCAGCTGGCATACGATTTATGTCAATACTCACCACTAATTATTATTTTCGTAAAATATTTGCCTATTGGTTTTCCTTTATACTGATATTTTAAAAACGCGTTAAAAACAAAACAATCAACAGGTTCGTTATGGGTCGCTAATATTACACATAAAAACACGTGTTGCGTGGTAAAATAATTTACTGTATGATTAAGAAAATGTAATAATACACACGGGTGCATGTAAACACCATAGATTCGGAGGTTGATTTGAAGGGCGAATTAAAAAAATGTAAACTCCACCGACTTCATAGCGTCTAAACTTTTTTTTAAATTACATTTTACTTTATATTTTAATTGTATTTCAGTAATCGGTTAAACGCGGTTTTTAAACTCGTTTAAAACACGATTAAAATAATAAAATAAATATTAAACGATACGGATTTTGTTGGGGGAAGTAGTCATTAGTTTTGAAGGTAAAACATTGATAGTGGCGAAACTAACTAGAAAGTAAAAAAATAATGGGTAAAATAATTTTAATTATTGTTAATCTAATTTTATTTATTTTTTTTTTTTTTTTTTTTTTTTCGTGTATATATCATTCGTGATGACACGAAGTTGAATAAGAATATAATAAACGATACATGTACGTATGTTGGAAGCATTGTAAAAAAGAGGTACCATCGCATCAGTGAAGTTAACAATCACACAATTAACGCAATCGATAAAGTTAATTATAATTGTATTATTATCGAGACTGTAAAAATTATTCTATAGACCGTGTTCCGTTCGGAGAGTAAAAATTGAATAAACTCTTTAGCGAACGATAAGTGTTAACGCGTTTTAAATATTAAAACAGCTAGGTACAATTAATATATAATTATGATTTGTATTGGTTATCATAATATATTTTTTGTTTTTTTTTTTTTTTTTTGCATGAAAAAAACCTCCGTGTAGACTTCTATAATATAATAAATATTACACTATAGGCAATCTTAACAAACCCAGTATTATAATGTGTAATATATAGTGGCGATATTTCCGATTACACAACGCGGAAATATTATAATAATTAATTATGATTGTATTATTTCAATTGAAATTCTTACTTTTACCTTATATATATATTTATATATTTACGAGTGTTATAATCATTGGTGTATCATTATGACGGTATTATTTATTTAAAGTAAGCGCGTCTAGAACACCGCAACGGTAGCGAATAAGAGACGGTTTTTTTTTTATTTTTTTTTTTTTTTTTACGATATTCCAAGGGAGGGGGGGAATAAATTGAAGGTCATTGCTTCTCTAAAATAGAATTCTCGTCTGTGGTCGGATTATGACTGCAGTAGGTACATTGTTGAGGTATTTCATGTTTTTGAGAATTTTGAAGGACGATGATTTTTGATCAGACTATTTTAAGTCTATTATATATTTTATCTGTTAAGTGTATAACATATGATCACCGCAATGTTGTTTCAATACTTGTCTATAATAATGTGACGTATTAATAAAAACACCAATTTAAAAAAAAAAAAAATATATATATATATATATACATTCAATAATACGAAACAAATATATACAGTGGAATAATGTATATAATGTATGTTTTGTGCCTAGAATCTTTTTTTTTTTTAACATTTTTTTGTTTGCCCTTGGAACTAATTCTGCCACATCAAATAGTGAAAATACAACACGGTACCATAAATGGTAATAAAACATCTTTATAGCTGCGTCTGCGAATTTTGTAGTTATATTTTTATAACAAACATCGCACACTGAGAAGTATTTTGTTATAAAATAATATTATACTAAATAGTTATAGTTTACACTGTGTATATGATTATTGTTTCGTTAATAGAAGTTCTACATAAGAAACGACTCGCGTATGGTTTTCCGTTAAATCGCGATTGCAATATTAATTTTAAAAAAAATAACATTCATCCGAATTTTTAATAATAAAATTCCCAGCTGGAAACACCTCATTTAGATTAGATTGTTCAGACTAATGGATCGTTTTTAATAATTAACTAAACAAATTAGGTTGCCACGATTAAATGGTTGATCCGGCGAACATTTTACCAATTACCTTATTTTAGCATACTAAATTTTGTTTAATCAATTTTATGAAAAAAAAAAAAAAAAAAAAAAAACATTTTATTGTATCGCTAACCGTTCGTCAAATATAATTTAAATAGCCATAACAACATCAATTGCTCAAAATAAGTGTATAGGTATAGAATTATGTGCTTCGTGGATTATCTGTCGATTTATGAGAAACGTCGTGAAAACATTTATTATAGATAATATACGATTATATAACATATACTGTAGACTTTTTTTTTAACTATACTCAAGAAATATAAAAACACTATGTCCTATATAATTTAACCTTTATATGGCACGTGAAGAGACTGATTTGTTTAGTTCAAACGTTTGCAGACTCGTACCAAAATACATTGCAATCAAATAAAACCGTACCGTTTATAAATTTGCCGTCAATGCAATAAACAATACATCCTACGCTGCAATTGATTTTTTTTAGAATTTTGTTTTGTCTACCCGCGAACGAAAATCCGGCTCCAGAAATCAGGAACCTTTGGAAAACTCTACAGAAACTTGCTCGTAGGATTAGGGAAATTTAGTTGGTGCATTGAGGACGTGATTTTTTTTTTTTTTTTTTTGTTTCCCCTGTTAGTTTCGAATCAGTCGATCGCGGCATAGGAGATCCGCCACTGTATTCATCGTTATCTGCTGATGACCGTATTTGTTGGACTTCCAACAAACACAAGTGAGACAAAACAAATTCTTCGGAAAAGCTGAAGGTTGAACAATTTTTAAAGGGTTAACAAGACTAGACGTTTTATGTACTCGGCGGGTAATACGTACGATGTATAATAATAATATAATATATCGGTATGCGAGTCGCGTTGGTGCAATTATAAATTGTGTATGCCGAACAATAGTGAAATCCGGCATTGCTTTATATTATATAGTAGTGTACGCGACGCGCGTGCGCGGTGTAAAAACCGTTTATATAATAATCAAAAAATGACCTAATAAGAAAATTCCGTTTAGGAATTTATTTCTACACACACAGAACGTTCGGGATTTAATTTAATTTTTTTTTTTTTTTTTAATTCGGGTTCGTCGGTTAAATTTGTACTAATTTCATTAATTTTGCACTCAAAATAGTAAACAAGTAGCGGGGCCGTGTTTAGGATTCTTTAGGGGAGGGCCTTCTGGAGCGGAAAATGTAAACACATTTTTCGTGGATACTTCACTAAATATATGTAATAATAACTATTGTAATAGATTATGATAGAATTGTATCAATTTTTTTTTTCTTCTAATTTTCTTCGTTTAGAAGCGGACAACGTATTGGTTTTTACTGAAATGTGTGGTTTTTTTAAAAATATTATTTTGTCTGTGAACAACTTTTCTACCAGACATCCTACTCCGATTTACAAGTGTAGCGCCTTTTCTGGAAAAAATTTTGATCTAGTTGATGTATTAATGAGGTCACTTGTAGATTTCCGCTGTAGTACTCTTTTTAAATATGAAAAATCGGAAAAAACATACGAAAAACAAGTTAATAAATTAACCGTGTATTTTTTTTTTTTTTTTTTGTCTATGAAAACTTTATGAAATTTTGTTTTTCTTATTTTTGTTAACACGGTTGAGACCAAAAAATAACTGCTCCAATCGAAAAGCAACGTACCCCCTCAATGTACCTTTCAGATAGTGATTTTGTTCTATAATTGATTTTTAAATAATGTTAATCTATCGTTTTCATTAGAATTGTCTGTTTTGTCTATACTAATGTCGTTATGATATCATCATAAGTCGTCTTGGGCGCATTTTTTAGCAACTTTTATAATTATGTCATTCGAGTGGCGGCGTGCCATCAGCGAGCCTTTGATTGAAACGACTATTGAGTTGATTTGATTAAAAAGTCGAGCAAGGAATTAAAGTGGAAAAATAATGATATACCACCATCAGTCCTATAAAGCCCGGTCGTATATATTATGACGGCATACCGAGTGTATGAATAATAAATCTGTCTAGGAAAAACAATGGCGATAACAATTAGTGCTTGATTGACTGAAATTGTAGCCGAGTGCACAATCTCAGACGGGTCTTATATGTATACATAACAATATAAAAAATATATAAAAATATGTAAATCTGTGGCGAGTATACCCCTCCCCTTACCGCCTGCGTTCAACATTAATCTATTTCAAAAACAATCACGCAATTCGTATTTATTTTTTGTTTGACAATATATACGAGTTACGTGTTATATTTCGTGGGATAAAAAAAAAATTAGTGTCATGGAGAATAACGTCCGGGGCGCCTGTATATCGGGGGCCAAGTGCACGCGCATAGTTAATCCGGGCCCGACAATATAAGCAGTACGTAACGACCCGACGTAACAGTTGTGTCGGGAATCGACAATCTGCAGACGAGCAGTACACGGAGTTCTAGCAAACCGTGTCTGTTGGGACGGGCGGGGAAAAGACGAAGGAGATAAAAAAAAAAACGACGAGAAATGAATTAAACCGGGGCGCGCGCTCGTAAATCTGTCACGGGTCGGCGGTCGCAACACCACCGGGGGGGGGGGGGGAACTGCAGACTCCGCCGAAGCCATTTAAATCGTTTAAACGTGTCGCTCTGAACGAACACGGTAATCGAAAAGCGAAAACTAGCGGCGGCGGCGTACTGCTGGGCGAGAAGATGACCGACCGGGGCCGGTAAACTTACGCAACACCGCCGCGCGGCACCGGTGTGTGAAGAAAAAAAAAAAAAAAAACGTCCTCGCGATTTCACTAGTAGACCGCGTAACGGCTGCATAGGTGAATATACACTCGCCCGTATACTTTTGTTACGTGTGAACGAATTTACAAGCTGCCCAGAATGCGTTTTGCATGTTAAATTACAATATTACAATAATAATAATAATAATTCGTAAACGGCACGCGTCTCGCCTGCGCGTTTAATCGGCCGTAATACGTTTAAAGAACAATAATAGATTAACGTTACCCAATGTATAACGCGCGTATGAAGCCATTTCAAAGGGCTTCCTTCGTGTGTTTCCCGTGCGAATTAAAAACCACCCGACCGTGGTATTACAATTATACGATTAATGTTTTGCGTTTTTTCTTTTTTTTTTTTGTTGATATTTTCGCGTTTGAATTATTATTGCAAAACGCACGGTTTGAAATATCGTTTAAAATACATTTCCGTTCGATTGTCGGTCGCGCAATGCGTTTTGCAACGCCGTAAACGCGTGCCGACGATTATTGACCGATTTAATATCATCATACCGATTAATCGGCAATCCGAACTGTGCACGTTGTTCAATCAATTATATTTAGACTAGATTTGTGATTTTATTTATATTCGTAAAACTAAAATCGCCGTATTTTGATTTTTCATCAATAATGTTTTAAAAATGTATTACGACGCGCTTGAAGTAAAATGTTGACCTCTTATTAAATCAACAATATTTTATTATTTTTCTGCGGTGAAACTAAAAAACTAAATAATTGCAACAAAAAAAAAAAAAAACTACGTATCACCGATAGAATTTAATACGTGGGTCACGTTCGATTCGTATGTTCTGGAAAACCCGCGAATGTTTTAAACCGATCCCCGAAGTTTATTAAAACGACGGGTGCAAAATTACGAAATAAACGGACACCGACACTTATTTCCAGCACACGAATATTAACGAGTTTTGAATAAACTTATAGGACCCTCTGTATTTTACACCGTGAGTGATATTTTTCGTATTCATTTTTGCGCTTTTTTTTTTCTAAAACTAAAATCGCCGTAAGATATAATTCCAATTACAATCGTGCGCTCTTAATTCCAGCGGAGACGTGAGCAAAGTATTTTTTTTTTTTTTTTGATAATTCGTTTTAAATATAGAATGAATATACGATTATTATGCAAATATTAACGTTTATCTAATATCAATCAATATTATATTTCGACATAATTTTTAAATTAAATATCGTAATTTGCGTATAAAAAATATTTAAATTAATCATTTCTATAGTAATAGTGGCCCAAGTAAATTTTATTTAATTATTTTTTTTTTTATTTTTCATCAAAATGAAATAGTTTGTGAAATATTTCAGAAAAAAATAAATTTCACGAAATTTTAAAACACTGTGTATAATATAATTTACCTTTCGATATTATTATAGATGGGAAACCAGCACTTAAATAATCATGTATAATTTTTAAAAAACACGCTCTAATAATAATATTATGCTTGCGAATTTATAAATCGAACTAGTAAACTAGATTGGCAATATTAATTGAGCTATACTTCATTTAAAAACGTGGCAGTTCCAAAAAATCAAATTTTTCTAATACCAACAGCCTAATCCGTGTCAAAATAACTTATACTAATAAATAGGCGTCTTTAAAAATGTATTTAAAAAAAAAATCGGGTTCGGTCAATTCGTTTTGCATTTAATAATAAACTAGCAACTGAAAATATTTGAAAAGTGTGACGAATCATGGGTGTGATTTTTCATCAAAAATGTATTACGACGCGCTTGAAGTAAAATGTTGACCTCTTATTAAATCAACAATATTTTATTATTTTTCTGCGGTGAAACTAAAAAACTAAATAATTGCAACAAAAAAAAAAAAAAAACTACGTATCACCGATAGAATTTAATACGTGGGTCACGTTCGATTCGTAAGTTCTGGAAAACCCGCGAATGTTTTAAACCGATCCCCGAAGTTTATTAAAACGACGGGTGCAAAATTGCGAAATAAACGGACACCGACACTTATTTACAGCACACGAATATTAACGAGTTTTAAATAAACTTATAGGGTCCTCTGTATTTTACACCGTAACCTAACCTAACCGTGATATTTTTCGTATTCTTTTTTGCGCTTTTTTTTTTTTTTTTCGTTAGACATCGACATTTGGCGCGACGCATTCACGGGCGCCGATTATAAAACAGCGACGGTCGTTATTTTTATTATTATTTTTTTTTTTTTTTTTGTGGAAATTGGTCGATTTTGTTACGCCGCAACACGTGGCTTTATAACGACCAGCAATATAATACGATAATAGTAATATTATTATTAATATTATGTAACGGGGATGACCGGCGATATAAACCAAGTATAAATTTATATAAAATGTAATAGTTTTTTTTTTTTTTTTTTTTTGTCTCTATCGTGTCGTCGCCGATGATAGAACACGACGCGTGGTCGTCGGAAGACGTAAAAATAAACTAGGAAACCGCCAGCACCGCCGTACTTAATAATAATAATTTTCGGACGGCGCACGCGACCGATTTCCGACCGCCGCAGCTTGGACACGTAAGTTTCGCATGTTATAATAATAATAATAAAATAAAAACAAATTTTAAAAAATATAAAAAAAAAAAAAAACAAAAATCCATGTACGTAAATACGCACCCCGTGCCGTGACGAGCAGGTACCGGCAAACCGTCGCTCGCCGCGGCGTTGCGTAAGTGCACTTTTCGAAATTGAACGGCTGGTACGGGCGGCATTGTAGTCCGACTGCATTTTGTACGGATTGCTTTTTTTTTTTTTTTTTTTACGACGATTGCGGAGATTTTTGAAGAAATCCGACGCACTTTTGGATTTATCGGTGCGATGCAAAAAAAATTCCACCGGTAATCTATTTAATATATTTTCAGATTAATTGCCGCCCTCCTCCCCTCTACCAGTAAATCGCCCGAATTCACTTGACTTAACGCGCGGTCGTATCGCAAAATTAATTTTGCGCCGAATTTAAAAAAAAAAAAAAAATTTTTAAAAATAAACAAATAGCACCATTATTATTGAAATAATAAAATACCTCGTCTCTACTGTTATACCGGGACTATGAAACTACACATAGAGCCGCGGGACACTTTGTTTCCTTACGCATAGTCTCGCGCGGTCATTATAAATTGTAATTCGTAATCTTTAACGGTAGACAAATATTAAAAAAAAAAAATATTATTAAACCTAAACGAAAGGATTATTTAAGACATTAGGATGGTTCTGACGAAAGTAAAACACTTACTTCCAAACTACGCCTCTGTACGTGTTTAAACCGTGGTCCCATTGTCGTTTACGTCATATTTCAACGAAACAGAAAAAATAGTAATAAACTCGTGTTGCTTTTTTTTTTTTGTTTGCGAATACACTAATTAAACAAATGTCGGTAATATATATTTAGCCACATCGATTAAAAAACAGCTTCGTCAACAACTCAAACGTTTTTTTTTTTACGCAAAACTTTCGTGTAACAATGTGCTACGTTATTTTTTGCAAACTATCGTTGTTTCGTTCTCCTGAAACGAGTGATACGATTACACAGATTACTCCTTTTACACATTTTTATCTCTCCTATATAATTTTTTCAAACAATAAAAAAATACTTTTTTTTATCTACATAAATTCCACTTATCTATCGTTATATCTGGTCTAATTTAACCTTTTTATCATCTTTATCTGGATAAATTTTACCCGTCTGCGTCTCTACGCTGTCC